>OY744549.1:25239883-25642383 GCA_963556195.1 Sepiola atlantica | reverse complement strand
TTTATTTTATTATTCAATAAACATTTTTGTCGTTTTATTTTCTTGAAAAAGACCGATTACGTTGTCGTTAATTCACGGAAGTTTTTGTCTGATATTTTGTTTTGTCCCCATTAAACCATTTAAATATTGCAGCAAATAAATTAAATAATTTAAATAAGCTTTGCTTTCATTTTCTGCGAACCTGCTTTTCCGTTCGCCGTCTTAAATGTTGACTTCCACGTTGGAAATCATCCGTCAAACTCGTCTTGTTTTAATTAACACATCTCTTAATCTTTTTTGTTTAAAATCAGATTGTCAAACAAAAAGTAAGTATTATTTGAATTTTATTGTTTCGGGAAGAGGGGGTCTTTTTTACTACGGGGGCGCGCACATAGAATGATGACCCTCTTTTGGTTTTGATATAGAAATGAGTCAACGTTCCAAGTACGGTCATTTTATAGAATCGTCTCCAATCGTTTTTTTTTGCTGTTATTTCTTTAGTGTTGTATAATTTATTTATTTTTATTTTGCTGCGCAAACATGGAATAACTTTGGATCTAATGACTAATGTACAATGTATCTGTAAAATTTTAAGAATGTCATTTTTGTTTCAATTATTTGTTTATTGAGATGTAAAGTTAGCATTATTTTTACCTACTCACAAAAATATGCAATGAATTATAATATGATAATAATTGCACAAAGGCTCTTCATCAACAACGTTCTATTATATTTTGATAGATTTTCTTCTTTGTTGACTCTTTTGATTGCAAAACCTAAGAATTTATGAAGTCTTTAAAACGTTTTGCTGGAAAAATTTTTTTTTATATCAACTTGGTTGCTTTTTTTTTTCAGATAAATCACAAGAATACATAAAACTGTGAATATAATCGCCAACGAATCCTTACCATTAGATGCTCATTTTTGTTGTATTTCAACAATAAAGAAAAAATAACTCATCACGATTTTTTATTATATAAAAACCAAAATTAATTGATTAATGATTTTTACGTACTTATTCCAGAAAATCCGAACTGCATATATCTATAGCCAAAAGCCTCAACCATAGCTTCGTGACTTTTAGAGGAAACAGACAGATTAATTGTTCAAATATTTTTGAATAACAGATAATTATCTGAATTTGTAAAACTGTTTCGTGTTTATTATCTATTAATAATGGAGTTTATGTATCTGTCTGTCTGTCTGAAGCCACAACTATACTATTTAAGACTATTGTACTTATTATGAAATAGTATATACTATACTATTTCAGACTAATGTACTATCTTTAAATGCTCAATTCAGGGGCATGGTGTAGTATCTGTTCTTTTGTCATGATACCATCCTCCCAGACATTACCTCCTCTTTTTTGAGAGGTGTGAAGGTAGTGTAGTATCTGTTCTGTTTTCATGATACACTCCTCCCAGGCATTTCCTCCTTCTTTTTTGAGAGTGTGGAAATAGTGTAGTATCTGTTCTGTTTTCATGATACCATCCTCCCAGGCATTTCCTCTTCCTTTTTTGAGAGGTGTGCAGGTAGTGTAGTATCTGTTCTGTTTTCATGATACCATCCTCCCAGGCATTTCCTCCTCTTTTTTGAGAAATGTGGAAGTAGTGTAGTATCTGTTCTGTTTTCACGAAACCATCCTCTCATGCATTACCTCTTCCTTTTTGAGAAGTGTGGAGGTAGTGTAGTATCTGTTCTGCTTCCAACTAACAAAAATATGCGACCGGAGGGAACGTATATTTGCTATGTTCTTTAATGATTATTGTAATTGCATGAGTTTATTTGATCTTTTTAAATTGCAGATTTCTTTAAAGTCAATAAATTTGAACACCACTACCTTCATGAAACTATAAAAGTATCAATACGAAAATATGTAAATAATAGTTTGAAGGTTTTCAAAATATGTATTAATTAAATAGACACATTAAATGTAGACTACATTTCTTTAGAGATTTTTATTTAAAACAACATTCTCTTTTAAGTTATATAAAAGTTACGTTCAAATATATTTGTACTTCAAATAGCATGTAGTTAATTTTTAAATGAGATAGTAAATATCCTTCAATATGATTGCAACATCTAAATATAGAATTACATAGACAATATTTTACTGACTAACAATATAAGATTTCACACGATATGTTCTTCTATTTTTATTTTAATATTTTTATTCATATATTCATTTAGATGAAAAATACACAAAAATATGACATGGTGTTATGGAATTACAATTGAACTCATAAAAGGTTTAATCGAATTAAAATAGCTAAATTTAAAAAAGAAGTATTAAAATTAAATTTAAAAAAGAAGTATTAAAATTAAATTTAAAAAAGAAGTATTAAAATTAAATTTAAAAAAGAAGAATAAAAGTTAAACTGAGGAAACATTTAATTTAAAAATGAAGCAAATAAAAATACTTAATTTTATTTGTACAAAATTGTATGAGTTATAAAAACGGGAAACTTAAATTCAATTTAACAAAATGAGATTAATGATACGAATTTAAGAAACTAAACTAAAATTTAAAAAAATAAATAATCTGAAGGTAAAACTAAAACAGGTTGGAATTTAAAAAGTAATAAAATAGAAATTGCTATGAAACGAATTAAAAAGAGAGATTAACTAATAAAACATCAGATAATTTAAGTAAACATAAAAAACGACAATTTTTTATAAAAATAGAAAATATTTCAAAACGTTTACGGTCTTTAGAAACAAATTTCAGAGAAAAACTAAAAAGAAAAACGTGGAAGTAAAAAAGCGCGTCATATTTGCGAATTATCTCGTTTAAGACCAACAGTAACACTTTATAACATAAGCTTAAAAGTAAAATACAAAACTAAACTATTATACACAAATGATACAATGATTGTGTACGTTTTTAATAAAATTAAAAAAAAACATATTTATATTGTAAGTCGCATGGTGAGGTAACGCATAATTGTTTCTGATTGAAGAATATATGAAACATTTGATGAGTAAAATCTTACACAGTTAATGTCTTTTTAATACTAATTTAATTTTTCCAAAAGTTAAACAAAATTTTGGCCAACTACTGATGATAATTAAATTAGTATTCTTCAAACAAAACTTAACATTATTTAAACAGTTTTTTTTTGCAGAAAGAAACTATAAAAACATTTTTTCACACAACTTTGCCATTTTAAATTTCTAAAAGTCTGATCGTTTTAAAAATGCTAGAAGATAATAGATTAAGCAATTTTAGTTTTGTTCTTGAGATTTAATTATTTTAAATCTCAACTCTATTTTCTATGATATAAAATCATTAAATCTCAACTCTATTTTCTATGATATAAAATCATTAAATCTCCACTCTATATTATATGATACTACATCATTAAATCTCCACTCTATATTCTATGATATAAAATAATTAAATCTCCACTCTATATTATATGATATAAAATCATTAAATCTCCACTCTATATTCTATGATATAAAATCATTACATCTCCACTCTATATTCTATGATATGAAATAATTAAATCTCCACTCTATATTCTATGATATAAAAGAAGTAAATCTGCAGTATTTATTCCATGATATGATATGAAATCATTAAATCTCCACTCTATATTATATGATATAAAATCATTAAATCTCCACTCTATATTCTATGATATAAAATAATTAAATCTCCACTCTATATTCTATGATATAAAAGAAGTAAATCTGCAGTGTTTATTCCATGATATGATATATGAAATCATTAAATCTCCACTCTATATTCTATGATATAAAATAATTAAATCTCCACTCTATATTCTATGATAAAAAATCATTAAATCTCCACTCTATTTTCTATGATATGAAATCATTAAATCTCCACTCTATATTCTATGATATGAAATCATTAAATCTCCACTCTATATTATATGATATAAAATCATTAAATCTCCACTCTATATTCTATGATATAAAAGAAGTAAATCTGCAGTGTTTATTCCATGATATGATATATGAAATCATTAAATCTCCACTCTATATTCTATGATATAAAATAATTAAATCTCCACTCTATATTCTATGATATAAAATCATTAAATCTCAACTCTATATTCTATGATATAAAATCATTAAATCTCCACTCTATATTCTATGATATAAAATAATTAAATCTCCACTCTATATTCTATGATATAAAATCATTAAATCTCAACTCTATATTCTATGATATAAAATCATGAAATCTCAACTCTATATTCTATTATATAAAATAATTAACTCTCCACTCTATATTCTATGATATAAAAGAAGTAAATCTGCAGTATTTATTCCATGATATGATATGATATGAAATCATTAAATCTCCACTCTATATTCTAGGATATAAAATAATTAAATCTCCACTCTATATTCTATGATATAAAATCATTAAATCTCCACTCTATATTCTATGATATAAATAAAGTAAATCTGCAGTGTTTATTCCATGATATGATATGATATGAAATCATTAAATCTGCACTCTATATTCTATGATATGAAATCATTAAATCTCTACTCTGTATTATATGATATAAAAAGAAGTAAATCTCCACTCTATATTCTATGATATAAAATCATTAAATCTCACCTCTATATTCTATGATATAAAATCATTAAATCTCCACTCTATATTCTATGATATAAAATCATTAAATCTCCACTCTATATTCTATGATATAAAATAATTAAATCTCAACTCTATTTCCCATCAGACAAAATAATTAAATCTGCAGTGTTTATTCCATGATATGATATGAAATCATTGAATCTCCACTCTATATTCTATGATATAAAAGAAGTAAATCTGCAGTGTTTATTCCATGATATGATATGACATCATCAAATCTCCACTCTATATTCTATGATATAAAATCATTAAATCTCCACTCTATATTCTATGATATAAAATCATTCAATCTCCACTCTGTATTCTATGATATAAAATCATTAAATCTCCACTCTGTATTCTATGATATAAAATCATTAAATCTCCACTCTGTATTCTATGATATAAAATAATTAAATCTCCACTCTATATTCTATGATATAAAATCATTAAATCTCCACTCTATATTCTATGATATAAAAGAAGTAAATCTGCAGTGTTTATTCCATGATATGATATGATATGAAATCATTAAATCTCCACTCTATATTCTATGATATGAAATCATTAAATCTCTACTCTATATTATATGATATAAAAAGAAGTAAATCTCCACTCTATATTCTATGATATAAAATCATTAAATCTCTACTCTATATTCTATGATATAAAATAATTAAATCTCCACTCTATATTCTATGATATAAAATCATTAAATCTCGACTCTATATTCTATGATATAAAATCATTAAATCTCCACTCTGTATTCTATGATATAAAATCATTAAATCTCCACTCTGTATTCTATGATATAAAATCATAAAATCTCCACTCTGTATTCTATGATATAAAATCATTAAATCTCCACTCTGTATTCTATGATATAAAATCATTAAATCTCCACTCTGTATTCTATGATATGAAATCATTAAATCTCCACTCTATATTCTATGATATAAAAAAAGTAAATCTGCATTGTTTATTTTATGATATGATATGACATCATTAAATCTCCACTCTGTATCCTATGATATAAAATCATTAAATCTCCACTCTATATTCTATGATATAAAATAATTAAATCTCAACTCTATATTCTATGATATAAAAGAAGCAAATCTGCAGTGTTTATTCCATGATATGATATGAAATTATACCATCTGCACTGTATATTCTATGATATAAAATAATTAAATCTCCACTCTATATTCTATGATATAAAATAATTAAATCTCCACTCTATATTCTATGATATAAAATAATTAAATCTCCACTCTATATTCTATGATATAAAAAAAGTAAATCTGCAGTGTTTATTCCATGATATGATATAAAATAATTAAATCTCCACTCTATATTCTATGATATTAAATAATTAAATCTCCACTCTATATTCTATGATATAAAATAATTAAATCTCCACTCTATATTCTATGATATAAAAAAAGTAAATCTGCAGTGTTTATTCCATGATATGATATGAAATCATTAAATCTCAACTCTATTTTCCATCAGATAAAATAAGTAAATCTGCAGTGTTTATTCCATGATATGATATGAAATCATTGAATCTCCACTCTATATTCTATGATATAAAATCATTTAATCTCCTCTCTATATTCTATGGTATAAAATAAGTAAATCTGCAGTGTTCATTACATGACATGATATGAAATCATTAAATATACAGTGTTTATTACATGATATAAATTTTTCAATCTCCAGACTGTAATCTATGATATAAAAACAGTAAATATCCAGTGTTTATTACATGATATAAAATCATTAAATCTCTAGTATTTATTCTATGAAAGATAATCATTAAATCTCCAGTGTTCATCAAATTATATAAAATCATTAAATCTCATGTGTTTATTCCATAATATTAAATTATGAAATCTCCAATGTTTATTTCTATGATATAAAATTATTGGTAGTTTGGTAGTTTTGTTTTACGGCATATCAACCCTTTTTGGGTTATTTAATGCATTATCTGGTCATTATAGTGAAAGTCTTTATGCTTCAAGTTCTTTATATCTTCCAATGTTTAATCAGGGTTTTTGGTTTGGTAGTTTTGTTTTACGGCATATCAACCCTTTTTGGGTTATTTAATGCCGAATCTGGTCTTGTTTTCTTCTCTTTTTTGTTTCGTTCCCCTTTTAATATCTGTTTCTATTTAACTTATAGTTGGGACCCTAACAGGTACTACCACTCCGGGTCAAAGTGGACCTGGAAGCAATGGTAATTAAGAGGAGGCTCCACATTCCCCAAAGTCCGTAAGCCGGATCTCACCATCAGATGTAGTTTAAGGTCATATCCAGGACCTGGAGTAGGGTAGGAAAAATAAAAATAAAAAAGAGGAGGGAGAAAGGGAGAAGGGCTGTTGTTTTTGTTTTTGGTTTTGTAGAACATAATTAAGTTTTACAAAAGTAAAATAAAATAAAAAACGTCAATGTAAGTGAATTTCGTCTCAGGGAGCCACAGGGCAGCCTGATCTGGTATGACCAGATAAAATTATTAATTGTCCAGTGTTTATTACATGATATAAAATCATTAAATCTCCATTGTTTATTACATGATATGAAATCATTAAATATCCAGTGTTTATTACATGATATAAAATCATTTAATATCCAGTGTTTATTTCATGATATAAAATTATAAAATCTCAGTGTGTTTATCAAATTATATAAAATTATTAAATCTCCAGTGTTTATTCTGTGATATAAAATCATTAAAATGTCCAATGTTTATTACATGATATAAAATCATTAAATTTCCACTCTATATTCTATTATATAAAATCATTAAATCTCCACTCTATATTCTATGATATAAAATAATTAAATCTCCACTCTATATTATAAGATATAAAAGAAGTAAATCTGCAGTGTTTATTCCATGATATGATATAAAATAATTAAATCTCCACTCTATATTCTATGATATAAAAGAAGTAAATCTGCAGTATTTATTCCATAATATGATATGATATGAACTCATTAAATCTCCACTCTATATTCTATGATATAAAACAATTAAATCTCCACTCTATATTCTATGATATAAAATCATTAAATCTCCACTCTATATTCTATGATATAAAATCATTAAATCTCCACTCTATATTCTATGATATAAAATAATTAAATCTCCACTCTATATTCTATGATATAAAAAAGTAAATCTGCAGTGTTTATTCCATGATATGATATGAAATCATTAAATCTCGACTCTATATTCTATGATATAAAATCATTAAATCTCCACTCTATATTCTATGATATAAAATAATTAAATCTCCACTCTATATTCTATGATATAAAAGAAGTTAATCTGCAGTGTTTATTCCATGATATGATATGAAATCATACCATCTCCACTCTATATTCTATGATATAAAATGATTAAATCTCTACTCTATATTCTATGATATAAAAAAAGTAAATCTGCAGTGTTTATTCGATGATATGATATGAAATCATTAAATCTCAACTCTATGTTCCATCAGATAAAATAAGTAAATCTGCAGTGTTTATTCCATGATATGATATGAAATCATTTAATCTCCACTCTATATTCTATGGTATAAAATGAGTAAATCTGCAGTGTTTATTACATGACATGATATGAAATAATTAAATATACAGTGTTTATTACATGATATCAATTTTTCAATCTCCAGACTGTAATCTATGATATAAAAACAGTAAATATCCAGTGTTTATTACATGATATAATATGAAATCATTAAATCTCCACTCTATATTCTATGATATAAAATCATTAAATCTCCACTCTATATTCTATGATATACAATAATTAAATCTCCACTCTATATTCTATGATATAAAAAAATTAAATCTCAACTCTATTTTCCATCAGATAAAATAAGTAAATCTGCAGTGTTTATTCCATGATATTATATGAAATCATTGAATCTCCACTCTATATTCTATGATACAAACGAAGTAAATCTGCAGTGTTTATTCCATGATATGAAATGACATCATCAAATCTCCACTCTATATTCTATGATATAAAATCATTAAATCTTTACTCTATATTCTATGATATCAAATCATTAAATCTCCACTCTGTATTCTATGATATAAAATAATGAAATCTCCACTCTATATTCTATGATATAAAAAAAGTAAATCTGCAGTGTTAATTCAATGATATGATATATGAAATCATTAAATCTCCACTCTATATTCTATGATATAAAATAATTAAATCTCCACTCTATATTCTATGATATAAAATCATATAAATCTCAACTCTATATTCTATGATATAAAATCATTAAATCTCCACTCTATATTCTATGATATAAAATAATTAAATCTCCACTCTATATTCTATGATATAAAATCATTAAATCTCAACTCTATATTCTATGATATAAAATCATGAAATCTCAACTCTATATTCTATTATATAAAATAATTAACTCTCCACTCTATATTCTATGATATAAAAGAAGTAAATCTGCAGTATTTATTCCATGATATGATATGATATGAAATCATTAAATCTCCACTCTATATTCTAGGATATAAAATAATTAAATCTCCACTCTATATTCTATGATATAAAATCATTAAATCTCCACTCTATATTCTATGATATAAAAGAAGTAAATCTGCAGTGTTTATTCCATGATATGATATGATATGAAATCATTAAATCTCCACTCTATATTCTATGATATGAAATAATTAAATCTCTACTCTATATTATATGATATAAAAAGAAGTAAATCTCCACTCTATATTCTATAATATAAAATCATTAAATCTCTACTCTATATTCTATAATATAAAATCATTAAATCTCTACTCTATATTCTATGATATAAAATAATTAAATCTCCACTCTATATTCTATGATATAAAATCATTAAATCTCCACTCTATATTCTATGATATAAAATAATTAAATCTCAACTCTATTTTCCATCAGACAAAATAAGTAAATCTGCAGTGTTTATTCCATGATATGATATGAAATCATTGAATCTCCACTCTATATTCTATGATATAAAAGAAGTAAATTAGCAGTGTTTATTCCATGATATGATATGACATCATCAAATCTCCACTCTATATTCTATGATATAAAATCATTAAATCTCGACTCTATATTCTATGATATAAAATCATTAAATCTCCACTCTGTATTCTATGATATAAAATCATTAAATCTCCACTCTGTATTCTATGATATAAAATCATAAAATCTCCACTCTGTATTCTATGATATAAAATCATTAAATCTCCACTCTGTATTCTATGATATAAAATCATTAAATCTCCACTCTGTATTCTATGATATGAAATCATTAAATCTCTACTCTATATTCTATGATATAAAATAATTAAATCTCCACTCTATATTCTATGATATAAAAGAAGTAAATCTGCAGTGTTTATTCCATGATATAATATGAAATCATTAAATCTCTACTCTATATTCTATGATATAAAATCATTAAATCTCAACTCTATATTCTATGATATAAAATCATGAAATCTCAACTCTATATTCTATTATATAAAATAATTAACTCTCCACTCTATATTCTATGATATAAAAGAAGTAAATCTGCAGTATTTATTCCATGATATGATATGATATGAAATCATTAAATCTCCACTCTATATTCTAGGATATAAAATAATTAAATCTCCACTCTATATTTCTATGATATAAAATCATTAAATCTCCACTCTATATTCTATGATATAAAAGAAGTAAATCTGCAGTGTTTATTCCATGATATGATATGATATGAAATCATTAAATCTCCACTCTATATTCTATGATATGAAATCATTAAATCTCTGCTCTATATTATATGATATAAAAAGAAGTAAATCTCCACTCTATATGCTATGATATAAAATCATAAAATCTCTACTCTATATTCTATGATATAAAATAATTAAATCTCATCTCTAT
Organism: Sepiola atlantica; assembly: GCA_963556195.1. Lineage (NCBI taxonomy): Eukaryota > Metazoa > Mollusca > Cephalopoda > Sepiida > Sepiolidae > Sepiola > Sepiola atlantica. Next base: position 25,631,816 of record OY744549.1, on the reverse strand, counting down.
ATTCTATGATATAAAATCATTAAATCTCCACTCTATATTCTATTATATAAAATAATTAAATCTCCACTCTATTTTCCATCAGACAAAATAAGTAAATCTGCAGTGTTTATTCCATGATATGATATGAAATCATTGAATCTCCACTCTATATTCTATGATATAAAAGAAGTAAATCTGCAGTGTTTATTCCATGATATGATATGACATCATCAAATCTCCACTCTATATTCTATGATATAAAATCATTAAATCTCCACTCTATATTCTATGATATAAAATAATTAAATCTCAACTCTATATTCTATTATATAAAAGAAGCAAATCTGCAGTGTTTATTCGATGATATGATATGAAATTATACCATCTGCACTCTATATTCTATGATATAACATAATTAAATCTCCACTCTATATTCTCTGATATAAAATAATTAAATCTCTACTCTATATTCTATGATATAAAATAATTAAATCTCCACTCTATATTCTATGATATAAAAAAAGTAAATCTGCAGTGTTTATTCCATGATATGATATAAAATAATTAAATCTCCACTCTATATTCTATGATATAAAATAATTAAATCTCCACTCTATATTCTATGATATAAAATAATTAAATCTCCACTCTATATTCTATGATATAAAAAAAGTAAATCTGCAGTGTTTATTCCATGATATGATATGAAATCATTAAATCTCAACACTATTTTCCATCAGATAAAATAAGTAAATCTGCAGTGTTTATTCCATGATATGATATGAAATCATTGAATCTCCACTCTATATTCTATGATATAAAATCATTTAATCTCCACTCTATATTCTATGGTATAAAATAAGTAAATCTGCAGTGTTCATTACATGACATGATATGAAATCATTAAATATACAGTGTTTATTACATGATATAAATTTTTCAATCTCCAGACTGTAATCTATGATATAAAAACAGTAAATATCCAGTGTTTATTACATGATATAAAATCATTAAATCTCCAGTATTTATTCTATGAAAGATAATCATTAAATCTCCAGTGTTCATCAAATTATATAAAATCATTAAATCTCATGTGTTTATTCCATAATATTAAATTATGAAATCTCCAGTGTTTATTTCTATGATATAAAATTATTGGTAGTTTGGTAGTTTTGTTTTACGGCATATCAACCCTTTTTGGGTTATAGAATGCCGAATTTGGTCATTATAGTGAAAGTTTTTATGCTTCAAGTTCTTTATATCTTCAAATGTTTAATCAGGGTTTTTGGTTTGGTAGTTTTGTTTTACGGCATATCAACCCTTTTCGGTTATGTAATGCCGAATCTGGTCTTGTTTTCTTCTCTTTTTTGTTTCTTTCCTTTTTTAATATCTGTTTCTATTTAACCTATAGTTGGGACCCTAACAGGTACTACCACTCCGGGTCAGGGTGGACCTGGGAGTAATGGTAATTAAGAGGAGGCTCCACATTCCCCAAAGTCCGTAAGCCGGATCTCCCCATCGGATGTAGTTTAAGGTCATATCCAGGACCGGGAGTAGGGTAGGAAAAATAAAAATAAAAAAGGGGAGGGAGAAAGGGGGAGGGGCTGTTGTTTTTGTGTTTTGTTTTGTAGAACATAATTACGTTTTACAAAAAAAAACAAAAAAAAACGTCATTGTAGGTGAATTTCGTCTCAGGGAGCCACAGGGCAGCCGGATCTGGAATCACCAGATAAAATTATTAATTTCCAGTGTTTATTACATGATATAAAATCATTAAATCTCCATTGTTTATTACATGATATGAAATCATTAAATATCCAGTGTTTATTACATGATATAAAATCATTTAATATCCAGTGTTTATTTCATGATATAAAATTATAAAATCTCAAGTGTTTATCAAATTATATAAAATTATTAAATCTCCAGTGTTTATTCTGTGATATAAAATCATTAAAATGTCCAATGTTTATTACATGATATAAAATCATTAAATCTCCACTCTACATTCTATTATATAAAATCATTAAATCTCCACTCTATATTCTATGATATAAAATAATTAAATCTCCACTCTATATTATATGATATAAAAGAAGTAAATCTGCAGTGTTTATTCCATTATATGATATAAAATAATTAAATCTCCTCTCTATATTCTATGATATAAAAGAAGTAAATCTGCAGTATTTATTCCATAATATGATATGATATGAACTCATAAAATCTCCACTCTATATTCTATGATATAAAACAATTAAATCTCCACTCTATATTCTATGATATAAAATCATTAAATCTCTACTCTATATTCTATGATATAAAATCATTAAATCTCCACTCTATATTCTATGATATAAAATAATTAAATCTCCACTCTATATTCTATGATATAAAAGAAGTAAATCTGCAGTGTTTATTCCATGATATAATATGAAATCATTAAATCTCCACTCTATATTCTATGATATAAAATCATTAAATCTCCACTCTATATTCTATGATATAAAATAATTAAATCTCAACTCTATTTTCCATCAGATAAAATAAGTAAATCTGCAGTGTTTGTTCCATGATATTATATGAAATCATTGAATCTCCACTCTATATTCTATGATATAAAATCATTAAATCTCTACTCTATATTCTATGATATCAAATCATTAAATCTCTACTCTGTATTCTATGATATAAAATAATGAAATCTCCACTCTATATTCTATGATATAAAAAAAGTAAATCTGCAGTGTTTATTCCATGATATGATATGAAATCATTAAATCTCCACTCTATATTCTATGATATAGAATCATTAAATCTCCACTCTATATTCTATGATATAAAATAATTAAATCTCCACTCTATATTTTATGATATAAAAGAAGTAAATCTGCAGTGTTTATTCCATGATATGATATGAAATAATACCATCTCCACTCTATATTCTATGATATAAAATGATTAAATCTCCACTCTATATTCTATGATATAAAAAAAGTAAATCTGCAGTGTTTATTCGATGATATGATATGAAATCATTAAATCTCAACTCTATGTTCCATCAGATAAAATAAGTAAATCTGCAGTGTTTATTCCATGATATGATATTAAATCATTTAATCTCCACTCTATATTCTATGGTATAAAATGAGTAAATCTGCAGTGTTTATTACATGACATGATATGAAATAATTAAATATACAGTGTTTATTACATGATATAAATTTTTCAATCTCCAGCCTGTAATCTATGATATAAAAACAGTAAATATCCAGTGTTTATTACATGATATAATATGAAATCATTAAATCTCCACTCTATATTCTATGATATAAAATCATTAAATCTCCACTCTATATTCTATGATATAAAATAATTAAATCTCCACTCTATATTCTATGATATAAAAAAATTAAATCTCAACTCTATTTTCCATCAGATAAAATAAGTAAATCTGCAGTGTTTATTCCATGATATTATATGAAATCATTGAATCTCCACTCTATATTCTATGATACAAACGAAGTAAATCTGCAGTGTTTATTCCATGATATGAAATGACATCATCAAATCTCTACTCTATATTCTATGATATAAAATCATTAAATCTCTACTCTATATTCTATGATATCAAATCATTAAATCTCTACTCTATATTCTATGATATCAAATCATTAAATCTCCACTCTGTATTCTATGATATAAAATAATGAAATCTCCACTCTATATTCTATGATATAAAAAAAGTAAATCTGCAGTGTTTATTCCATGATATGATATAAAATCATTAAATCTCAACTCTATTTTCCATCAGATAAAATAAGTAAATCTGCAGTGTTTATTCCATGATATGATATGAAATCATTGAATCTCCACTCTATATTCTATGATATAAAATCATTTAATCTCCACTTTATATTCTATGGTATAAAATAAGTAAATCTGCAGTGTTCATTACATGACATGATATGAAATCATTAAATATACAGTGTTTATTACATGATATACATTTTTCAATCTCCAGACTGTAATCTATGATATAAAAACAGTAAATATCCAGTGTTTATTACATGATATAAAATCATTAAATCTCCAGTATTTATTCTATGAAAGATAATCATTAAATCTCCAGTGTTTATCAAATTATATAAAATCATTAAATCTCATGTGTTTATTCCATAATATTAAATTATGAAATCTCCAGTGTTTATTTCTATGATATAAAATTATTGGTAGTTTGGTAGTTTAATTTTACGGTATATCAACCCTTTTTGAGTTATTTAATGCATAATCTGGTCATTATAGTGAAAGTTTTTATGCTTCAAGTTCTTTATATCTTCAAATGTTTAATCAGGGTTTTTGGTTTGGTAGTTTTGTTTTACGGCATATCAACCTTTTTAGGTTATGTAATGCCGAATCTGGTCTTGTTTTCTTCTCTTTTTTGTTTCTTTCCTTTTTTAATATCTGTTTCTATTTAACCCATAGTGTGGACCCTAACAGGTACTACCACTCCGGGTCAGGGTGGACCTGGGAGCAATGGTAATTAAGAGGAGGCTCCACATTCCCCAAAGTCCGTAAGCCGGATCTCCCCATCGGATGTAGTTTAAGGTCATATCCAGGACCGGGAGTAGGGTAGGAAAAATAAAAATAAAAAAGAGGAGGGAGAAAAGGAGAGGGGCTGTTGTTTTTGTGTTTGGTTTTGTAGAACATAATTAAGTTTTACAAAAAAAAAAAAAAAAAAAAACGTCAATGTAGGTGACATTCGTCTCAGGGAGCCACGGGGCAGCCAGATCTGGAATCACCAGATAAAATTATTAATTGTCGAGTGTTTATTACATGATATGAACTCATTAAATCTCCATTGTTTATTACATGATATGAAATCATTAAATATCCAGTGTTTATTACATGATATAAAATCATTTAATATCCAGTGTTTATTTCATGATATAAAATTATTAAATGTCAAATGTTTATCAAATTATATAAAATGATTAAATCTCCAGTGTTTATTCTATGATATAAAATCATTAAAATTTCTAATGTTTATTACATGATATAAAATCATTAAATCTCCACTCTATATTCTATTATATAAAATCATTAAATCTCCACTCTATATTCTATGATATAAAATAATTAAATCTCCACTCTATATTATATGATATAAAAGAAGTAAATCTGCAGTGTTTATTCCATGATATGATATAAAATAATTAAATCTCCACTCTATATTCTATGATATAAAAGAAGTAAATCTGCAGTATTTATTCCATAATATGTTATGATATGAACTCATTAAATCTCCACTCTATATTCTATGATATAAAATAATTAAATCTCCACTCTATATTCTATGATATAAAATCATTAAATCTCCACTCTATATTCTATGATATAAAATCATTAAATCTCCACTCTATATTCTATGATATAAAATAATTAAATCTCCACTCTATATTCTATGATATAAAAGAAGTAAATCTGCAGTGTTTATTCCATGATATAATATGAAATCATTAAATCTCTACTCTATATTCTATGATATAAAATGATTAAATCTCCACTCTATATTCTATGATATAAAATAATTAAATCTCAACTCTATTTTCCATCAGATAAATTAAGTAAATCTGCAGTGTTTATTCCATGATATTATATGAAATCATTGAATCTCCACTCTATATTCTAAGATATAAAAGAAGTAAATCTGCAGTGTTTATTCCATGATATGATATGACATCATCAAATCTCCACTCTATATTCTATGATATAAAATCATTAAATCTCTACTCTATATTCTATGATATCAAATCATTAAATCTCCACTCTGTATTCTATGATATAAAATAATGAAATCTCCACTCTATATTCTATGATATAAAAAAAGTAAATCTGCAGTGTTTATTCCATGATATGATATAAAATCATTAAATCTCCACTCTATATTCTATGATATAAAATCATTAAATCTCCACTCTATATTCTATGATATAAAATAATTAAATCTCCACTCTATATTCTATGATATAAAAGAAGTAAATCTGCAGTGTTTATTCCATGATATGATATGAAATCATACCATCTCCACTCTATATTTTATGATATAAAATAATTAAATCTCCACTCTATATTCTATGATATAAAAAAAGTAAATCTGCAGTGTTTATTCCATGATATGATATGAAATCATTAAATCTCAACTCTATGTTCCATCAGATAAAATAAGTAAATCTGCAGTGTTTATTCCATGATATGATATGAAATCATTGAATCTCCACTCTATATTCTATGATATAAAATCATTTAATCTCCACTCTATATTCTATGGTATAAAATGAGTAAATCTGCAGTGTTTATTACATGACATGATATGAAATCATTAAATATACAGTGTTTATTACATGATATAAATTTTTCAATCTCCAGACTGTAATCTATGATATAAAAACAGAAAATATCCAGTGGTTATTACATGATATAATATGAAATCATTAAATCTCCACTCTATATTCTATGATATAAAATCCTTAAATCTCCACTCTATATTCTATGATATAAAATAATTAAATCTCCACTCTATATTCTATGATATAAAATAAGTAAATCTCAACTCTATTTTCCATCAGATAAAATAAGTAAATCTGAAGTGTTTATTCCATGATATTATATGAAATCATTGAATCTCCACTCTATATTCTATGATATAAAAGAAGTAAATCTGCAGTGTTTATTCCATGATATGATATAAAATCATTAAATCTCCACTCTATATTCTATGATATAAAATCATTAAATCTCTACTCTATATTCTATGATATCAAATCATTAAATCTTCACTCTGTATTCTATGATATCAAATAATGAAATCTCCACTCTATATTCTATGATATAAAAAAAGTAAATCTGCAGTGTTTATTCCATGATATGATATGAAATCATTAAATCTCCACTCTATATTCTATGATATAAAATCATTATATCTCCACTCTATATTCTATGATATAAAATAATTAAATCTCCACTCTATATTCTATGACATAAAAGAAGTAAATTAGCAGTGTTTATTCCATGATATGATATGAAATCATACCATCTCCACTCTATATTCTATGATATAAAATAATTAAATCTCCACTCTATATTCTATGATATAAAAAAAGTAAATCTGCAGTGGTTATTCCATGATATGATATGAAATCATTAAATCTCCACTCTATGTTCTATCAGATAAAATAAGTAAATCTGCAGTGTTTATTCCATGATATAATATGAAATCATTGAATCTCCACTCTATATTCTATGATATAAAATCATTTAATCTCCACTCTATATTCTATGGTATAAAATGAGTAAATCTGCAGTGTTTATTACATGACATGATATGAAATCATTAATCATACAGTGTTTATTACATGATATAAATTTTTCAATCTCCAGACTGTAATCTATGATATAAAAACAGTAAATATCCAGTGTTTATTACATGATATAAAATCATTAAATCTCCAGTATTTATAAAATTATATAAAATCATTAAATCTCATGTGATTATTCTATAATATTAAATATGAAATCTCCAGTGTTTATTTCTATGATATAAAATTATTGGTAGTTTGGTAGTTTTGTTTTACGGCATATCAACCCTTTTTGGGTTATTTAATGCCGAATTTGGTCATTATAGTGAAAGTTTTTATGCTTCAAGTTCTTTATATCTTCAAATGTTTAATCAGGGTTTTTGGTTTGGTAGTTTAGTTTTACGGCATATCAACCCTTTTTGGGTTATTTAATGCCGAATCTGGTCTTGTTTTCTTCTCTTTTTTGTTTCTTTCCCCTTTTAATATCTGTTTCTATTTAACCCATAGTTGGGACCCTAACAGGTACTACCACTCCGGGTCAGGGTGGACCTGCGAGCAATGGTAATTAAGAGGAAGCTCCATATTCCTCAAACTCTGTAAGCCGGATCTCACCATCGGATGTAGTTTAAGGTCATATCTAGGACCGGGAGTAGGGTAGGAAAAATAAAAATAAAAAAGGGGAGGGAGAAAGGGAGAGGGGCTGTTGTTTCTGTTTTTGGTTTTGTAGAACATAATTAAGTTTTACAAAAAAAAAACAGAAAAAACGTCAATGTAGGTGAATTTCGTCTCAGGGAGCCACGGGGCAGCCTGATCTGGTATCACCAGATACAATTATTAATTGTCCAGTGTTTATTACATGATATAAAATCATTAAATCTTCATTGTTTATTACATGATATGAAATCATTAAATATCCAGTGTTTATTACATGGTATAAAATCATTTAATATCCAGTGTTTATTTCATGATATAAAATTATTAAATGTCAAGTGTTTATCAAATTATATAAAATGATTAAATCTCCAGTGTTTATTCTATGATATAAAATCATTAAAATTTCCAATGTTTATTACATGATATAAAATCATTAAATCTCCACTCTATATTCTATTATATAAAATCATTAAATCACCACTCTATATTCTATGATATAAAATAATTAAATCTCCACTCTATATTACATGATATAAAAGAAGTAAATCTGCAGTGTTTATTCCATGATATGATATGAAATCATTAAATCTCCACTCTATATTCTATGATATAAAATAATTAAATCTCCACTCTATATTCTATGATATAAAATCATTAAATCTCCACTCTATATTCTATGACATAAAATCATTAAATCTCCACTCTATATTCTATGATATAAAATAATTAAATCTCAACTCTATTTTCCATCACATAAAATAAGTAAATCTGCAGTGTTTATTACATGATATGATATAAACTCATTAAATCTCCACTCTATATTCTATGATATAAAATCATTAAATCTCCACTCTATATTCTATGATATAAAATCATTAAATCTCCACTCTATATTCTATGATATAAAATAATGAAATCTCCACTCTATATTCTATGATATAAAAGAAGTAAATCTGCAGTGTTTATTCCATGATATGATATGAAATCATTAAATCTCAACTCTATATTCTATGATATAAAATCATTAAATTTCCTACTCTATATTCTATGATATAAAATAATTAAATCTCCACTCTATATTCTATGATAGAAAAGAAGTAAATCTGCAGTGTTTATTCCATGATATGATATTAAATAATACCATCTCCACTCTATATTCTATGATATAAAATAATTAAATCTCCACTCTATATTCTATGATATAAAATAATAAAATCTCCACTCTATATTCTATAATATAAAAAAAGTAAATCTGCAGTGTTTATTCCATGATATGATATGAAATAATTAAATCTCAACTACATTTTCTATCAGATAAAATAAGTAAATCTGCAGTGTTTATTCCATGATATGACATGAAATCATTGTCTCTTCACTCTATATTCTATGATATAAAATCATTTAATCTCCACTCTATATTCTATGGTATAAAATAAGTAAATCTGCAGTGTTTATTACATGACATGATATGAAATCGTTTAATATACAGTGTTAATTACATGATATAAAATTTTTCAATCTCCAGACTGTAATCTATGATATAAAAACAGTAAATATCCAGTGTTTATTACATGATATAAAATCATTAAATCTCCAGTATTTATTCTATGAAAGATAATCATTAAATCTCCAGTGTTTATCAAATTATATAAAATCATTAAATCTCATGTGTTTATTCCATAATATTAAATATGAAATCTCCAGTGTTTATTTCTATGATATAAAATTATTGGTAGTTTGGTAGTTTTGTTTTACGGCACATCTACCCTTTTTGGGTTATTTAATGCATAATCTGGTCATTATAGTGAAAGTTTTTATGCTTCAAGTTCTTTATATCTTCAAATGTTTAATCAGGGTTTTTGGTTTGGTAGTTTTGTTTTACGGCATATCAACCCTTTTTGGGTTATTTAATGCCGAATTTGGTCTTGTTTTCTTCTCTTTTTTGTTTCGTTCCCCTTTTAATATCTGTTTCTATTTAACTTATAGTTGGGACCCTAACAGGACCTACCACTCCGGGTCAAAGTGGACCTGGAAGCAATGGTAATTAAGAGGAGGCTCCACATTCCCCAAAGTCCGTAAGCCGGATCTCACCATCAGATGTAGTTTAAGGTCATATCCAGGACCTGGAGTAGGGTAGGAAAAATAAAAATAAAAAAGGGGAGGGAGAAAGGGAGAGGGGCTGTTGTTTCTGTTTTTGGTTTTGTAGAACATAATTAAGTTTTACAAAAAAAAACAGAAAAAACGTCAATGTAGGTGAATTTCGTCTCAGGGAGCCACGGGGCAGCCTGATCTGGTATCACCAGATACAATTATTAATTGTCCAGTGTTTATTACATGATATAAAATCATTAAATCTTCATTGTTTATTACATGATATGAAATCATTAAATATCCAGTGTTTATTACATGGTATAAAATCATTTAATATCCAGTGTTTATTTCATGATATAAAATTATTAAATGTCAAGTGTTTATCAAATTATATAAAATGATTAAATCTCCAGTGTTTATTCTATGATATAAAATCATTAAAATTTCCAATGTTTATTACATGATATAAAATCATTAAATCTCCACTCTATATTCTATTATATAAAATCATTAAATCTCCACTCTATATTCTATGATATAAAATAATTAAATCTCCACTCTATATTACATGATATAAAAGAAGTAAATCTGCAGTGTTTATTCCATGATATGATATGAAATCATTAAATCTCCACTCTATATTCTATGATATAAAATAATTAAATCTCCACTCTATATTCTATGATATAAAATCATTAAATCTCCACTCTATATTCTATGACATAAAATCATTAAATCTCCACTCTATATTCTATGATATAAAATAATTAAATCTCAACTCTATTTTCCATCACATAAAATAAGTAAATCTGCAGTGTTTATTACATGATATGATATAAACTCATTAAATCTCCACTCTATATTCTATGATATAAAATCATTAAATCTCCACTCTATATTCTATGATATAAAATCATTAAATCTCCACTCTATATTCTATGATATAAAATAATGAAATCTCCACTCTATAGTCTATGATATAAAAGAAGTAAATCTGCAGTGTTTATTCCATGATATGATATGAAATCATTAAATCTCAACTCTATATTCTATGATATAAAATCATTAAATTTCCTACTCTATATTCTATGATATAAAATAATTAAATCTCCACTCTATATTCTATGATAGAAAAGAAGTAAATCTGCAGTGTTTATTCCATGATATGATATTAAATAATACCATCTCCACTCTATATTCTATGATATAAAATAATTAAATCTCCACTCTATATTCTATGATATAAAATAATTAAATCTCCACTCTATATTCTATAATATAAAACAAGTAAATCTGCAGTGTTTATTCCATGATATGATATGAAATAATTAAATCTCAACTACATTTTCTATCAGATAAAATAAGTAAATCTGCAGTGTTTATTCCATGATATGACATGAAATCATTGTCTCTTCACTCTATATTCTATGATATAAAATCATTTAATCTCCACTCTATATTCTATGATATAAAATATTTAAATCTGCAGTGTTTATTACATGACATGATATGAAATCGTTTAATATACAGTGTTAATTACATGATATAAAATTTTTCAATCTCCAGACTGTAATCTATGATATAAAAACAGTAAATATCCAGTGTTTATTACATGATATAAAATCATTAAATCTCCAGTATTTATTCTATGAAAGATAATCATTAAATCTCCAGTGTTTATCAAATTATATAAAATCATTAAATCTCATGTGTTTATTCCATAATATTAAATATGAAATCTCCAGTGTTTATTTCTATGATATAAAATTATTGGTAGTTTGGTAGTTTTGTTTTACGGCACATCAACCCTTTTTGGGTTATTTAATGCATAATCTGGTCATTATAGTGAAAGTTTTTATGCTTCAAGTTCTTTATATCTTCAAATGTTTAATCAGGGTTTTTGGTTTGGTAGTTTTGTTTTACGGCATATCAACCCTTTTTGGGTTATTTAATGCCGAATCTGGTCTTGTTTTCTTCTCTTTTTTGTTTCGTTCCCCTTTTAATATCTGTTTCTATTTAACTTATAGTTGGGACCCTAACAGGTACTACCACTCCGGGTCAAAGTGGACCTGGAAGCAATGGTAATTAAGAGGAGGCTCCACATTCCCCAAAGTCCGTAAGCCGGATCTCACCATCAGATGTAGTTTAAGGTCATATCCAGGACCTGGAGTAGGGTAGGAAAAATAAAAATAAAAAAGAGGAGGGAGAAAGGGAGAAGGGCTGTTGTTTTTGTTTTTGGTTTTGTAGAACATAATTAAGTTTTACAAAAGTAAAATAAAATAAAAAACGTCAATGTAAGTGAATTTCGTCTCAGGGAGCCACAGGGCAGCCTGATCTGGTATGACCAGATAAAATTATTAATTGTCCAGTGTTTATTACATGATATAAAATCATTAAATCTCCATTGTTTATTACATGATATGAAATCATTAAATATCCAGTGTTTATTACATGATATAAAATCATTTAATATCCAGTGTTTATTTCATGATATAAAATTATTAAATGTCAAGTGTTTATCAAATTATATAAAATTATTAAATCTCCAGTGTTTATTCTATGATATAAAATCATTAAAATTTCCAATGTTTATTACATGATATAAAATCATTAAATCTCCACTCTATATTCTATTATATAAAATCATTAAATCTCCACTCTATATTCTATGATATAAAATAATTAAATCTCCACTCTATATTATATGATATAAAAGAAGTAAATCAGCAGTGTTTATTCCATGATATGATATGAAATCATTAAATTTCTACTCTATATTCTATGATATAAAATAATTAAATCTTCACTCTATATTCTATGATATAAAATAATTAAATCTCCACTCTATATTCTATGACATGAAATCATTAAATCTCCACTCTATATTCTATGATATAAAATAATTAAATCTCAACTCTATTTTCCATCAGATAAAATAAGTAAATCTGCAGTGTTTATTCTATGATATGATATGAACTCATTAAATCTCTACTCTATATTCTATGATATAAAATCATTAAATCTCCACTCTATATTCTATGATATAAAATCATTAAATCTCCACTCTATATTCTATGATATAAATTAATGAAATCTCCACTCTATATTCTATGATATAAAAGAAGTAAATCTGCAGTGTTTATTCCATGATATGATATGAAATCATTAAATCTCTACTCTATATTCTATGATATAAAATCATTAAATCTCCACTCTATATTCTCTGATATAAAATAATTAAATCTCCACTCTATATTCTATGATATAAAAGAAGTAAATCTGCAGTGTTTATTCCATGATATGATATGACATAATACCATCTCCACTCTATATTCTATGATATAAAATAATTAAATCTCCACTCTATATTCTATGATATAAAATAATTAAATCTCCACTCTATATTCTATGATATAAAAAAAGTAAATCTGCAGTGTTTATTCCATGATATGATATGAAATCATTAAATCTCAAGTCTATGTTCCATCAGATAAAATAAGTAAATCTGCAGTGTTTATTCCATGATATGATATGAAATCATTGAATCTCCACTCTATATTCTATGATATAAAATCATTTAATCTCCACTGTATATTCTATGGTATAAAATAAGTAAATCTGCAGTGTTTATTACATGACATGATATGAAATCGTTTAATATACAGTGTTTATTACATGATATAAAATTTTTCAATCTCTAGCCTGTAATCTATGATATAAAAACAGTAAATATCCAGTGTTTATTACATGATATAAAATCATTAAATCTCCAGTATTTATTCTATGAAAGATAATCATTAAATCTCCAGTGTTTATCACATTATATAAAATCATTAAATCTCATGTGTTTATTCCATAATATTAAATTATGAAATCTCCAGTGTTTATTTCTATGATATAAAATTATTGGTAGTTTGGTAGTTTTGTTTTACGGCATATCAACCCTTTTTGGGTTATTTAATGCATAATCTGCTCATTATAGTGAAAGTTTTTATGCTTCAAGTTCTTTATATCATCAAATGTTTAATAAGGGTTTTTGGTTTGGTAGTTTTGTTTTACGGCATATCAACCCTTTTTGGGTTATTTAATGCCCAATCTGGTCTTGTTTACTTCTCATTTTTGTTTCGTTCCCCTTTTAATATCTGTTTCTATTTAACTTATAGTTGGGACCCTAACAGGACCTACCACTCCGGGTCAAAGTGGACCTGGAAGCAATGGTAATTAAGAGGAGGCTCCACATTCCCCAAAGTCCGTAAGCCGGATCTCACCATCAGATGTAGTTTAAGGTCATATCCAGGACCTGGAGTAGGGTAGGAAAAATAAAAATAAAAAAGGGGAGGGAGAAAGGGAGAGGGGCTGTTGTTTCTGTTTTTGGTTTTGTAGAACATAATTAAGTTTTACAAAAAAAAACAGAAAAAACGTCAATGTAGGTGAATTTCGTCTCAGGGAGCCACGGGGCAGCCTGATCTGGTATCACCAGATACAATTATTAATTGTCCAGTGTTTATTACATGATATAAAATCATTAAATCTTCATTGTTTATTACATGATATGAAATCATTAAATATCCAGTGTTTATTACATGGTATAAAATCATTTAATATCCAGTGTTTATTTCATGATATAAAATTATTAAATGTCAAGTGTTTATCAAATTATATAAAATGATTAAATCTCCAGTGTTTATTCTATGATATAAAATCATTAAAATTTCCAATGTTTATTACATGATATAAAATCATTAAATCTCCACTCTATATTCTATTATATAAAATCATTAAATCTCCACTCTATATTCTATGATATAAAATAATTAAATCTCCACTCTATATTACATGATATAAAAGAAGTAAATCTGCAGTGTTTATTCCATGATATGATATGAAATCATTAAATCTCCACTCTATATTCTATGATATAAAATAATTAAATCTCCACTCTATATTCTATGATATAAAATCATTAAATCTCCACTCTATATTCTATGACATAAAATCATTAAATCTCCACTCTATATTCTATGATATAAAATAATTAAATCTCAACTCTATTTTCCATCACATAAAATAAGTAAATCTGCAGTGTTTATTACATGATATGATATAAACTC
Organism: Sepiola atlantica; assembly: GCA_963556195.1. Taxonomy (NCBI): domain Eukaryota; kingdom Metazoa; phylum Mollusca; class Cephalopoda; order Sepiida; family Sepiolidae; genus Sepiola; species Sepiola atlantica. The sequence goes on along the minus strand of OY744549.1, from coordinate 25,616,623 downwards.
ATTAAATCTCCACTCTATATTCTATGATATAAAATCATTAAATCTCCACTCTATATTCTATGATATAAAATCATTAAATCTCCACTCTATATTCTATGATATAAAATAATGAAATCTCCACTCTATAGTCTATGATATAAAAGAAGTAAATCTGCAGTGTTTATTCCATGATATGATATGAAATCATTAAATCTCAACTCTATATTCTATGATATAAAATCATTAAATTTCCTACTCTATATTCTATGATATAAAATAATTAAATCTCCACTCTATATTCTATGATAGAAAAGAAGTAAATCTGCAGTGTTTATTCCATGATATGATATTAAATAATACCATCTCCACTCTATATTCTATGATATAAAATAATTAAATCTCCACTCTATATTCTATGATATAAAATAATTAAATCTCCACTCTATATTCTATAATATAAAACAAGTAAATCTGCAGTGTTTATTCCATGATATGATATGAAATAATTAAATCTCAACTACATTTTCTATCAGATAAAATAAGTAAATCTGCAGTGTTTATTCCATGATATGACATGAAATCATTGTCTCTTCACTCTATATTCTATGATATAAAATCATTTAATCTCCACTCTATATTCTATGATATAAAATATTTAAATCTGCAGTGTTTATTACATGACATGATATGAAATCGTTTAATATACAGTGTTAATTACATGATATAAAATTTTTCAATCTCCAGACTGTAATCTATGATATAAAAACAGTAAATATCCAGTGTTTATTACATGATATAAAATCATTAAATCTCCAGTATTTATTCTATGAAAGATAATCATTAAATCTCCAGTGTTTATCAAATTATATAAAATCATTAAATCTCATGTGTTTATTCCATAATATTAAATATGAAATCTCCAGTGTTTATTTCTATGATATAAAATTATTGGTAGTTTGGTAGTTTTGTTTTACGGCACATCAACCCTTTTTGGGTTATTTAATGCATAATCTGGTCATTATAGTGAAAGTTTTTATGCTTCAAGTTCTTTATATCTTCAAATGTTTAATCAGGGTTTTTGGTTTGGTAGTTTTGTTTTACGGCATATCAACCCTTTTTGGGTTATTTAATGCCGAATCTGGTCTTGTTTTCTTCTCTTTTTTGTTTCGTTCCCCTTTTAATATCTGTTTCTATTTAACTTATAGTTGGGACCCTAACAGGTACTACCACTCCGGGTCAAAGTGGACCTGGAAGCAATGGTAATTAAGAGGAGGCTCCACATTCCCCAAAGTCCGTAAGCCGGATCTCACCATCAGATGTAGTTTAAGGTCATATCCAGGACCTGGAGTAGGGTAGGAAAAATAAAAATAAAAAAGAGGAGGGAGAAAGGGAGAAGGGCTGTTGTTTTTGTTTTTGGTTTTGTAGAACATAATTAAGTTTTACAAAAGTAAAATAAAATAAAAAACGTCAATGTAAGTGAATTTCGTCTCAGGGAGCCACAGGGCAGCCTGATCTGGTATGACCAGATAAAATTATTCATTGTCCAGTGTTTATTACATGATATAAAATCATTAAATCTCCATTGTTTATTACATGATATGAAATCATTAAATATCCAGTGTTTATTACATGATATAAAATCATTTAATATCCAGTGTTTATTTCATGATATAAAATTATTAAATGTCAAGTGTTTATCAAATTATATAAAATTATTAAATCTCCAGTGTTTATTCTATGATATAAAATCATTAAAATTTCCAATGTTTATTACATGATATAAAATCATTAAATCTCCACTCTATATTCTATTATATAAAATCATTAAATCTCCACTCTATATTCTATGATATAAAATAATTAAATCTCCACTCTATATTATATGATATAAAAGAAGTAAATCAGCAGTGTTTATTCCATGATATGATATGAAATCATTAAATTTCTACTCTATATTCTATGATATAAAATAATTAAATCTTCACTCTATATTCTATGATATAAAATAATTAAATCTCCACTCTATATTCTATGACATGAAATCATTAAATCTCCACTCTATATTCTATGATATAAAATAATTAAATCTCAACTCTATTTTCCATCAGATAAAATAAGTAAATCTGCAGTGTTTATTCTATGATATGATATGAACTCATTAAATCTCTACTCTATATTCTATGATATAAAATCATTAAATCTCCACTCTATATTCTATGATATAAAATCATTAAATCTCCACTCTATATTCTATGATATAAATTAATGAAATCTCCACTCTATATTCTATGATATAAAAGAAGTAAATCTGCAGTGTTTATTCCATGATATGATATGAAATCATTAAATCTCTACTCTATATTCTATGATATAAAATCATTAAATCTCCACTCTATATTCTCTGATATAAAATAATTAAATCTCCACTCTATATTCTATGATATAAAAGAAGTAAATCTGCAGTGTTTATTCCATGATATGATATGACATAATACCATCTCCACTCTATATTCTATGATATAAAATAATTAAATCTCCACTCTATATTCTATGATATAAAATAATTAAATCTCCACTCTATATTCTATGATATAAAAAAAGTAAATCTGCAGTGTTTATTCCATGATATGATATGAAATCATTAAATCTCAAGTCTATGTTCCATCAGATAAAATAAGTAAATCTGCAGTGTTTATTCCATGATATGATATGAAATCATTGAATCTCCACTCTATATTCTATGATATAAAATCATTTAATCTCCACTGTATATTCTATGGTATAAAATAAGTAAATCTGCAGTGTTTATTACATGACATGATATGAAATCGTTTAATATACAGTGTTTATTACATGATATAAAATTTTTCAATCTCTAGCCTGTAATCTATGATATAAAAACAGTAAATATCCAGTGTTTATTACATGATATAAAATCATTAAATCTCCAGTATTTATTCTATGAAAGATAATCATTAAATCTCCAGTGTTTATCACATTATATAAAATCATTAAATCTCATGTGTTTATTCCATAATATTAAATTATGAAATCTCCAGTGTTTATTTCTATGATATAAAATTATTGGTAGTTTGGTAGTTTTGTTTTACGGCATATCAACCCTTTTTGGGTTATTTAATGCATAATCTGCTCATTATAGTGAAAGTTTTTATGCTTCAAGTTCTTTATATCATCAAATGTTTAATAAGGGTTTTTGGTTTGGTAGTTTTGTTTTACGGCATATCAACCCTTTTTGGGTTATTTAATGCCCAATCTGGTCTTGTTTACTTCTCATTTTTGTTTCTTTCCCCTTTTAATATCTGTTTCTATTTAACCCATAGTTGGGACCCTTACAGGTACTACCACTTCGGGTCAGGGTGGACCTGGGAGCAATGGTAATTAAGAGGAGGCTCCAGATTCCCCAAAGTCCGTAAGCCGGATCTCACCATCGGATGTAGTTTAAGGTCATATCCAGGACCGGGAGTAGGGTAGGAAAAATAAAAATAAAAAAGAGGAGGGAGAAAGGGAGAGGGGCTGTTGTTTTTGTTTTTGGTTTTGTAGAACATAATTAAGTTTTACAAAAAAAAAATTAAAAAAATAACCGTAAATGTAGGTGAATTTCGTCTCAGGGAGCCACAGGGCAGCCTGATCTGGTATCACCGGATAAAATTATTAATTGTCCAGTGTTTATTACATGATATGAAATCATTAAATCTCCATTGTTTATTACTTGATATGAAATCATTAAATATCCAGTGTTTATTACATGATATAAAATCATTTAATATCCAGTGTTTATTTCATGATATAAAATTATTAAATGTCAAGTGTTTATCAAATTATATAAAATGATTAAATCTCCAGTGTTTATTCTATGATATAAAATCATTAAAATTTCCAATGTTTATTACATGATATAAAATCATTAAATCTCCACTCTATATTCTATTATATAAAATCATTAAATCTCCACTCTATATTCTATGATATAAAATAATTAAATCTCCACTCTATATTATATGATATAAAAGAAGTAAATCTGCAGTGTTTGTTCCATGATATGATATGAAATCATTAAATCTCCACTCTATATTCTATGATATAAAATAATTAAATCTCCACTCTATATTCTATGATATAAAATCATTAAATCTCTACTCTATATTCTATGACATAAAATAATTAAATCTCCACTCTTTATTCTATGATATAAAATAATTAAATCTCAACTCTATTTTCCATCAGATAAAATAAGTAAATCTGCAGGGTTTATTTCATGATATGATATGAACACATTAAATCTCCACTCTATATTATATTATATAAAATCATTAAATCTCAACTCTATATTCTATAATATAAAATCATTAAATCTCCACTCTATATTCTATGATATAAAATAATTAAATCTCAACTCTATTTTCTATCAGATAAAATAAGTAAATCTGCAGTGTTTATTCCATGATATGATATGAAATCATTAAATCTCTACTCTATATTCTATGATATAAAATCATTAAATCTCCAATCTATAGTCTATGATATAAAACAATTAAATCTCCACTCTATATTCTATGATATAAAAAAAGTAAATCTGCAGTGTTTATTCCATGATATGATATGAAATAATTAAATCTCAACTCAATTTTCTATCAGATAAAATAAGTAAATCTGCAGTGTTTATTCCATGATATGATATGAAATCATTGAATCTCCACTCTATATTCTATGATATAAAATCATTTAATCTCCACTCTATACTCTATGGTATAAAATAAATAAATCTGCAGTGTTTATTACATGACATGATATGAAATCATTTAATATACAGTGTTTATTACATGATATAAAATTTTTCAATCTCCAGACTGTAATCTATGATATAAAAACAGTAAATATCAAGTGTTTATTACATGATATAAAATCATTAAATCTCCAGTATTTATTCTATGAAAGATAATCATTAAATCTCCAGTGTTTATCAAATTATATAAAATCATTAAATCTCATGTGTTTAATCCATAATATTAAATTATGAAATCTCCAGTGTTTATTTCTATGATATAAAATTATTAATTGTCCAGTGTTTATTACATGATATAAAATCATTAAATCTCGATTGTTTATTACATGATATGAAATCATTAAATATCCAGTGTTTATTACATGATATAAAATCATATAATATCGTGTGTTTATTCCATGATATAAAATCATTTAATATCCAGTGTTTATTTCATGATATAAAATTATTAAATGTCCAGTGTTTATCAAATTATATAAAATTATTAAATCTCCAGTGTTTATTCTATGATATAAAATCATTAAAATTTCCAATGTTTATTACATGGTATAAAATCATTAAATCTCTAGTGTTTATTCCATGATATAAAATTATTTAATATCCAGTGTTTATGGTATGGTATAAAATCATTTAATCTCCAGTGTTTATTCCATGATATAAAATCATTAAATATCCAGTGTTTATTTTATGATATTAAATCATTAAATATCCAGTGTTTATTACATGATATAAAATCATTAAATCTCCAGTGTTTATTACATTATATAAAATCATTAAATATCCAGTGTTTATTACATGATATAAAATCATTAAATATCCAGTGTTTATTCCGTGATATGAAATCATTAAATATCCAGTGTTTATTACATGATATAAAATCATTATTCTCCAGTGTTTATTACATGATATAAAATCATTAAATCTCCAGTGTTTATTACATGATATAAAATCATTAAATCTCCAGTGTTTATTACATGATATAAAATCATTAAATATCCAGTGTTTATTACATGATATAAAATCATTAAATATCCAGTGTTTATTCCGTGATATGAAATCATTAAATCTCCAGTGTTTATTACATGGTATAAAATCATTAAATCTCCAGTGTTTATTACATAATATAAAATCATTAAATCTCCAGTGTTTATTACATGATATAAAATCATTAAATATCCAGTGTTTATTCCGTCGTATGAAATCATTAAATATCCAGTGTTTATTACATGATATAAAATCATTAAATATCCAGTGTTTATTCCGTGATATGAAATCATTAAATCTCCAGTGTTTATTACATGGTATAAAATCATTAAATCTCCAGTGTTTATTACATGATATAAAATCATTAAATCTCCAGTGTTTATTACATGATATAAAATCATTAAATATCCAGTGTTTATTACATGATATAAAATCATTTAATCTCCAGTGTTTATTACATGATATAAAATCATTAAATCTCCAGTGTTTATTTTTCACCACAATGTGTTCTTAAACCGTCATTGCTTTCAATATTCCTTCAACCTTGATTCTTTCCAAGTCAACCGTCAGTGATTTGAAGTTTTCATTCAATCGTCATTGCATTCAAAATCATTAAATATCCAGTGTTTATTCCGTGATATGAAATCATTAAATCTCCAGTGTTTATTACATTATATAAACTCATTTAATCTCCAGTGTTTATTTTTCACAACAGCTTTCAAATCTTTCTTTAGCGTCATTTCTTTCAATGTGTTCTTAAACCGTCATTGCTTTCAATATTCCTTCAACCGTGATTCTTTACAAGTCAACCGTCAGTGATTTGAAGTTTTCATTCAATCGTCATTGCATTCAATGTTTTCTTAAACCGTCATTGCGTTCAATTTTTAGTCAACCGTGATTCTCTCAAAGTCTATCGTCAACCGTCAGTCATTTAAAGTTTTCACTCAATCGTCATTGCTTTCAAATCTTTTTTTAACCATTGCGTTAAAAGTTTCGTTAAACATTTATTGTTTTCAAGGTCGTATTCAAAGTAAGCCAGTGCAAAAAGCTACCCGTATTTTTATTACAGTTACCATAGCCGTTATGCATTGCACAGTCGACCCTATGCCGTTTACATCACGGGAATAGGCTTTGCCTATTAAAATTGGCTGTAGTGGATATTTGTATGTCCATCATCAATCATCTGAGCCCTATTGGGAATACCTTGTTTTCAACGGTTCTCAACTGACGTATACATCATGGTAACTTTCTTCATCAGTTATTAAATGATATGAGAAACATTTAAATAAATATCAATAAACATTTGTGTAGATGTATAAACAAAGTTCTCAAACTTTCATTATTCAAATTAAAGTAAAATTAAGTCGATCATCAAATTACAAAGAATCCATTCACGTGAAATATAATTTGAAAATCAAAAAAACGAGGCTCATTAAATAATTTAATATGTCCTAACACGAAAACTCATCTTAATAAAAAAATTGAGTAATTAAATTAAAAATATTATGTCCTATGTTCTTTGCATTTTATTAAATTTTTTTTTATCGAGAATGGGGTTACATTTGAAATACTTTTTAAAATTTTGTTTAAATGCTGTTTTTGTTTTTAGCAAAAAGATGTATTTTTTATCAAAATTACGGTGCATTAACAAAACTTTTAAAATTTTTGTTGCAAAGGATACTTTTGTTTTCAGCTAGCAGATATGGAAGCAATGTTTTAATACCTTGTATGTTTCCATTTTTCTCTGGGAATATTAAATCAGACTCACATTTTTAAAACCTTCCACTGAAAGTTGTTTCGTCAAGAAAACTATGGCTTCCGACTGTAAAATTATAGATGTCGTTACTCTTTTTCAAATTAAGTTTTAAACTTTTTTGGTTTAAGTAAAAATCATTTTCATAAAAATAACCTTATTTGGTACAATAAAAAATAATGAAATATTTGTTGACATATTTGAAAAGGTGAATGGTTTACTTCTTAATGTTTGATAGCATATCAACGCTGTGTGCATAATTTGGGTGATTTTAATATGTTCTCCAATAACTTAGTATCTTCAAATATTAATAAGTTAATTTGTTGGACCAAGAGCAATGGAACTGAATTGCCGGACTCATTACATGCGTTGTAAAACATCAGACGAACAGTGTTGCAAACAAAATGGGATTATTATAACTGTTTTTTGAAGATCATCAATAAAGTATTGGTGCTTCTCAAATATCATTCAGAAGAATTTCTTTCTTTTGTAAATTCAAAAAGTGTGTTAATTATAAAAACCAACATTTTTACATTTTGAATCTCATTAACGAAGGCTTCGTTAATATTTAGTCCAGTATTATCTAAAAAAAAAAATTTATTCATTTTATTAATGGTCAGGTATTGCAACAAATATCGCTATTATATTTTGAATTAAATCAATAATCAATTTGGGGGATTCTTAATGAAATTGTACATAAAAACATATTTTTTTAGCCGAAAATGCTGAAACCTATCTTTAATTTATCAATTTAAAAATTAACCGAGTCCCCGCCTTCACACCATCTTTTAAAAAATATTTGTTTGTAAAAGAAGATTATAAAATTATCATTATTTCTTGAAATTAATCTTTTATTGTGTTTAATTTTGCAGAAAATCCAGCAATCAAATAAAAAACGAATGCATCATATGATTTGAATGGATCTTAATTCTATTGGTGATATGAAATATGGAAATGTCTACAAAAATATATTTCGGAATATCTTGATGTAAATTGGCTAAAGTTTACAGCCTGAAACAAGAGAAATCATACCCTTGTGAAGTATACGATTTTTTTCTTATTAAATCGCCATTTATGATAATATACTGGAAAAACATTTTCTTGTCAACTGTATATGCATTTCTTCTATTCTCAGTTTTAATCAATAGAATACAAGCTTAAATACTTGTCGTAAATGCATATGACTAATGCATTTATGTGTTCATATGACTAATGTACTTATGGGTTCGTATGATTAATGCATTTATGGGTTCATATAACTAATGCATTTATGGGTTCATATAACTAATACATTTATGTGTTCATATGTCTATTGCACTTATGGGTTCATATAACTAATGCACTACAGATCCCTTTAATAAATTGGGAACTTCAAGAATCCAAAATACTTGAATAGAAACGAATTATGCTAATGGTGAAAACTGAAATTGTAGATTAATTCTGGCTCCGAAAATTGGTCAGTTTTGTAGAATCATCCATAAATATTTACAAAATTATATTGGACACCATTTTCAAAATCTCTACACATTATGTTATTTACATAAGTGTTAAATATCATCTGAATAAGATGTATACAGAGTTATGTTCCGTTTCCACTGATGTGCATAGATAGATCAGTCGAATTTAAAATCTATAGATATTCAAGTGAGCTGCCATGCAGAGAAGAACACCAGTCTTATATTAATATATAAGATGAATTAAAGTTAAATCAAGTAATGTTTTTATTGAAACATAAAAAAATATCAAACATGATTTCCCTTCAACGATTGACTTAATTTTAAATTGATAATAAATAACCAATGTTTATGTTTTATAATCCATTTCGTTTCTTGCACAAAAGCAGAATATGAAAAAATACAGAGAAACAAATGTTACTAAAAATGTCATATTTCGACTTCGAAAAGGAACCATCAATCCGATACTAAAGAGGAACTATATTCTTGTGAGTAATGTGGTTCTTCCTTTCCAAATAAACAAAGTGTGGTTATTCATATTCGACTACAAACAAGGGAGAAACCATCTTATTGTAAATTGTGTTGCCTTTCTTTTACAAGGAAACAAGATACATTGAAACATATGCAAACACATACTGGAGAGAAACCATATTCTTGTGAAATATGTGGCTCTTCTTTTACACGGAAATCACATATTTTGCGTCATATGCAAACACATACTGGAGAGAAACCATATTCTTGTGAAGTATGTGGTTCTTCTTTTTCAAGGAAACATGATGTCGTTATTCATATGCGAACACATACTGGTGAGAAACCACACTCTTGTAAAGTATGTGGCTCTTCTTTTACAATCAAGCAAAATATGTTGCAACATATGCGAACACATACTGGAGAGAAACCATATTCTTGTAAAGTATGTGGCTTTTCTTTTACAAAGAAACAAAATATGTTGCAACATATGCGAAAGCATACTGGAGAAAGACCATATTCTTGTGAAGTGTGTGGCTCTTCTTTTACAAATAAACACAGGGTGGTTATTCATATGCGAACACATACTGGAGAGAATCCATATTCTTGTGAAGAATGTGGCTCTTCTTTTACACAGAAACAGCATATGTTGAAACATATGCGAAGGCATACGGGAGAGAAACCATATTCTTGTGAAGTATGTGGCTACTCTTTTACAAGTAAACATCAAGTGTTGCAACATATGCGAACGCATACTGGAGAGAAACCATATTCTTGTGAAGTATGTGGCTCTTCTTTTACAAGTAAATTTCAAGTGTTGCAACATATGCGAACACATACTGGAGAGAAACCATATTCCTGTGAAATATGTGGATCCTCTTTTACAAGGAAACAAAGTATGTTGCGACATATGCGAAAGCATACTGAATAGAAACTCTAGTCTTGTTAATTATGCGTGTCTTATTTTAAAAAAAATATATTTAATATGTTGTATGTGAACTTGTTCTGTAAATAAAACCATATTCGTGTGAATTATATAGCTCTTTTTACACCGATACATTGTTGAAGCACAGCCGAACACATACTGGATAGAAGTCACATAATTGTGAAGTATGTGGCTCTACAATTTCAAAGAAATACAATCTGCCACTGTTTAAGAGAAACCACATTGCTATAAAGTATTTGGTTCATTTACAATGTAACATCATGTGTTGCAACGCAAGCGAAAACATATATGAATGAAACTATATTATTTTGCTGTGCATAGTTCTATTCCACATTAGCTACATGCGGTTCAGCATATACACATATTGTTGATTTTATACAGAAATGGAGTTCCATCACATGCAAACAGATGTGGGAAAACATTTTTCTGAAATATGTCGCTCGTTTTTTTTTAATCTAATTTGTCGCAGAATATAATAATTCTATAAAACGATTCGTGTGAAGTGTATGACTATTCATTTACACCGAGGTATTGTTAGCTAATTTGAAAGAGTTTTATATAGAAACTAAAAGTTAAGTGTGTTTCTCTTTTGAAATAAAACACCATATTATTGTAAACGCCAAAAGCACCATATTATTGTAACCGTAATCAGTCAATAGAGGTGGACGGCATTTCTGCAAAAATGCTTCAGTCAGGAAGTGATAGCATCGTAATTTGTATGTACCACTTATATAAAATAGTGGGGAACACACGTAAAGTTCCGAAATATTTGAAAAAAAAGTAAATTTGTCAATTGTAATAATTGAAGGACATGATCATTCACTCTATACCAGGAATGATTTATTGTCAAATGATCCTGAACTGTATGCTTTATGTGGTTGAGCAACAGCTACGTAAACAACAAGCCGGATTTCGGCCAAAACGTTTGTGTGCAGAACAAATTATATACACCATATAATTGAGAAACATCGAATTTCAAAAGCCTCTGACAGTTGTATGGATTTATCAAATGCATTCGACAGCATTCACAACCAACCACTTTGGAATATCCTGCATGAGTATGGCCTGCTGGAAAGATTATCACTGCAATAAATCAAATTTATACAACATCCAAATGTTTCATACAATCAGAAGATGGCCTCAGTGTCTCATTTGTGGTGACCAATGGAGTCCGCAAATGATGTTTGTGTTCGCCATTACTGTTTGTTATAACCATTGATTGGGAATAAAAATGCAAATAAATATCAGGCCTAAGCTAAAGCAGGGAGCATTGATCTCTATTTATTTGCTAATAAAAATCAAAAGATGGTCTCTGAGGCACACCAGCCTCCTAAAAACGTCTTTATCGACCAAAAAGAAATAGCTATAGTTTACAAGTTCACCTACTTAATGAGCATCTTCGATTTTGTGTGCAGAATACGAAAAGCGTCAATAGCATTTTATCAGCTAAGAAAATTTTAGAAAAAAATCACCCTTTTTTATGAATTAAAACGTTTTGCCCACACTGCTATATGGAAGTTAAACTTGGCACCTCAAAATCATACAATGAAAGAAAGTAGACGAGTTTGATTCCAAATATCTTACAAAGATTCTAAAGATCAAATAGATTGATTGAATTACACGCAAAAAAGTCAGTGACTGAAGTAACAAACAGATCGTATCGTCAACCATCTGTACACGACGTTTAGGCTGGCTTGGACAATGCCCTAAGATTGGCTCCAGAGGGAGTCAGTGGAGCCCTGATGGAAAAAGAAGAATACCTAAAATAAACTAGAAGAAAAAAAATCGAGAGAGATTTTGTCGCAATGGGAATAAGATGGAGGGACGCTGTGGATCTGGCTTGAGACCGAAAACGATGTGTACTTTGACTTCATTATGCTTTGCAGGATGCGCCAGTCTTAAACATGTGCCAACATTTTTGCTATTTTTAATATTATGGAACGGGATACGCAGTTATACCTACTTCATAAGAAAGAAACAATAACATTAAGAATACGACTTGATACTCACCAACTCAACAAAGCATTAATGTAAAGAGCTACACCATTTAATTTCTTGTGGATGTATATCATGACATTAGAGATTCAAGGGTATTCTCTAATGTGGAACTCTAACTGGGATACTGACACGGCGAACCCGACAAAACATCTGGGAACATGACCACATTCTGAACGCAATAGCATTAACGTCAGCTACTATTTACCTTGAACTCTTCGGTCGAACGATTTCAAAAGAAGTTAATGTAATAACTCTAAAATATAAAGCGATTTATCTAAAATAAAATAAGAACATCACCGGTGGTATCACAAACTATTCCGATAATGTTGTATACATTTCAAATATGAGAGCTTAAATGCGGACAACATAAGTTCGTTAGGCAAAGTTTTTTAAAGAGAATATACTTCTTTGCTGGCGGCTTCCGGTAAGGAAATTGGAAATAGGCAAACGGTGTTATCTGAAATGATTGTCATCCACTTAGAATCCAACGCCGTCGAATAAGAACAATTTTTCGAGAATATTCTATATTTGATACGTTCTTACTACGATGTTTATTTTATTTTATATCTCTATAAATACTATTAAGCTATATAAAAACAAAGTATTTAAAAATGTTTTACCAAATTAACTTATTTAAAACGTATTTGCAAACAAAAATGGATTATAAGAAAAAACCTTCATTATTTATAAAGAAAAAAATAATTATAAAAAAGGTCGATTTAATTATTTGTAATAAAAACTACTAAATGTCCAATTACTAAAAGCAGTTTGATTTTTCATGTGTCAATTATTAAACTAAAAAAAATTACCTTCCTAAAATATAATGGGTAACTTTGATTTTAAGGGATCGCTTGGCTTTCCGGTTTCTGAGATGTAACAAGCACATTTGAGTTTTGCAGGGTTTGCATGTAAGTGGTTACTCCCGTGGTCGAGCAGTAGCTCATCTAGGTCTGAGTTGAGGTTTGTTTCTACTGCTTCAACCGTTGTTATATCGTAATAATAACAATCAATAAATAGAAGGAATTAGAAATATATAAATAATACTTATTTACATACAATAAGTCACAAATACAGGCAGACGTTCAAATGCGGTGCGCTAAGCGGTTCTTAGATAAGAAAGATGTCCAGTTAATTTTAACCTGACGATGTCATCGTGTCACTATGGGTAAACCCCGATCAATCAACAACAACCGTACTATCTTGTTATATAAAACATAAGTCGTCAGCATACATGAACCGCTAAGTGTTTTGGCCCATTGTGGGTCATTGATGTATATGGTATAGAGTAATGGGGGTAGCACATCAAACTTTGAGGTAAACTATTCTTTGGTCGATGGCAACAACGTTGCTTGTAGTTTAGACTAACATAAAAGCGCATGTCTTTAAAGATAATTCCAATGAGGTCTGTAAGTGATAGTTCTTTTGTCAGCTTCAAAATATTTTTTTCAGAAGGAGGCGGGGGTTTACAGTGTCATATGCGGCCAACAGATCAACAAAGACTGATAATGTTACCAGTCTTTTATGAAACTCATCCTCGATTTTCTTAATGAGATTCAGGGGTTGGATTCTTTGGATTTCCTATGCCAGAATCTTGCTTGCGGGAGGGGCGATAGTAAGTTCAGCAGCTTAGGCCAACCTGTTTAGGATTGGACGGTGAAACAGCTATAACGAGTTGCATAGAATATTGATTAAATTAAGTATTAAATAACATATCTGAAATTAAAAATGACTCTTATCCCTTCTAGAGTAGTATGGAAACGCTCTTCTGCGCTGACCCTGCCCTCTCTAAACTCTACAACAAATCTCTTGTCGAATCTGACTTCTTTGATAGTTGGAAAATCGCCTTTGTGGTACTAGTGTTAAATGATGATGACCATTAAAATTATCGTCCTACACTAAAGTTTTGGGACTTTAATCGATCTATCGATAGTTCATCGCCTCGTCAATGCGAAACGTTTTTTGTGACCAACATTATCTGTTTAGAAAAGCTGGTACTCGAACAGTAATCTTGGAACGCATGTGACATACACTGGATAAAGCTGTTGAAGCTAGGGTGGTCGCGCTTGATATATCCAAGGATTTTGACAGGGTCTGGAATGATGATAATTTCATTCAAATTAATTAGTACTGTATTACTGGACGTATATTAGATATAATCAGATCCTTTAAACCAAAAGAAAGATCCATGTTGTCATTGATGATCGTCCATCTAAACACTATGACATTATTGCGGGTATGCCCAGGGATCAAGCGTTAGACCGTTATGATTCCTAGGCTGCATAAACGACTATGCTGATGCAATTGTGCTCGAGATGGGTATCTTTGCTGGCGACTATACGCTCTATTCCGGACATGTTTGAAAAACAAACAAGACAATCACGTAATCTTTAGAGAATGACCCCCAGTTTGAAGTAGATTAGTGAAATAAATGGATGGTAACATTTAATGCTACTAATAAAATGCTCCTTTCCATCAACAATTATACTACACCTTTTCAACCATCGATTGTCATAGCTTATAGTACCCTACCTGAGAGTTCATCATTCAAACTACTCAGCCTAACATTCACATATAACATGAATTGAAACAAACACATAAAAGATATTGCCAAGCCTGCTGCAAGGAAGGTAGTCTTTTTCTACCGAGCTAGAAAATTTCTCACTCCTGCTAGTATTCTATATCACAACAATTCCACGATTCGCCCATGTATGGAGTGTTGTTATCACATCTTGGCTGCTGCCCTTACCACTTGCTTCTCCCTCTTGGACAGGGCCCAAAAGACTCTATGATCTAATAGTTCCAACACTATCTAACAAGCTCCAGCCTCTGTCCCATCGCTGCAATGGTGTATATGTACTTGTTATACAAGTACTTCAATAGAATGTGCTCCGACGAATCTGCTGCACTCGTCTCCACCTCTACGTAAATACCACTGATAAACACGCCAGTCTTACAGTTCCCATCTTTTTACTTTTGGAATTCTCTTCCTGCCTCCTGTTTCCCTGACATGCAGAAGTTTAAATGTAATGTGAACAAGTATCTCGCTGCACAACTCCCTAATTATAATGTCCCTAATTCACAGTAGCAATTTACGTCTCAGCGGCCTTGTGCCTTGTTTTGGGTGAACAAAGCAAAAAAAAATTATTTCATATACGGTTTCTCATATATATTTCGATTTCTTTATGTCAGCTGATCGTTATACCTTTTCAAATGTTGCTTTATGCTGTATATCCTTAGAATTTACATTTTTTGGAGGCCATTTAAACAAGAATAACTTTGCTGTTTCTTTGAATCTTTTACAAACATCGTAAGAGTTTCCTCAAATGTATATTTTTGCTGTTATGTGCTACTAAAATTCTAACGTTACTCCTCTGATAAATGTTAGGTGAATGAAAATCTCATGCGATTATGTCTTAAACTAAACCTACTATTATATAATATTATTATATACTCATCTACATTTATTAAAATAATTTTCAGGTAAAATAATACATTTTGGATACGCGCTTAAAGACATTAGAATATTGTACTTTTTTGCATTAATATATATCGATTTTTACGGCTATTATACTGGTTGATAATTTTACGTCGACCTAAATGTTACCAGACAAATGACACATATATCGAGGAAAGTTCTTCACGCCGATTATGAAAATCAAGTTGGTTTTTCAGCATCACGTCAGGTTTTCTTTGTACACATAACAACATTTGACTAGAATTTGTCGAAAATAGACAGAGATATCTGCTATAATATCGTTTGTCTATGACATACAATCGTAACTAACACACTCTAAACGACTAAGATATAGAAATGATTGATGAAGAACATTTCTAATTAAAAGTATATCAAAAGCGATTTTTCAGGTTTTTCGATCTTATTTGTTGGGCTTTAAAATACCTCATTGTATCTGAACTTTGTACCAGTAGGGAGAAATCTAAATTTACTCACCAGAAGAATACACTGGGAGAAGTTAATATGTATTGAACTGTAGCACGTATCCTCAAATATAAGAAGTAATTAAAAAAATCAAACATAAACTTCAACTATTTATACAAAAACGAAATGTAAATATGAACATCTAAGAATTCATCAAATTCTTATTTGTTTTTAATGTTTATTATCCAAAGTCATACATCTTCTCTGTTTGGAAACTCTGCTTCGATAATTACCAGCAACGATATTATAGTAGCCCTTTTCATTCCATAACTAGCAGCAGTTCTCTCTCGCTTGATTCATCATCATTCTGATTTGAACCAAGATGGCGGCAATAATCATCAGCAGCAGCTTTGTATTCTATCAGCAGCATCAGCTCTGTTCCTAGCACCAAGAGTAATACTAACCCTTGCTACATGTATAACAACACTGCATAAATCATCATCATCATCATCATCATCATCATCATCATCATCATCATCATACACTGTAACAAGCTGATATTTAAAGTCAATTCAATAGAGCTGATGACCTTTTATCATTGTCATTATATTTGTGTTCCTATCATCTACAATTAGCAATAGCAATCATGCACTCTATGACTACCAGCAGTTCTCAATTAAACTCGCAGCAACATAATCATCATCTCTCTCTTTCTTTCTCGCTCCCTCTTTCTGTTCCCAAACAAACGTGTAGACAAGTTTAGTTAGCCAAATTAACAAGTGTTTGTTGCCAGACAGAAAAAACTAAATTGGACCAGAAGAGCAGATACGAGCTGATATTTGTAATGCAATCGGGTGTTATAATAATTTCTTTAAATAGTCTTGTTCATGCCGATAAGTGCATGATGTCTGTTCGACACATTATTCATGTAAAAACAATCATACTGTTGCAGTGAAGGTCACATCACATGTCAATATTGTTTTTTACCATTAAACTAGCCAATGAAAAGTACCCGTATGTTTTTTAAAGAATGAAAGCAATATATGATTATTCTTTTTAATCTTTTACATTTTCTCATTGTCGACGGATTTGGG
Source organism: Sepiola atlantica (assembly GCA_963556195.1). Lineage (NCBI taxonomy): Eukaryota > Metazoa > Mollusca > Cephalopoda > Sepiida > Sepiolidae > Sepiola > Sepiola atlantica. The sequence continues at coordinate 25,599,266 of OY744549.1, read as the reverse complement.
TTAATGTCAGCAATAAATTACAGAATATATAGACACATAATCCATGGTAGAATATACAGCCATAAAATTTATTTAAAAATATACAGGCACATAATTCATTACAGAATATATAGACAAATAATTAATTACAAAATATATAGACAAATAATTCATTACATAATATTTAGACATATAATTAAAAAATATTTCATTTACAAATCATAATCAAAACATACATTAGAATAAAATCTCACGCTAGTCAGGTGTGTGCCTCGCTATTTTCATATCCATTTGACGTAAAAATACACATGTATCACACAATTCAGAAGAACGTATTCATGTGAATTGTGTGGGTAAGGATTTACATGAAAATCGGATTTTACACCCAACATGCAAATACTGTAAAAAAACCCTAGTGGCGTGTGGGACTACCTATTATTAGAAAAGTCTAATTGCAATCCACACATGCTAACATACACTGATGTTCGATTGGAATTAATTTTTGCCAAGTGCTCCGTCAGAAAAGATCCGAATTGAAACACACACAGCTTAGTGAATATACTGACATCAGAAACCTAGAAGAGCTGGAGCAATAACATACCTTGGCGTAGAATAAAACGATTCAGTCCAACATGCAAAGATGAGAGATAAAATTAGCAGAGAATATATACGCCGTGTAAGAAAAATCAGCAAAATACAGCTTACAAACAAAAACAAAGTAACTGCCATTAACCAACACTTCGTGCCAGTGATAACATACAGCTTTAGCATTATTGACTGGCCATAAAATGCCATTAGCAGACTAGACACTAAAACGATGAAAATGTTGATACGGTACAGAGTAATGTACAGAAACCAGTGTCTAGTAAGTATTATCTGTCAAGAGGAGCATGAGGTATGGGTCTCTCAAAAAAGTGATCATCAACATTGAACCAATATTGTAGAAACCGACCAATATTTGATGATCTCACAGAACCCACACCTTAGGATCGTAAATCAACTAAAAAAAAAACAATAGCCAGTAGAACAACTTCTATTAAAAAACTGGCCAAACTTTTTGGACGAGATTATCTCACAAATAAAACAGAATCAGAAAACCAGACTGTTAAGAAAATACCAGAGAAGGGTCGCTAAAAATACACTCAAACCTTCCATTGCAAGAAACTGGAAGAATAGGCCAGCCAACAACGTACCAAATATTTTTCTAGATAAACTGTCTCACGAATATATAGACAAGGGAGGTTCTGAAAAGAAGATTGCTCCACTATGATCAGGAGAGAACGTAATGGCTACCCAAGATTAAGGCTTGATGATCATTTTTCAAAAGATGAGTTCTCTCAGCAACGGAAAGTGCCGGTTCTGCCACACAGAAGTAAAGAGTGTGGGCCACCTGACATCCAGTTTTAAGGTTCAATAGAATGTGTAAATATCTCTACTTGACCGTCGGTAAAAGGTTGTATATCCAAGGTAGCAGCAAGTCCTGGGAACATATAGCAGACGGAACAGTTAAAAGTAAGTCAGATACAATCCACTATGACTATGCACTTCATACAGCTACGTATTCCGAAAACGGGTTTGTTAAACCTGCCATAGTCACCTGGAACAAAACGGGGAAAGTATAAACTCTGGTAATATTCAGTGTCCCTGAAGAGTTTGGCTTAAACAAAGCTGAGAAGAAAACGATAACGAAATACTAAGGTCGTATGTACGACATTAAAACAAAACTGAGATCTTAGGAAGATCTCCATCATTCCAGTAGTGATAGGAGCAACAGGACTCATGAAATAGAATTTCAAAAAACTACCTTTACTGGGATTTGTGCACTCTGAGAGATTTTATAAATGAGCAGTAATACTATGGCTTAAAAGCGAGATTCCGACCAGATTTGATGTTGTTGTTGAATCACTTTAAACTGCTCGATATACGCGCCCGTCGATTAGGCGTTTATGGATTTAAATCCATCCTAATTATCATGTGGATTCTCGCCAGCCGAGGAGAAAGATACCCGACTTCAAATCAGCGGCGATTTGTTAAAACCGGGTTCAAGCCCTCCGACCGACAGCAATTAACATCCGTACACTGAAGATTGCATAAGCATGAAACATTGATGCCTATAGGTAAAAATAATTAATAGTTACTTTAAATATATATATATATATATATATATATATAATTATTAAAGACAATATATGTATTATCATATATCATCAGATCCTTTTAGTTTGTAGTCTCCTTTAAAGATTCAGCTCAATGTTTGTCAATTATTGATAACAGAGCAAAATATAGAACAGTTATTTATTATATTCCAATAACCATGGTTTGTTTTATTACTTTTATTTTTGTTTTTATTTTTTTCACATTTCCAAAAATTCCAAATTTCTGTGAGATATATTTAACGGTCCGTTTCATTTGTTTTGTGCCAAACAACATTTGTATGTCAATATCGTCTCTGCAACACTACACAATCATCAGAAAAAAATATATGTCAGACGTTAAATATTACCTATGTAGGGAGTGTGTAAATAAGGTGTGAATGCATTAAAATAATATATACTGGAAACGGAAATGTCAGCAAAATTCTTCAGAAGTCGTGAAAACCAGATTCGACAATGTTTTGCTTATATAAGGTTAAATGAGCGGTTGAGGGAGTGCCGGTAGTTTTTTCGGGAAATTTATTGGGAAGTTCATAGAGACAAAACGTCTCACAAAATGATCACATCAATCGTTACAAAATTAAGCTATTGGCTTTTAAAATAAGCATGCTTCCCCCCCCCTCTCTCTCTTTCTCTCTATTTCAGCAAGATCCAATTACCAGATTATCATAAATAAATCATTTCCTTTACAAAAGATCTGGTGTTGAATTTGTTAATTATAAATAATGTTATGAGTATGAAATTACTTTGATTAGGCTCGGTTTCATTCCTCGGTTTTAGAGGACATTTAGGTGACATTTTAAGGTGAGAACAGAACGATTGAAAGTAGGTTTATCAACATATCTAATTGCTACTGGTTGATATATACATTTTCATCAACTGTTTTTTGCAATTCCGGGCCAATAACTAGGCAGAACTGTCGTCATACTGTTGACTATGTCCTTGGCATGGATCCTGTTGTGATATATTATATACTAACCATCTGTGTACTAACACATAAGAACTACTTAGAGGTGGTACGTCTTCATAATCTCAAAAAATAAACGTACGTAAAATCTCTCCTCATCCAAGCATGTGTTATTCATTAACCAATAATACTTCATAGTGGTGGGATCAATAACTGGTTCTGTATCCTCCTTTAGTAAAAGTTTTTCTGTAACACTAAAGTTGCAAATTCTGTCGAATTTTTCTGGGTAGGCTTGCCTCAGTTGTTCAACGTTAGTGATGGGTGTAGGTGGTTGTCGCCATTTTGTGTTTCCGATAGTATCAACGTTTATTGTGAGAAGTTTGAGCTGCTCACTTGTAGACAGACCTACAACGGCGGGTCTAGAGACATCGACAACATAAAATTTTGCATCTATCCATTTCGATGTTTTATATTGGCATGGGATATTGATAGTTCCCATGCAGGTGATTGTGTCGCCACTGTATGACGTGAGCGTTATATGTTCTGCTGGTCGTAATATATTGAGAGCGATGTCATCTTACATCCGATCATAGTTGCCGTTTCGAGATTAACTAACGGTTGAAGCAGGAGTACTTTTCAAAGGACAGCAAGTTCTAATTTAAGAGTCTATGAGAGATGACATTCTATACCAGCTCCATCAAGCACATCAGGGTATTGAGAAAACCCGCCGCCTTGCCAGAGAAAATGTATATTGGCAAAATATCAACAAGGACATAGAGAAGATGTGGCGAGCATACCTACTCTGCCAGGAACATCAAGATGCAAACAGACGAGAACCACTCGAACCTCACGACATTCCATCAAGACCATGGAAATATATCGCATCTGACCTATGCAGATCAATGGACAGCAATTCCTGTTAACTGTTGATAGATACTCAAAATACCCTGTTGTGGACGAAATGCCCACACCAATAACCAGCAAAGCAGTAGCTGACAAAATAAAAAGCTACACATCGCTATACGGACGTCCCGATGAAATAATGACGAGCAACGGTCCACAATACACAGGACAAGCTTTCCAAAGATTTATCACATCATGGGGTATTAAGCATGTCACTAGCTCACCCCACTATGCTAGAAGGAATGGATTCATTGAGAGACATGTGCGACACATTAAATCCACAATCAAGAAATGCCTTAAGGATAAAGGTGACATCCAAATAGCATTACTGCGGATCAGAGCAACACCTATAGACAGCAAATTACCATCACCAGCTGAGCTACTATTCGGATGGCCTATAACAACAACACTACCCAGCCGAGTAGAGCCTGGAAAGGAAGAACACCGACAACAACTAGACGAAAGATCGACAGTAATGAAAACAAATCACGATCTCAATAGATACACTAGAAACCTACAACCACTGTATCCAGGCCAACACGTGTCAATAACAAACAAAAATGACAAAACGTGGCACCCTGGAACCATCGTCCAGAAGGATGGTAACCCAAGGAGCTACATTGTGGAAACTCCAAATGGAAAAAGACTCCGCCGTACCCGTACTCACCTACGTGCTGTACCAATACCGACAGTGAAGAAAGTACACTTTGCTGATCCAACATTAAGGACGGTACAATGTAATTACCAACCCAATACAAATGACGACAAGAAACAAACCACCACCCCACACGATGATAGAGAAATCACACCAAACGAAGACCATGTACAAAGAAACTCAACCCACACTAGATATGGACGAGTCATAAATATGCCAGCCAGATTCAAGGACTCTATATAACCATAAACATCGCAGGCAGAATCTATTACTACTCAACAAATACCAGCACTACAAGACAATTATAAAACACACAATAATACATAAAAAATAACCACTCTATCCTAATCAATATATCAATTCAGACTCCCATACACTCATATGAACACTACTAAACAGGGAGGATGTTGTGATATATTATATACTAACCATCTGCGTACTAACACATAAGAACTACTTTGGCGTCGAACGTCTCCATAACCTCACGGAATAAACGTACGTAAATTCTCTCCTCATCCAAGCCTTTATTATTCTTTACCCAATAATACCTTAGGTACTGTCTTGCAGCAACAGCACCGTCAACAGATTATCATATTTTTCCTAAGGATGGACTCCTACGAAAAGTTGTTACAATAATTTCGGACGTGAACTCTTTACGATTTACTTAGCTATTAAACATTTTCGCTACGCCATTTATACTTATCATCGTCCATTTACGTTCGCGCCCCTTGCTAAGCAGAACAAGAATTCCCCATGAGAATCAAAACATTTGGACTTTATTCCCCAGTTTTCCAGCAACATACGGCATATATCCGATTCACAGAACACTGCTGCAGACACATTATCTCGTCTAGCCATTAGCGCTATCTCTTCGGCAGAAGATATTGACCTCAATCAAATGGCTCTGGATCAAACAGCTTTAGAGAATCTGAATCTTTCATCTCCACAGTTTGCGAATTGTAAATTTCAATGCATGTCCATTCCTACAGCGAATGAGCAAATTTCATGCGATACTTCTACTAATTCATCTTTGCACGCATTGACCCACAACGCTGTCTATGCCTTGATGAAATGAATTTCGACCAGGTTCTTATGGCTTGACATGAGATGTGAAATCACTGGTTGGACCTGTTCCTGACTATCCTGTCAGAAATCAAAGGTACACAAACATGTACGAGTCCCCCCCCCCATTCTTTAGCACTTTCAGCACCACTGATGCTAGATTCAAACACATACACATTGATTTGGTTTGACCCTGGCCTGTCAGCCAGGGCTATTATTACTTACTGGCGTGTTTTGATCGTTTTTTCACGATAGCATGAAGCTATCCCACGAACCGATATATCTGCTGAAACTGTAGTGAGTTATGGTGTCCCAGCAACAATTACCACTGATAATGGCAGACAGTTTGAATCTTGCCTTTCTTAAGAGCGAGCAAAGATACTCGGTGTTAAACGTTCTAGGATTACTAGTTATCACCCAGCTTGTAATGGAATGATTTAGCGCTTTCATCGGATGTTAGAAGCGGCATTACGTGCAACGTCTGACACACATCGTTGGATGGAGTACGTTCCCATCGTTCTTCTTAGTTGTCGCTCTGCTATGAAATAAGACTTGGGATATTCCTAAATCGAACTGCTTTACGGTACACCATTGACATTACCTGGTCATATATTCACTTCTTCAGAATAACTGGTAATGGATTTGGAACTCTATGTAAATAGACTTAGATGCTATTTCAGCAGTTTATCACCCATGAACACTCGTCATCAAAGCATCAGGTCAACTTTACACAAATATATTTTATCATGGACACACGTTTTTGTTCGCAGCCACTCGGTTAAACCTTATCGGGTGCTCGATCGCAACAGAAAGTATTTTACTCCGGGTATTGGAGGAACTAAAGAGACAGTTTCGGTTGACAGACTTAAGCGAGCATATACAGACAACGACACCCTGGAACCCCACTAACCACCCACTATAACATTGCCTGAATTGTTTGATGTAGAATGTTTGGATATTTCGCAGTTATGCCTACTTACTCACCTAACCATTACACGTTCTGGTAGACATGTACATTGGCGAATAAATCTATATATCCCTTCAGTTGATCTATCTCCTTTATTCAGTGACCATACTACAGCTAACTAAAAATTTGTATTAAATATGTGCAACTCTATAAAAATTTATAGAAAAGTAAAAAAATATTTTAAAGAATCGTTAAGTCTGTCTACAACAACATAATGTAAGTAATTTGTTTCCTCATCCATACATATTTAATATTTCACATTATAATCTCATTTAAAAGCGCATTCCGTACTTAAATCTCAATATAAAGGTGTTCAGTTCCCAGTTCGATAATTTAATCTTTAAATAAGCATTTTACTTTAAAACAACTTCCTATAAATATAACTTTATTTTAAGGAGATTTAAAAACACAATAAAAGTTACGTGGATGATTGGATTTCTTAAAAAACGCAAAACTGGTGACGTCAGCAATTCTGTGTTATGTTTTGGATGAAAACTTTTGTAGAAATGTTTATTTTAAGTAATTTATTTTACAAAAGTAAGTAATCAAATAGGTCGTTTAATGTTTTGGTACTTCTGCAGTGTACGGACCGTGGTGAAATGATGACTTATTATTAAGAAATACATTCTTAACATGGGGAGTGGATTTGTTAACTATTCTGTACTTTCACCAAACAATTTAACAAATAAATTAAATACATTTGTGAAACTGAAACTCTCGCCGGAATTTATATTATGGAAGACAACATCCGAGCCAACACCGTTTGCTGTTAACTTACTTCTAAACTAAGTCGGTTAATATTCCGGTTTGTCTAATTTTTCATAATTATTAATTGTTTTTGACATTAAATAAAATGATAATAATTTTAAGCGTAATATTCACCAAAGAGATTTAATTTTCTGCGAACCTGCTTTTCAGTTGCCATCTTAAATGTGACCTCCACCCATCATCTCGGCTCGTTTTAATTAACACATTTAATAATCGTTTCTTTCTTGAAAGCAGATTGTAATAAAAAAATTAAAAAAGTAAGTATTACTTGAATTTACTTGCTTTTCGGGGGTATTTGTTTTTACTACATGGGCGCATCCGAACCTTTTTGAGTCCCTTTGGTTTTGTTATAAGAATGAGTCTACCTTCCAAGTTTGCATTATAGATTCGTCTCCAATCGGCTTTTTTTTTGTTTCTGTCTTTCTTTAGTGTTTTTATAGTTTGTTTGTTTTTTCTTCGAGTGCCGTGAAGAATTTTTTTTTACATTGAAAACCGTTGCAAATACGTAGTTTAGTTATTACTCGGTACGTGCAAAATCAATGGCCGACTCCCGAAATGTAAAAACATTTTGACCCCCCTGCCCTTCACTTAAAAAAATCATTAAATTTCAGGAAATCAACCAATTTTAATGAAATTTTCAATATTTATTAATCAACAATCACGAAATATAATGAAACCATGATTTTTTAAAAACTTAGTGAAAATGTAATATTTTTTAAAACAAAATACACCTTTACTAAAATTATATTTTTATATATTAATAAAAAAAATACATACATTTTTTTTAAAATAAATTATTTTAAATATTTTGTATATATTACGAAAAAGGCCCCTAAATACCGTGTTAACAAAATCACTATAACCCGAAGAAAAATTATTTTTTTGAATTAGCGATATTATTATTGAATAAAGCATTGTTTAATCAATATTTTCACCAAAAAAATAATATAATTATAAAAAATATTTAATGTGATTTTAATGATTATAGTTTCTGGGAAAATAAAAAAGCGACATAATTATATTTCCCTTTCATACATGAACGTGGCATTATCAGCGCAAGAAATCTTTAATCTTGAATATAAACCAAAAATTGACAAGTTTGGGAACCGAGTACTTAACGTAAAATAGAATTTAAAAAATTGGATAATTTCTACTAACGATGAACCTTGATTGATATGGTAGCCCCGTTCTGTAATAACCAGGTAGGATTAGCCTTCCAACAACCACTCACTTTTACACCGCCCTCTAAATTTGATCTTTAGAGATTCACCAATTTCGTTAATTTCACAATTCATCGTCAATTATTTCGAAAGATTTGTATTTGTTTTGTCTTTTTTCATTAATAAATATTTAAGAAGTTAAAAACAATTATTTATTAATAAATAAAGAGAATTCAAACATGACATTTTCTTTCAAAATTGAATTCTGTTTATCAATAAATAACTGTTTTAACTTTTTTTTTCAAGTGTAGTCATTGACTTTAATTTACTTTTTCACACTTAAAATAAAAAATACACTTTATTTGAAAAAGAATCAATGTAATTTATCTTTACGACACGTTAAGAATAAATCAAGTAACTAAAGTTTTAAATCATGTAAAAAAAATTGATAAAATTGACGCAGTTCGTAACGTAAATTAATTTTTAACATTTAAAAAAAGTTTTATTTCAAATTCTAAGGAAAAACATTGGTAAACAGACGTCATCAATAATTTCAGAGTATTCCTAAATTAAAAACTAATACCAAGTTAAATATGAAGGTTTTTAGTTAAAAATAAACTAAGATCTTAATTACGTACACTCACAAATATCTTAATTAAATAAGCATTTCCTTTTTTATTACAACATAATAAGAGTACTTAAATGTGTTTATAACTTTTTTTAAGATTAAAGAAATTAATGGATAATAATTTTTCAACTTCTATAAACTATTGCAAAACCATTTTTATGTATAAAGTTAAAAAGGATAAATTATGACATTTTTGTCTTCCATGTATTTTGCATAGCGATAGTCAATTGGTAAACAAAGTCGTTACCCTTTAAGTTATGCCGGATTTTACTATTTTATGATTTTAAGGAGATAATTTTGCTAATTTTTAGTAAAACGTAGGATTTTTTAAAATTCAGTATCTTATCACTTTCATTTAATAATTATCTTTGAAATAGTTCCCAAAACTTATATTTATCTTTCAAGGGATTTTTACAAGTAATCTTTTCAAAGTTCAAAATTCACTGAATTTTTGTTTTTTTTAGCCGCCATGATTACATATTTCATTATAATTTATTTTTCACACGTAAATATGCATTTCTTTCGTTTAGAGATTTAGTTTAGGGTTTTATCTTTCAAACACAATGTTTACACGGAAACTAATTAAATAATGAATGATAAGCATAGCCCGTACAAGACACATCCATATTTGCACGTATCTAGTTATTACGTACCCTAACCTTACATGTAACGGCCTAAAATACATAAAAAAAGGTTTGGAGACGGGAGTGATTCAGTTAAAATAACCTCCCTGCTACAAAACATCTAAAAACTGAGCATATTTCATGATTTAAAGGAACATTTCAGTATTTATCAATTTTTTTAAAATAAAGGATGCATTAGTAAACCTGGATAAAAAACAAAAAAAACTTTTAATTCTACAACACAAATTACCTTTTCTTTTGTTTGCATTTAGTTAAAAATATGAATCAGAGAAAAACAGCAAATTAGTGAGCGTTCCATGACTGCGCTGACTTCCAATTTATCCTGCAGTAAATTTCAAGTACGGATGATCATAAATGATCAAAAATAACTTTTTTAACGGGAAATTTAGAATTGTATTTTTATTATATAAAATAAATTGTTAGCAAAACAAATTATCAAATATATGTTGTTTTTAAATTTTAAGAATGTCATTTTTTTCTAACTTATTCGTATATTTAGATGTAAACTAACCATTAAATTTACTAACAGATCTATGCGATAAATAATAATATAAAAATAATTCTACAAAAGTCTGTCTAAGCTCTTGATTAGGAACATTCCAAAATATTTTGATGGATTATGTTCATTGTCAACTTTTTTCTGATTGCAAAACAAAAGAATTTATGAAGCCTTAAAAACATTTTGTTGTAATTTAAAAAAATTTAATATAAACTTGGTTTCCTTTTTTCTCAGATAAATCACAGAATACATAAAAATGTAAGTATAATCTCCAACTAATCATTTTAACTTAACCGTTCATTTCTTTGTATTTTGGAAAATGAGTTTTGTTTTGATGTCATTCAGTAGTTTTTTACTTCTATGTAAAAATATTAAAGTAAACATTACTTCAAATTATTTGATTTTAATTAGATCATGTTATTTTAAGATTTAGATTTATGCTCTAATAACCAGCCGTGAGATTTTATTTTTTAGTATTAAAATATATTTTTTAAAATAAAGTTTTATAAATACATTTTTAACAATGAGAAAGTTTTTACTTTCCTGAGTCTTTTTTATTATGCAAAATTATAATTGATTTATTATTTTACAGACTTATTACAGAAAATCTGAACTGCATGTATTTAACGCTCAACACTTCAACCGAAGCTTTGTGGCTTTTAAAGAAAAAAGACAGCTGTAATGTTCAAATAATTGTTGAATAACAGGTAATCATCCAAATTTGTAAAAAAATGTAAAGTGTTCATTATTCTTTAAATTTAACTTGTTGTCGAAAAGCCTGATATTCATGCAGTTTTCATCTAAAAAGAAAATACTTAATTGGAGCGTAATCTATTCTTTTTGGCATAGATGTGCTCCACTTACACTGCTGACGGTCTCCATTAAAATATATTAGTGGGGGAGTATCCATCAAGTCATCTTATCCTTCTGACTCTGCACGTGCATTTCGCTTAGTATGCTGATGTATGCTCTGTATACTCGGAGGGAAGAGATCTATACTGATTTCTCACCGGGAGGCAAAACCCTTTCTAGTAATAAGAATGTTTGGGACATCTTCAAGTTCGTTTCAAAGTAGAAAACCATCCAATCCTCAGACTTAAATTTTAGTTATTCATTTAAACTACGGCAAGTGTTCAGAAATATTGGTCTGAGATGTTACTCTTTCATTTATATTGTAGCCATATACTGAGATTCCGTTCTTGAGATGGTTGTCTGGTTATAAGCCATTATTCGCCTTAGATTTCACTCACTTTAATTATTTCATGGTTACGTGAACACTGCGTGAATATTAGACTCTTCAGCAACAAGTACTCATACATCAACACACAGAAACTTGCTCATCAATAACTTGCAAATCTCCTGACTTAGAGATAGATATTCTGCCAGGAGCTTTGATTTCCATCAGGAGTTAAAAACCCAAGCAGGTTTTACTCATTATCAGGACCTAAATTACAATCACCAATTCACTTACCAATTTATATGTCTGCATTGCATCGCCAAGAGTAATAACCTGACACATGAACTATGCTTTCTCAGCTATTCAATAATGGATTTGTTGGAGTCCGCACTTCTAATCAATAGTATCAGTTTTTAGTCTAATTTGTCTGTCATCATGCAACTGAGACAGGTTTTAATATTGGCAAGTAAAGCCTGTTCACCTTTGATCTCTTTATGTTTTCCTTCAACCGTAATTGCTGGCAAGTCTTTCTTTGGCTGTCATTGCTGTAAAGTCTTTCTTCAACCAACATTGCTTTCAAGTTTTCTTTCAAGCTTCATTGATTAAAATTGTTTCTTTAACCATAATTACATTCAGGGTTTCCTTCTCCCATCAGTGCTTTCAACTCATCATCCAAACAATGTTTTCAAGTCTTCATTAAACCATAATTGTTTTAAAGTCGTTTTTCAACCGTCATTGCTTTCAAGTTATCCTTGAACCGTAATTGCCTAAAATGTTTCCTCTAACAGTCATTACGTTAAAATTTTACTTCAAACTTAATTGCATTCAAGGATGTATTCAATGTGAGCAATGCAAAGAACTACTCGTTTTTATAAATGTTACAATAGCCGTTATGCATTGCACTTAGTTTATTGGGGACTTTGTATGTCAATTGTAAAACATATGTGTCACGTGTATATTGAATACCTTGTTTTAATGGCCCGTGACTGACGTTTAAAGAATAAACACTTTCTTCATCAGTTACTAAATAGACTGTTACAAATGTAAAATTTGGGATGACTTTTTTCACCCTAACCATAAACCCTAACCCTAAAAGAAAAAGTAAAAATTGTTTTTCTATACTTAACCTTAAGCTAACCCTAAACGTACTCTAACCTAACTTTATCCTAACACTAAACTAACACCAATCTAAACGGTCTGGATCAAAAGCTGAACCATTACAAAAAACAATTCATCAAGAGAAAAAGAAAATAATAATCAACAAAGCTTAATTTTCTCGTAAAAAACAAAATACATTTTCTTCCTATATTTTATTGCATATCCATCCTTTGTGCATAATTTTTGTGATTTTTAAATATTCTTCATTTTTTTAGTATCTTCAAATATTTATGAGTTAAATTGTTTAATGAAGACCAATGGACAAGAATTGCTGGAGTTATTGCAAGTTCTGTTGATATTTAGTACAATATTTAAAAAATAAATTCATTCTTTTTATTAATGGATAAGTATTGCCACACATATCCTCATTGTATTTTGAATTTAATCAATAATAAATTTTGGGGCTTAATAAATTTGTACATAATAAATTCAATTTTGCTTTTAAGTCCACAATGCTTAATACTTTTATTTGTACAAAATTAATATCTTCTTTAAATTTATCTTTTAAGTGTTTTTTATTTTGCAGAATATCAAGCATTCATTGGAATAACAAGTGTCATTGGATTTGAATGGATTTACATTCGTTTGCTTACTTGACATGTGGAAATATCTTACGAAAAGAAATTTTGAAATTTCAGAATTTCAGACATAAAAAATACTAAAAGAAACGCATACTGCTGATGGTGAAAACTGAAAGTATCGCTTGATTATGACTGAGAAAATGGACAGTTTTGTAGAACTATCTAAATATTTAGTAAATTATATTGAATCGAATTTTGAAAATATCTCTACATTGTTATTTGCGAACGTTTAAATATCGTCTTTATGAGGTGTATAAGAACTCACTGAAATATCATTTATTTTCTGTTTTCACCGATCTGCATAGATAAAAAAATCATTCCTACCTAATGTCCAATCAACAGATCTACTAGTGTGCTGCTACACGGTGGGAAACATCAATTACAGGAAAAAAAGTAATGTTTTCACTGAAACATGAGAAAAATATTAGTCCTTACCCCTTCAATGATCTACAAATTTCTAAATCCATAAAAAGTGAAAAGATGGAAATATCTTATGATTTAATCCGTTTCTCAGACATAAACAATATAGAACAATACAGAGAAACACATTTTACTAAAATCTGTCACATATTTCGACTTTAAAAATGAACAACAAATCTGATACTAGAGATAAACTATATTCTTGTAAAGTATGTGGTTCTAGTTTTACAAATAAACACTGTGGGTATTCAAATGCAATCACACACCAAAGTGAAAACAAATGGTTGTGAAGTATTTAGCACTTTTACACAAGAAACACATATGTTGATACATACGCAAACACATACTCGAGAGAAACACTATTCTTGTAGATTGTGTGGCACTTTTTTTACACAAACAAAATATGTTGCAGCATATTTCAGCAGAAAAACCATACTCTTGTAGAGTATGTGACTCGTCTTTTACACAAAAAAAGTATATTGTAACATATGCGAACGCATACTCAAGAGAAACTATATTCTTGTGAAGTATGTATAGCTTATTTTACACAGAAACAAAATATGTTGTAACATATGCAAACGCATACCGCAGAAAAACCATATTCTTGTAGAGTATGTGGCTCTTCTTTTACACATAAAACAAGTATGTTGCGACATATACAAGACTATCCTGAAGAGAAACCACATACCTGTGAAGTATGTGGAGCTTCTTTTACACATAAATCACGCATGTTGCGACATATGCAGACACATACTGGAGAGAAGCCACATACTTGTGAAATATGTGGAGCTTCTTTTACACAGAAAGCAAATATGATGCAACATATGCGAACGCATACTGGAGAGAAACCATATTCTTGTAAAGTATGTGGTTCTTCTTTTACATATAAAACAAGTATGTTCCAACATATGCGAACACATACTGGAGAGAAACCACATACTTGTGAATTATGTGGAGCTTCTTATACACAGAAACAAAATATGTTGCTACATATGCGAACACATACTGGAGAGAAACCACATTCTTGTGAAGTATGTGGAGCTTCTTTTACACAGAAACAAAATATGTTGCTACATATGCGAACGCATACTGGAGAGAAACAATATTCTTGTGAAGTATGTGGCGCTTCTTTTACACGGAAATCTAGTATGTTGCGACATACGCGCACGCATACTGGAGAGAAACCATATTCTTGTGAAGTATGTGGCTTTTATTTTGCACATAAAACAAGTATGTTACGACATATGCGAACGCATCCTGGAGAGAAACTACATATTTGTGAAGTTTGTGGGTCTTCTTTTACATTGAAAGGGGATATGTGGCAACATATGCGAACGCATACTGGAGAGAAACCACATACTTGTGAAGTATGTGGCGCTTCTTTTACACAGAAACAAAATATGATGCAACATATGCGAACGCATACTGCAGAGTAACCATATACTTGTGAAGTATGTGGATCTTCTTTTACACATAAAACAAGTGTGTTGCGACATATAGGAACGCATACTGGAGAGTAGCCATATTCTTGTGAAGTATGTGGCTCTTCTTTTCCACAAAAATATCATATGTTGCTACATATGCAAACGCATACTGGAGAAAAACCATCTTCTTGTGAAGTATGTGGCGCTTCTTTTGCACATAAACAACTATGTTGCAACTTATGCACACGCATACTGGAGAGAAACCATATTCTTGTGAAGTATGTGGCTTTTCGTTTGCACATAAAACAAGTATGTTGCAACATATGCGAACGGATACTGGAGAGTAACCATATAGTTGTGAAGTATGTGGATCTTCTTTTACACATAAAGCACACATGTTGCAACATATGCGAACGCACACTGGAGAGAAACCACATAATTGTGAAGTATGTGAAGCTTCTTTTACACAGAAAAAGAAAATGTTGCAACATATGCGTACGCATACTGGAGAAAACCAATATTCTTGTGAAGTATGTGGCGCTTCTTTTACACAGATATCTACTATGTTGCTACATATGCGCACACATACAGGAGAGAAACCATATTCTTGTGAAGTGTGTGGCTCTTTTTTACACATAAAACAAGTATGTTGCGACATATGCGAACGCATACTGGCGAGAAACCATATTCTTGTTAAGTATGTTGCTCTTCTTTTACACGTTAAACAAGTATGTTGCATCATATGCGAACGCATACGGCAGAGAAACTACATACTTGTGAAGTATGTGGATTTTCTTTTACACATAAAGCACACATGTTGCAACATATGCGAATACATACTGGAGAAACCACATACTTGTGAAGTATGTGGAGATTTTACGCAGAAATAAAAAATATTACGACATATGTGAACGCATGCTGGAGAAAAACAATATTCTTGTGAAGGATGTGGCGCTTCTTTTACACATAACTCTAATATGTGACAACGTACACGCACGCATACTGTAGAGAAACTGTATTCTTGTGAAGTTTGTGGCACAAAAGTTTGTGGCACAAAACAACATATGTTAATACATATGCGAATGCATACTGGAGAGAAACCATATACTTGTGACATATGTCGAGCTTGTTATACACAGAAACAAAAAATGTTGCGTCATATGCGAACGCATATTTGAGAGAAAGCACATACTTGTGAAGTCACTGGCGCTTCTCTTACAAAGAAAAAGCAAATATTGCAACATATGCAAAAACAGACTTGTAAGAAACCATTTTCTTGTGAATTTTGTGGCTCTCCTATCACATATAAAACAAGTATGTTTACGCATATGCGAATGCATACTGGAGATAAATAGCCGGGGAATCTCTGGCATCCGTTAGGATGCCCCATTGCCAGCAAAAAAGGAGAGAAACCATATTTTTTTAAGTATTTGGTTGTTCTTTTCCACAAAACAAATATGTTTCAACGTATACGAACAAATACTGGAGAGAAACCAATATTCTTGTGAAGTATGTAGCTCTTTTGTTACACAGTAACAACATATGTTGCAACATATGCTAACGCA
This sequence comes from Sepiola atlantica, assembly GCA_963556195.1. Lineage (NCBI taxonomy): Eukaryota > Metazoa > Mollusca > Cephalopoda > Sepiida > Sepiolidae > Sepiola > Sepiola atlantica. The sequence goes on along the minus strand of OY744549.1, from coordinate 25,582,616 downwards.
TACTGGATAGAACAATTTTCTTGTAAACTAGGCGATTCTTGTTTCACAAGGAAAGAAAGTATGTAGGGACATCTGCACACATACTGGAGCGAAACTATATTCTTGTGAAGCATGTGCCTCTTCCTTTATAAAGAAATCATATATGTTACGACATATGCACATGCATACTGGAGATTAACTATATTCTTATAGTCTATATGGCTCTTATTTTACTACGAACTCCTATATGTTACTAGAGATGTACATGCATACTGGAGAGTAATTATATTCCTGTGATATATAATGCTCTTCACTTACAATTAAACAACATATGTTATAACATATTCGAACGCATTCTGGAGAGAAACTATATTTCTAAGTATTTGTGTCTTTTGTAAAGAAATCAAATACGTTGCATGTTAACACATACTTTTAAAGCATATTTTCGAGAAAAAATTATCTTACCTTTTTCTACAGATACATTATGTTGAAGCACATCCGAACACATACTGCATAGACACTATATTCTTGTGAAATATGTGGATCTTCCTTTTCAAACAAATCCAATACTCTGATGCTAAAAATAAACCATGTTATATTAAAGTAGTTGGATAATTTATAATATAACAACATATGTTGCAACACAGGCGAATACATACACGAGCGAATCTATTATATTTGTCATAGTTAAATTTCATTACACATAAGGCACATGCTGTGCTGCATATGCGAACACATACTAGAGGGAAATTATATTACTGTGAACTTTGGCTTATTTTTTACAGACACACAACTGTTAGAAACTATATTCTTTTAAAATATGTTGCCTGTCTTTTTCAAAGAATCTAATACGTCGCAGACTATATTCTAGACAAGAAAACATGTTGTGACGTATATAGCTATTCATTTGCACAGAGATCTAGTATGTTTTAGCTCATAGGGAAGCAAACGATAGAAACACAAATGCTGTGAAGTATGTTACTATTTATCATTCATCATACTGGAGAAATAACATATTTTTGTTAGTTATGTTCCTTTTCCGTAACACAGAAACCAAGTTGATTACAACACATGTGGACGCATACCAGAGATAAATTCCAGTAATCAAAAGCGTCATTTGGATCATGGAAAAACCTTTTTAAATACCTGCCTAATAGATCCGGAAACCAAGTAAAATGAGGTCCAAATTGCACTAATAAGAACGGATTGAATCCTTGAATCATTTCACTAAGAGGATTATTTGGATCTTGTTCACACAAATCAAAACTTTTTGATGCTTACGTTTAAATACATTTAGGAGAAAATAGATCTCATCTGATATACAAGACCATTGTAGTTTGACAATATTGATTTAATGCAAATATGGAAAACAATTTTTAAATTAAATAAAAATGCTGAGATTATTTTAAAATTAATGATTGTTTAATAACAGGAAAATCAAGTAATTTTGAACATCTAATAAAATTTGAGTATGACATTTCGGATATACTATCAGAAATCGATTTCTATTTGATGAGAGTAAAAGAAGACTTCTTATATCACATCTTTGAATACTACGTTAATACTTTCTCATCAAATAAAATAATCTCAGCCCAAAATGCATATGAAAAATCGTGCATTTTTTCTGTATTCGTAAATTAATATGTCTATTTGTTTCTTTTCATTCATGTATACTGTGGACAAAATGTAACATTTACTATTTGTACAATATACTTTGAAAAGTTTATGATTATTTGTAAAAAAATGCATATTATTGATATTGGATAGAAAACGAGTATTTTTATTACTTTTTTATGAGACATGAATAGTTAATGAAAATGTTATTCTATGACGAATCGATTTGAAAAGATGGTAAAGTTAAACCCATTGCTAGTAAAATTGAGATACTTAATCTGTTTCTGGTTCCTAATTGGTTTATGAACTATGACTTTTCATTAGTTTATATTACATAAGTTATAGTCAGAAACATTTATTTCTATTCTAACAATTTTTGTGAAATTAATTTTTATTTAAAAAGCACAGCATTTGTAGCGTGTTGAGATTCTTTTTCTATGAGGTCAGTTTTGTAAAATATCGAAAATTAATCCGTTTTTTAGTTAATGTTGTTTTCAAAATTTATTTAAATAAAAATCTGTATTCATTTTTTTTTGCGTTTCCATATACAAAAGTCGATTCCATATTTTTACCAAATACTCTCACACAAAATGAAACAAATCGTTTTCAGGAAAAAGTAATTACATCAATCTGATACTGAGATCAAGAAGGTAAAGCGTGGGAGGAGGGAGGATTTTATTTGGTGAAGGGGAAGTTGAAGGCGCTGTTAGAATTGGTTATTTTTTCTAAAGAATTGCAGTTATAAGGAATCTTTGAAAGGAACAAGGAGGCAAGGAGAAGTAGAAAACGAAAGAAACAAGTTATTAAAACCAGGAAAGTGTTTTACATAGAAACGACAAAGTTGTATTTGCAATATTAACAAATAAGTCGTATTGCAGTGTGAAGGAATGTTTATCGAAACTGTAAAATTATTTAAAGAAAAATGTAATTACTCTGACCTCTTGCTGAAATAGAGAAAATCGTGGATGGAGAAATTTATTGGTTGAAGCGAAAGTAAAAGGTATATTTGGAATTGGTTTGTTTATTTAAAAGATAATTTGCAGATCATGAATCTGCTGGTTTTTCTCTCAAGTTCATTTTCTTGCTCGACCGTCTTTTTAATTTAACATTTGGAAAACCTGTGTAAACACGTCCCCTTTTGCTAGTTTTTAGATTATAAGACGAATTTTCTTATAACTTTTTCACAAAAAAAGTACAGTTTTAAATTAAGAATATGGCTAACTCAAAAAAGACCTCATGCGAGGAACTACACCATGCAGATTTTCATGGATGTCTTTCATGACATAAGAGATGCAAATGTAATCGCCGATTCAGAACTATAATTGGGACATTGTCACGTTGAAGTTAACAAAATATATGGGAACATGACCTCTTTCTGAACATTAAAGACATCGAAAGCCAACCATAGAAGTTGCTTCTTATATTAAACACGATATAACTTTAATATAGATTAATATTATTATCGTAAATTTCATACCAGTCAAAATGAGAACCATAAAATAAACTGTTAATTATTTTTCAACATTTTTTCAACGTACAAAAATAATAGAAAATGAGAAACTAAAATTGTTTTGACATTATCGACGCCTTAAAACAATGTTCTTGTGTAGTGGCCATTTTGTACAAGCTAGCACCAATCTGTTTGATAAATCTAGCAAAAATCAACCCTTGGTCAGATTTTAACGAAATTTTCTGATATTTATTTAGTTTTAGATTAATTAATTTTCAAAATGTGGTTTTCCTAAAAAAATATGATGGATACTATTTGTTTTGTTAGCTTGCATCATATTTCATTTGATAAAATCTGAACAAAATATATTATAATCGATCGGAATTTTAATAATATAAGAAGTCAAACAAGTCTAAATAAACATATATTTACTTTTGTGTTTTGAAACGATAAACGCTGAGAGATGAACCGTAATGAAGGTGTTCATAAACAATTACACATATTAAATCAAGTTAAAGATGGTTGTATTCCTGATTATTTTCCTCGCGAAAAATGGGAGATAATTTGGTGTCATTAGTTAATCTTATTATAGTACTTAATAGAGTACGACTTGTTTAATTTATTACATCTTTCCCTCCCAGAATCAATGAGAACAGAGGTTGTTTATTTCATAGCCGTTTTTCTTCAAGTAGTACTAAGAAAGAATGAAGGGGTGATCTCTATTAAGTTTCAAAGTCTCTGTATTTATCAGGAGCCATCTGCACTCTAGAATATATCGATACAGATTTGGCGGAGGTCTCACTTTATGGATTAATGTTACTAGGACAGTCAGTTCCTTGCTCAGATACCAGGGTCCTCTCACCTTTGACGATAGAGATTTCGTAGTTATATGTGGTCAATTCGGATGTGTTGCCGGGTTTCTAAGGATAATACAAATTCTATTGTCACTAGTTAATTTGGAGGCTATATCTGGCACATTGACGTTTGTTTCGACGCCACATGGACAGAGTGAGGATTTATGTCTACAAGAGTGCGAGGGTATAGGGGAGACGTTCTTACTTGATTTGTAATTATATCTGATGTATACAGGTCCCGGCTTAGCCCAAGATAGAATAAAGGACCCAGAAGTGGATTTCCAGCTTTATTTGAATTTTCTATCATAGTGATAACATTATTTGATGTGCAGAGTAGTGATCGGATCAAGTGGAGTGTATCGGTTAGAACGTTTTCCCAATGGGAGAATATCATGTTATGAGAATATAACGTTACATGAAAAGCTTTCCATAGGGTGACATTAAGCTTATCTCCTTGGCTGTCACCTTTCAGGTGGGATTTACTTGTTTTCCATGTTGCAATTATCTTTCCTACAGATTGTTTCTGATTTCCTCTGCGATGGAAATCGGTAGCCCGATCAGAGTGTTTCAGATCTAACATACCAAAAGTCGGAAATAGTTGATTCAGGAAATGAGTGAAGGTTTTGCTGGTCATATCTTTACAGGTAAAGGCAAATGGTAAAGTGGAGAATTCGTCAATTACTGTAAATGAACATTTTAACCACGTATAGATGATGGTACAGCTCGTTAAAATTCTATATTCAATAATTGGAATGGTAGTATTGGTTTTATGAGTCTTTCTTTACTACTGGTCATGACTTTTTGTTTCAAATACGAGCAAGACGTTCCCGTATTTCTTACACTGCTGACTTGGTCTAAGGAGAATGGGAGGTTTATTGCTCTATAAAAATGGAAGAGGTGTGAAACTCCAGGGTGACATCATGAAAGATGTAAAGTAGAAGATCTTGCAACGCATAAGTGAGGGTAGTGATACATGTGAATAAATCGGCGAAAATATTTCGGTTCCGGATCGATAAGTGATGTTGAACATTAATTGGGAGAGCTTGATGCGCAACGGACATATTTTATCGTTTTTTATATTAGATTTGCTAAGGTTGTCCAATATTAAACTAATGCTCTTTTGATCAGTTCTAACCTGAGAGTATCTGCCGAGTATGAAGTGACTTCACTTACGCAGAGATTCAACTATAGCAGCAGCTTCCTTTCCGACAGCATGATGTTTGATTTCGTTAGTGTTTAGAGTACGTGAGAAAAATGCAACGGGTTGACCTTTTCGATTTAAAGTTGCTACGATACATTAATGACTGACACCAGTTTCATCTTTAATTCTTGATTAGGGTCAACGGTTATTAGTTTAGCATCTTGTAAATTGTTTGAAAGTGATGGTGGAAATTCTTCATTGTGATTCAATGGAAATATTTTGTCAGAAATTTTCAATAAATTTGCTATAATCGGAAAATATTCCAATTCTGAGATTTCGAATTAAAAGGTGATGGCATTTCAAAAAGTGGTTTGAGTGTATTATAGTCGGGCGCTATTTAGTTATTGTTAATAGTTAGTTATTGTTAATATTTAGTTATTGTTAATATTTAGTTATTGTTAATATTTAGTTATTGTTAATATTTATCCAAGTATTGTGATTGATGTAGCTGAAATAATGTTTTGAATGTGATTTTGTATTTATTGCTGCATCATAAAATTTTCGGATGCTGTAGTCGTGTTCTTTTTTAGGTTTCCCACATATGATGACATTATCCACTAAGATGAGTGTGTCCAACAATTTTTCCTTGTCGGTGATGCTGTCCATACTTCTCTGGAAAACACTTACCCTATTTGTAATGCCAAAAGGAAGATTGGTAAATTGGCACAGTTTACGATTTACCTCAAAGACAGTGTATTTGCGATCTCTTTCGCTAATGGGGATTTGATGATAAGCAGATTGGAGATCAAGTGAAGATGTCATACTGTGCTATGTCTTCTGCCATTATAGAAATATCGAGCATAGGGTAAGTATCTAGTTCTGTGAATCTGTTTATGGTGTTACTGTAATCGATTATTAGCATTCTTTTTGTGATTTACACATGGGGGTGCTCTAGAATACCCTCTTTCAACAGTCTATCAGATTATTCGCTTATAAATGTTTTAATCAATAATGGTATGACGACGTGACTTAGTTACGATTGGAGGTGTATTAACGGAAAGGTAAAAGAAGAATGGAGGAAGTAAAACATTTATTGATGGGAAGTTGTTATTTGCAACAGATCCAATAACAATTTCATCCCTGGTTCATTAAAATGTAACTTTGTTTTGTTTATTTTAAAGATATATTCCCTATGATAATATCTATAAATAGAGCTTTTATTAATGTAACTATGATGTCAGAATGTGTCTTATTACCAACATGAATATCGATTAAAATTTTCGCGTGTTTTGGGGTGTCGGCCAGGGCTATTGATTTTTTTTGTTAAGGAATTGAAAATTGGTTTAATTGGATTATTTTTTATTTATAAATGTTCCCACACTGCAATAGTATACCCAGGGCTTTACACGCTCCACTATTTTTAAGCTACTTCCGCTCGTGCTCCAACGCCCAAAATTGGAGATGGCTCCTCTCACGCCCATTTTTTCAAAAAGGAGCCGCTCCTGCTCCAACTCCTATAAAAAAGGAGCGGCTCTTTTCAGCGCTCCATAATGAAAATGTACTTTCTTTCATAAACGTTCTATTCTGCCAATGAGTGGTCGAAGGATACGGGTGGGCGTCAAATAATCTCGTCTATATGAGTTCGGATGGCACTTTAAGTGTAAGATTGTAAGATAATATTTGACAAAATCTCGCTAATATTTGGAGAGTTATAGGAGAACATGTCCGACAAAGCATAGGATTATACGTACATTTTCGCTTCCTGAGGTATGAAAAAGCAATAGAAAAATCCCTGAAGTATTTTAAAACAATTTTAATTTTCATTGCATTAACAACCTATTTTTTCAGAGTAGGAAAATTTGACCAGATATTTTTTCTATTTATTTTGGAAGGGAATTCAGATCTGATTTAAGTAAATAAAAATACGAAATTCTCAAGCAACATGATATGTAATTGTACACATTAAAAAAAGAATTAAACATTTCTGATGATCAAAAAGTAGGGGATCAGTTTATGTTCAATTTATATAGAAATTCTCCTCATAAAATCTAAAATTTTAAACAATTTTTAGAAAAACAGGGAATTCTCAAGCGACATGATATGTAATTGTACACAGAAAAAAGGAATTAACAAAATGTGGATCAGTTTATGTTCAATTTATGTAGAAATTCCCCTCATAAAATCACAAATTTAAAACAAATTTCAAATAACACAAAATTCTAAAGCGATATAACAGATAATTGTACACAGAAAAAAGGGATTTCAAAAATGTGTGATGGTAAAAACGTGGGAGATCAGTTCATGTTCAATTTATATAGAAATTCCCTTAATAAAATCTACAATTTGAAACAACTTTTCTAAAAATACGAAATTCTCATGCGACATGATACATAATTGTACACAGAAACAAGGAATTTAAACAATTTGGGAAGGACAAAAAGTGGACGATCAGTTGATGTTCAGTTTATATAGAAATGCCGCTCATAAAATCTAAATATTTAAACAAATTTCAGAAAATCACGGAATTCTCAAACGACATTATTAGTAATTGTACACAGAAAAAAAGGAATTAAAAAAATGTGTGATGGTCAAAAAGAGGGGAATCGGTTGATGTTCAATTTATATAGAAATTCCCCTCATAAAATATAAAATTTTAAACTATTTTAAGAAAAACAGAAAATTCTCAAGCGACACTATATGTAATTGTACACAGAAACAAGGAATTAAACAAATTTGTGATGGTCAAAAAGTGGGGATCGGTTTATGTTCAATTTATATAGAAATTCCCCTCATAAAATCTAAAATTTTAAACAATTTTTAGAAAAAACAGGGAATTCTCAAACGACATGATATGTAATTGTACACAGACACAAGGAATTTAAACAATTTGTGATGATCAACAAGTGGGGTATCTGTTTATGTTTAATTAATATAGAAATTCCTGTGATAAAATATCAAATTTGAAACAAATTTTCTAAAAATACGAAATTATGAAGCGACATGATATGTAATTGTACACAGAAACAAGGGATTTAAATAATTTGTGATGGTCAAAAAGTGGAGTATCTGTTTATGTTCAATTTATATAGAATTCCTGTCATAAAATATCAAATTTTAAACAAACTTTCTAAAAATACGAAATTCTCAAGAGACATGATATGAAATTGTACACAGAAAAAAGGGATTTAAAAAATTTGTGATGTTCCCAATGTGCAGGATCGGTTTATGTTCAATTTATATAGTAATTCCCCTCAAAAAATCCAAAATTTTAAACAATTTTTAGAAAAACAGGGAATTCTCAAGCGACATGATATGTAATTGTACACAGAAAAAAGGAATTTGAAAAATTGTTGATGGTCAAAAAGTGCAGGATTATTTTATGTTCAATTTATATAGAAATTGCTCTTATTAAATCTCAGATTTTAAAACAATTTCAAATAACACAAAATTCTAAAGCGATATGATAGGTAATTGTACACAGAAGAAAAGGATTTCGAAAATTTGTGATGGTCAAAACGTGGAAGATCAGTTTATGTTCAATTTATATAGAAATTCCTTTGCTAAAATCTACAAATTGAAACAGCTTTTCTAAAAATACGAAATTCTCAAGCGCATGATATTTAATTGTACACAGAAAAAAGGAATTTAAAAAATTTGTGATGGTCAAACAGATGGGGACCGGTTTATGTTCAATTTATATAGAAATTCCCCACATAAAATAAAAATTTAAAACATTTTTTAGAAAAACAGGTAATTCTCAAGCGACATGATATGTAATTGTACACAGAAAATAGGAATTTAAAAAATTTGTGATGGCTAAAATGTGCGGGATCGGTTTATGTTATTTATATAGAAATTCTCTTCATAAAATCTAAAATTTTAAACATTTTTCAGAAAAACAGGGAATTCTCAAGCGACATGATATGTAATTGTACACAGAAAATAGGAATTTAAAAAATTTGTGATAGTCAAAATGTGCGGGATTAGTTTATGTTGAATTTATATAGAAATTCCTGTCATAAAATATCAAATTTGAAACAAACTTTCTAAAAATACGAAATTCTCAAGCGACATGATATGAAATTGTACACAGAAAAAAGGGATTTAAAAAATTTGTGATGGTCAAAATGTGTGGGATCGGTTTATGTTCAATTTATATAGAAATTCCCCTCATAAAATATAAAATTTTAAACAATTTTTAAAAAAACAGGGAATTCTCAAGCGACATAATATGTAATTGTACACAGAAAAAAGAATTTTAAAAATTTGTGATGGTCAAAAAGTGGGGGATCGGCTTATGTTCAATTTATATAGTAATTCCCCTCATAAAATCTAAAATTTTAAACAATTTTTAGAAAAACAGGGAATTTATATAGAAATTCTCTTGCTAAAATCTACAATTTGAAACAACTTTTCTAAAAATACGCAATTCTCATGCTACATGATGGTACACAGAAAAAAAGAATTTTAAAAATTGTGATGGTCAAAGAGTGGGGTATCTGTTTATGTTCAATTAATATAGAAATTCCTGTCATAAAATATCAAATTTGTAAATTAATTTTCTAAAAATACGAAATTCTCAAACGACATGATATGTAATTATACACAGAAAAAAGGAATTTAAAAAATTTGTGATGGTCAAAGAGTGGGGAATCGGTTTATGTTCAATTTATATAGAAATTCCGTTCATACACTTTCAAATTTGAAACAAATTTTAGAAAAACAGTGAATTCACAAGCTGTATAATAGGTAATTGTACACAAAAAAAAGGAATTTAAAAGATTTGTGATGGTCAAAAAGTGGGGGATCAGTTTATGTTCAATTTATAAAGAAATTCCTTCATAAAATCTCAAATTGGAAATACATTTCAGCAATACACCGAATTCTCAAGCTGCATAATAGGTAATTGTACACAGAAAATAACTATTTACAAAATTTGTGATGGTCAAAAAGTGAGGGGATCAGTTTATGTGCAATTTATATAGAAATTCCCTTCATAAACTCTCAAATTTGAAACAAATTTCAGAAAAACACGGAATTCTCAAGCTGTATAATAGGTAATTGTACACAGAAATCAGGAATTTAACAAAATTTGTGATGATCAAAAAGTGGTGGATCAGTTTATGTTCAATTTATATAGAAATTCCCTTCATAAAATCTCAAATTTGAAACAAATTTCAGCAATACACAGAATTCTCAAGCTGCGTAATAGGTAATTGTACACAAAAAAAAGTTTTTTAAAGGATTTGTGATGGTCAAAAAGTGGGGGATCAGTTTATGTTCAATTTATATAGAAATTCCTTTGCTAAAATCTACAAATTGAAACAGCTTTTCTAAAAATACGAAATTCTAAAGCGCATGATATTTAATTGTACACAGAAAAAAGGAATTTAAAAAAATTTGTGATGGTCAAACAGATGGGGACCGGTTTATGTTCAATTTATATAGAAATTCCCCACATAAAATAAAAATTTAAAACATTTTTTAGAAAAACAGGGAATTCTCAAGCGACATGATATGTAATTGTACACAGAAAATAGGAATTTAAAAAATTTGTGATGGCTAAAATGTGCGGGATCGGTTTATGTTATTTATATAGAAATTCTCTTCATAAAATCTAAAATTTAAAACATTTTTTCAGAAAAACAGGGAATTCTCAAGCGACATGATATGTAATTGTACACAGAAAATAGGAATTTAAAAAATTTGTGATAGTCAAAATGTGCGGGATCAGTTTATGTTGAATTTATATAGAAATTCCTGTCATAAAATATCAAATTTGAAACAAACTTTCTAAAAATACGAAATTCTCAAGCGACATGATATGAAATTGTACACAGAAAAAAGGGATTTAAAAAATTTGTGATGGTCAAAATGTGTGGGATCGGTTTATGTTCAATTTATATAGAAATTCCCCTCATAAAATATAAAATGTTAAACAATTTTTAAAAAAACAGGGAATTCTCAAGCGACATAATATGTAATTGTACACAGAAAAAAGAATTTTAAAAATTTGTGATGGTCAAAAAGTGGGGGATCGGCTTATGTTCAATTTATATAGTAATTCCCCTCATAAAATCTAAAATTTTAAACAATTTTTAGAAAAACAGGGAATTTATATAGAAATTCTCTTGCTAAAATCTACAATTTGAAACAACTTTTCTAAAAATACGCAATTCTCATGCTACATGATGGTACACAGAAAAAAGGAATTTTAAAAATTGTGATGGTCAAAGAGTGGGGTATCTGTTTATGTTCAATTAATATAGAAATTCCTGTCATAAAATATCAAATTTGTAAATTAATTTTCTAAAAATACGAAATTCTCAAACGACATGATATGTAATTATACACAGAAAAAAGGAATTTAAAAAATTTGTGATGGTCAAAGAGTGGGGAATCGGTTTATGTTCAATTTATATAGAAATTCCGTTCATACACTTTCAAATTTGAAACAAATTTTAGAAAAACAGTGAATTCACAAGCTGTATAATAGGTAATTGTACACAAAAAAAAGGAATTTAAAAGATTTGTGATGGTCAAAAAGTGGGGGATCAGTTTATGTTCAATTTATAAAGAAATTCCTTCATAAAATCTCAAATTGGGAATACATTTCAGCAATACACCGAATTCTCAAGCTGCATAATAGGTAATTGTACACAGAAAATAACTATTTACAAAATTTGTGATGGTCAAAAAGTGAGGGGATCAGTTTATGTGCAATTTATATAGAAATTCCCTTCATAAACTCTCAAATTTGAAATAAATTTCAGAAAAACACAAAATTCTCAAGCTGTATAATAGGTAATTGTACACAGAAATCAGGAATTTAACAAAATTTGTGATGATCAAAAAGTGGTGGATCAGTTTATGTTCAATTTATATAGAAATTCCCTTCATAAAATCTCAAATTTGAAACAAATTTCAGCAATACACAGAATTCTCAAGCTGCATAATAGGTAATTGTACACAAAAAAAAGTTTTTTAAAGGATTTGTGATGGTCAAAAAGTGGGGGATCAGTTTATGTTCAATTTATATAGAAATTCCTTTGCTAAAATCTACAAATTGAAACAGCTTTTCTAAAAATACGAAATTCTAAAGCGCATGATATTTAATTGTACACAGAAAAAAGGAATTTTAAAAATTTGTGATGGTCAAACAGATGGGGACCGGTTTATGTTCAATTTATATAGAAATTCCCCACATAAAATAAAAATTTAAAACATTTTTTAGAAAAACAGGGAATTCTCAAGCGACATATGTAATTGTACACAGAAAATAGGAATTTAAAAAATTTGTGATGGCTAAAATGTGCGGGATCGGTTTATGTTATTTATATAGAAATTCTCTTCATAAAATCTAAAATTTTAAACATTTTTCAGAAAAACAGGGAATTCTCAAGCGACATGATATGTAATTGTACACAGAAAATAGGAATTTAAAAAATTTGTGATAGTCAAAATGTGCGGGATCAGTTTATGTTGAATTTATATAGAAATTCCTGTCATAAAATATCAAATTTGAAACAAACTTTCTAAAAATACGAAATTCTCAAGCGACATGATATGAAATTGTACACAGAAAAAAGGGATTTAAAAAATTTGTGATGGTCAATATGTGTGGGATCGGTTTATGTTCAATTTATATAGAAATTCCCCTCATAAAATCTAAAATTTTAAACAATTTTTAGAAAAACAGGGAATTTATATAGAAATTCTCTTGCTAAAATCTACAATTTGAAACAACTTTTCTAAAAATACGCAATTCTCATGCTACATGATGGTACACAGAAAAAAAGAATTTTAAAAATTGTGATGGTCAAAGAGTGGGGTATCTGTTTATGTTCAATTTATATAGAAATTCCTGTCATTAAATATCAAATTTGTAAATTAATTTTCTAAAAATACGAAATTCTCAAGCGACATGATATGTAATTATACACAGAAAAAAGGAATTTAAAAAATTTGTGATGTTCCCAATGTGCAGGATCGGTTTATGTTCAATTTATATAGAAATTGCCCTTATCAAATCTCAGATTTTAAAACAATTTCAAATAACACAAAATTCTAAAGCGATATGATAGGTAATTGTACACAGAAGAACAGGATTTCGAAAATTTGTGATGGTCAAAACGTGGAAGATCAGTTTATGTTCAATTTATATAGAAATTCCTTTGCTAAAATCTACAAATTGAAACAGCTTTTCTAAAAATACGAAATTCTCAAGCGCATGATATTTAATTGTACACGGAAAAAAGGAATTTAAAAAATTTGTGATGGTCAAACAGATGGGGACCGGTTTATGTTCAATTTATATAGAAATTCCCCACATAAAATAAAAATTTAAAACATTTTTTAGAAAAACAGGGAATTCTCAAGCGACATGATATGTAATTGTACACAGAAAATAGGAATTTAAAAAATTTGTGATAGTCAAAATGTGCGGGATTAGTTTATGTTGAATTTATATAGAAATTCCTGTCATAAAATATAAAATTTGAAACAAATTTTCTAAAAATACGAAATTCTTAATCGACATGATATGAAATTGTACACAGAAAAAAGGGATTTTAAACATTTGTGATGGTCAAAATGTGCGGGATCGGTTTATGTTCAATTTATATAGAAATTCCCCTCATAAAATCTAAAATTTTAAACAATTTTTAGAAAAACAGGGAATTTATATAGAAATTCTCTTGCTAAAATCTACAATTTGAAACAACTTTTCTAAAAATACGCAATTCTCATGCTACATGATGGTACACAGAAATAAAGAATTTTAAAAATTGTGATGGTCAAAGAGTGGGGTATCTGTTTATGTTCAATTAATATAGAAATTCCTGTCATTAAAATATCAAATTTGTAAATTAATTTTCTAAAAATACGGAATTTTCAAGCTGAATAATAGGTAATTGTACACAGAAAAAAGGAGTTTAAAAAATTTGTGATTGTCAAAAAGTGGGGGATCAGTTTATGTTCAATTTATATAGAAATTCCTTCATAAAATCTCGAATTGGAAATAAATTTCAGCAATACACCGAATTCTCAAGCTGCATATTAGGTAATTGTACACAGAAAATAACTATTTACAAAATTTGTGATGGTCAAAAAGTGAGGGGATCAGTTTATGTGCAATTTATATAGAAATTCCCTTCATAAACTCTCAAATTTGAAACAAATTTCAGAAAAACACGGAATTCTCAAGCTGTATAATGGGTAATTGTACACAGAAATAAGGAAGTTAAAAAATTTGTGATGATCAAAAAGTGGTGGATCAGTTTATGTTCAATTTATATAGAGATTTCCGTCATAAGATCTCAAATTTAAAACAAATTTACGAAAAACACGGAATTCTCATGCGACATGATACGTAATTGTACATAGAAAAAAGGAATTTAAAAAATTTGTGATGGTCAAAAAGTGGTGGATCAGTTATGTTCAATTTATATAGAAATTCCCTTCATAAAATCTCAAATTTGAAACAAATTTCAGAAAAACAGGGAATTCTCAAACTGCATAATAGGTAATTGTACACAGAAAAAGGTATTTAAAAGATTTGTGATGGTCAAAAAGTGGGGGATAAGTTCATGTTCAATTTATATAGAAATTCCCTTCATAATATCTCAAATTTGAAAATAATTTCAGCAATACACCGAATTCTCAAGCTGCATATTATGTAATTGTACACAGAAAAAAGTAATTTAAAAAATTTGTGTTGGTCAAAAAGTTGGGGATCAGTTTATGTTCAATTTATATAGCAATTCTTTTAATAAAATCTCAAATATGAAACAAATTTTAGAAAAACACGGAATTCTCAAGCTGCATATTAGGTAATTGTACACAGAAAAAAAGGAATTTAAAACATTTGTGATGGTCAAAAAGTTGGGGATCAGTTTATGTTCAATTTATATAGAGATTTCCTTAATAAAATCTCAAATTTAAAACAAATTAATGAAAAACACGGAATTCTCATGCAACATGATACGTAATTGTACATAGAAAAAGGAATTTAACAAATTTGTGATGGTCAAAAAGTGGTCGATCAGTTGAGGTTCAAATTATATAGAAATTCCCTTCATAAAATCTTAAATTTGAAACAAATTTCAGAAAAACAGGGAATTCACAAACTGCATAAAATATAATTGTACACAGAAAAAAGGTATGTAAAAGATTTGTGATGGTCAAAAAATGGGGGATCAGTTTATGTTCAATTTATAAAGAGATTTCCCTCATAAAATCTCAAATTTAAAACAAATTAACGAAAAACACGGGATTCTCATGCGACATGATACGTAATTGTACATAAAAAAAAAAAAATTCAAAAAATTTGTGATGGTCAAAGAGTGGTGGATCAGTTTAGGTTCAATTTATATAGAAATTCTCTTCATTAAATCTCAAATTTGAAACAAATTTCAGAAAAACACGGAATTCTCAAGCTGCATAATAGGTAATTGTACACAGAAAAAAGGTATTTAAAAAATTTGTGATGGTCAAAATGTGGGGGTCAGTTTATGTTCAATTTATATAGAAATTCTGTTCATAAACTCTCTAAATTGAAACAAATTTCAGAAAAACAGGGAATTCACAAGCTGCATAATAGGTAATTGTACACATAAAAAAGGAATTCAAAAAAATTGTGATGGTCAAAAAGTGGTGGATCAGTTATGTTCAATTTATATAAGTATTCCCTTCATGATATCTCAAATTTGAAACAAATTTCAGAAAAACCGGGATTTCACAAGCTGCAAATTAGGTAATTGTACACAGAAAAAATGAATTAAAAAAATTTGTATGGCCAAAAAGTGGGGGATCAGTTTATGTCTAATTTATATAGAAATTCTCTTCATAAAATCTTAAATTTAATACAAATTTCAGAAAAACACGGAATTCTCAAGCTGCATAATAGGTAATTGTACACAGAAAAAAGAATTTTAAAAATGTCTTATGGTCAGAGATGGGGGATCAGTTTATGTTCAATTTATATAGAAATCCCCTTCATAAAATCTCAAATTTGAAACAAATTTCAGAAATACACCGAATTCTCAAACTGCATAATAGGTAATTGTACACAGAAAAAAGGTATGTAAAAAATGTGTGATGGTCAAAAAGTGGGGGATCAGTTTATGTTCAATTTATATAGAAATTCCCTTAATAAAATCTCAAATTTAAAAACATTTTCAGCAATACACGGAATTCTCAAGCTGCATAATAGGTAATTGTACACAGAAAAAAGGAATTTAAAACATTTGTGATGGTCAAAAAGTGGGGGATCAGTTTATGTTCAATTTATATAGAAATTCTCCTCATAAAATATCAAATTTGAAACAAATTTCAGCATATATACACGGAATTCTCAAGCTGCATAATAGGTAATTGTACACAGAAAAAAGGTATGTAAAAGATTTGTGATGGTCAAAAAGTGATGGATCAGTTTATGTTCAATTTATATAGAAATTCCCTTCATAAAATCTCAAATTTGAAACAAATTTCAGAAAAACAGGGAATTCTCAAGCTGCATATTTGGTAATTGTTGTGGACCTAGGTAAGGCCGAATGAATGACACAGGAACACATGGTTTAAATGAACAAGGTATGTAATAATAAAAGAAGAATGAATAAGAATGCCTTTCGTAAAGGTTTTATCAGCTTAAAATATATACACGTGTTTGGCAAAGTCAATATGGCGGAATCCTTAGTTCCGGCCAAAGGGGAATAACCATGACTCATTTCCTGAAGAGTTACAGTAATTTATTATAACATTTTCCCCTTCAACAATAATCAAGTATGGAATTACAGAAGTTAAATTTAGTCTGTTCTGTACTAGGTTAAAAAGTCCTTATATTTACTTGGAAATCGCCGCATTCTGGACGATCTCCGCACTGACTCACAGGGATTTTTGTTCTCAGCATCCACATCGTGGCTAGTATGGATATGTTCAGGATCAGGTAAGGGATTCTTCTCCTCCACGTCGATATTGTTTTCGTCAGGTGGCGGTTCTTTATGGGCTTCAGGGCTTGCAGTATTGTTTTCATCGTGTTCGTCTTCTTGGTTTGAGGAGTTAGGGGCCAGGTCTCGCACATTGACAGTAGTTTCCGCACCAGAGGGTAGTCGTACATGAGCATAGTTGGGGTTGATGTCTAATAAGGTAGCAGGGGTTACTGGAGGGTCGAGCTTACTAGCCTTAGTATGGTTTCTGACATATACTGGGCCTGGTTTCGCCCAAGTGGGAACAGAAGTTCCGGAGGAAGATCTACGACTATATTTGAACATTCTCTCATGAGGAGTCCTATTGGTGGCAGTGCACAATAACGACCTGATTGAATGGAGAGCGTTTGGTAGTATCTCTTCCCAATGAGGCAGTTTCATGTTGCTAGAGTGTAAGGTCGTTTGGATGGCCTTCCATAAAGTTCCATTGAGCTTCTCAACTTGCCCGTTACCCTCAGGGTGATACCTACTTGTTTTAGAGGTGGCGATACCTTTGCCACGTAAGTAATCTTTGATTTCTCCTGCAAGGAAGTCAGCAGCTCGGTCAGTGTGTATCATATCGGGCATGCCAAAAATAGCAAATAGTTGGTTTAGGCAATGGATCACGGTTTTACTAGTCATATCCTTACAGGGGAAGGCAAAGGGAAAGCGAGTATATTCATCAATTATGGTGAGTAAGTATTTGTTACCACGTACAGAGGTAAGTAAAGGGCCTTTAAAGTCGATGTTTAGTCGCTGGAAAGGTAATATAGCCTGTATGAGTGTTCCTTTGTTACAACTGGCAAATTTAGGTTTCAAATACTGACAGGAGGGGCACGAGTCTGTTATGTTTTTAATTTGTTCTAAAGAAAAAGGAAGGTTTCTTGTCCGGATGAAGTGGCTGAGTCGCGTGACTCCAGGATGGCATAGTGTAGCATGCAAGTCGCGGAGGTCTTGCAAAGTGTGCGTTAATGCAGAGATGCGAGAAAACGTATCAGCAGCTGTATTTTCCGTTCCTGGGCGGTAAGTAATGCTGAATTTGAATTGTGACAGTTCGATCCGCCAACGACATATCTTATCATTTTTAATTTTTGATTTTCTCTTATTATCGAACATAAAACTGACGCTCTTTTGATCTGTAATAACTTTGAAATGTCTCCCGAGTAAGAAGTGTCGCCACTTTCGAAGAGCTTCGACAATCGCAGCAGCTTCTTTTTCGACCGCGTGATGTCTAATCTCGTTCGGACTTAGTGTCCGAGAAAAGAATGCAACGGGTCTACCCTGTTGGTTCAGCGTAGCAGCAATGCAGTATTTACTGGCATCAGTTTCCACTACAAATTCTTTGTCCGGGTCAACAGTTATAAGGGTGGCATTACTTAAGTCGGTCTTCAGCGTCTGAAAAGAATTTAGAATAGACGGGGGGTAGTGGAAACTCCCTGTTATGGTTCAGCGGCAGTATCTTATCAGAAAAATTTCGAATGAATTTACTATAGTAAGAGAACATACCAATTATTCGTTTTTGCGACTGTAGATTTAGAGGCGGTGGCATTTCAAGGAGTGGTTTTAGCCTCAGGTAATCAGGAGTAATTTGGTTGTTCTGGATTGTGTACCCAAGAAGTGTGATAGAAGTAGTAGAAATGATGCTCTTACTTTGGTTGAGTGTGATGTTGCATTTTTTTGCTACATTATAAAACCTTTGAAGGTTGTAATCGTGTTCTTGTTGATCCTTTCCGCATATCGTGACATTGTCTACATACACAAAAGTATCTGTTAATTTTTCTCTTCCTTAGTTCCGGCCAAAGGGGAATAACCATTACTCATTTCCTGAAGAGTTACAGTAATTTATTATAACAAGGTATATATTATATAATAGAAAGAAAGAGATACAAGGAGATGGTGCTCTCAACCGCCATTGCCGGTTTGCCGGGGAAGAAGTGAGCAAGTGTCACGTGCTTCCCGTATTTATAAGGTGGACGAGTCCATTAGTTCTCCGTAGGTAGGTACAGCACCATAACACCCCCTTCCAAGCCTTACCTCCTCAGGAGTCTTAATAACGTTTCCTTTTCGGATCTATCTCTAGGTAGTCCGGAGCCATTCGTTTTCTTTTTGGGGTTCGTTTACGTGTGACTACCTGGGGTGCTGGTAAGTTGAAGGTGTCATATATCACGTCCATCACGTCTTCTCCTTGTGGGGCGCTGTCAGTTTCATCTGACAGTCTTTTTCTGATCTGATTTAGATGTCTCTTATGCGAGAACCGTGGTCCTTTTATGATATAGACCATCGATCCGATCCTCTTTTCAATTGTACCGGGTTCCCAGAACGATGCATTGTTTTTGAACATCTTAAAATATACCCTATCTCTTGGGTTGTATTTTTTCTTCGGTACCGTAGAGATTCGGTCATAATTATTATGTTTAGGTAATAATTTATCAAACACGGACTTCACATTCCGTGCAAACATCATCTCTGCGGGGGATAATGATGATGCTATGTTCATGTTTTTTGTAATTCTATATACTTGTAAGAATTGTTGTAAAGCCTTCTCCTTAGGAGTATCACCGGCCTTTTTTAATGCTCTTTTTAATGTGTCTACGAAGCGTTCCGCCTGGCCGTTTGACCTAGGATGATACGGGGGCGTCGTTATATGTCTGATTTGAAACGTCGCGCAGAACTCCTCAAAATCTGATGACGTGAACTGCGTCCCATTATCACTCACCAAACAATCCACTACCCCAAAACGGGAAAATAGTTCCTGTAGGAATCTTATCGTAACCTCTGACGTGGGATTCTTTCAACGTAGTACCTCGGGGCACTTTGAAAAACTGTCGACTACGATTAAGTAGTAAAATCCTTCCAATGGTCCCGCGAAATCCACATCAATTCTTTCCCACGGACGGTCGGTCTTTGGCCATGGGCTATGCTTTATATGCGGTGCTTTTGCCGCTAAGGCACAGCCTTTACACAGCTTTACTGCTTTTTCAATGTCGTTGTCCATACCTGGCCAGTACACAAAACTCCTCATTAACCCCTTCATCCTGGTTATCCCTGGATGGCCAACATGAAAATCTTTCAGAATTTGCTTTCGTAGTTTTTCTGGGATGACCACCCTTTCGTTATGCATGAGTACGTCATCACAGAGTAAGAAACTCTTTGCCGCATGTAAATCCTTATCTACCAATTTCATTTTTGTTCCGGTGATAAATTCATCCTCTTGAGCTTCTTTTTTTATCTCGTATAGTGTCACCGGGAGCTCTCTCACTGCGTTGCGCAAAATCTCTTTAAAATCTCCTTCTGTTTGAAGAGACGCAATCACTGTGTCTTCTAGAGTCTCTCTCTGTTTTGGCACTAATCTCGACAATCCATCTGCATGATAGATTTTATTTGAATGCAAATGTTGCATTTTAAAGTTGTAGTTTAATAAGATAGTTCCCCATCTTTGTAGTCTATTAGCTGTATATACAGGTAGGCCTTTTTTAGATCCATACATTGTAATTAGCGGCTTATGGTCTGTCTGTAAGGTAAATTGTCTACCATGTATGTATCGGTGAAACTTTGTTACTGCAAATATTATTGCTAGGGCTTCTTTCTCGATTTGATAATACTGTTTTTCCGCTGGGAGCAAGGTCCTTGATGCATGTGCAATGGGTTTATGGGTTCCATCAGGCATTTTGTGTAGGATACATGCTCCTAAACCATATGAACTAGCGTCGCTAGCTACGATTATGTCCAATTCTGGGTTGTAATGTGTTAGAAATAACTCTGACGTAAGTCTTTCTATGATTTTATTAAATGCATCCTGACATTCAGGTGTCCATACCCAGGCTTTACCTTTTTTAATAGCTCATTTAATGGAGCACGCAAATTATGCATTTCTGGGATAAAAGCCTGGTAGTAATTTGCTAGGCCCAGAAAACTCTGTAATGTCATGACGTTTTCTGGCGCCGGCATGTCTTTTATTGCGGTAGCCCTTTCTGGGTCTGGTCTTCTGCCGTCCTTGTCGATCACATGACCCAGATATTTTATTTCCTCCAGGAAAAAATCACATTTTTCTTCTTTTACTTTGAACCCATAATCTTGGATTCTCGCAAACACTTGATTTACATGTTTTTGGTGTTGTTCGATATCTTTGCTGTTAATCAAGATGTCATCGAGATACGCTATTGCGAAATCCAGTCCGCCCAGCATTGTGTCTATTACTTGTTGGAAAATGGCTGGCGCGACCTTAACTCCGAACGTTAATCTTTCGAATTTATATAAACCACGATGTGTGTTTATACATAACAGCTTAGAACAATCTTTATCCACCGGTATTTGTAGGTATGCCTCACTTAGGTCTATTTTTGAAAAAAATCTTCCTCCATTTAAGCTTGCAAACACTTCTTCCGGGGTATGGAGTGGGTAGTGATAGTCCGCGAGGGCAGTATTCAGTCCTGTTGAAAAATCTGCACATACACGAATCTCATTAGATTTTTTCTTTACATAAACCGTGGGTGTTGCCCACTGGCTGTGTTGTGCCTTTGATAAAATACCCATCTTTATCAGTCGGTCTAATTCAGCGTTTATTTTTTCAATCGAGGCGAAGGGTACTTTCCTTTCTTTTCTAAATACCGGCAGTACATTTTCTTTTAGACGGAATTTTGCAGTCATTTTAGTGCAGCATCCAAGACCGCCAGAAAAAACCTCTGGAAACGATTTTTTTAATTCTCGTTGTAGTTTTTCCGATTCTGTTGCGCGACTATTTATTTTTTTACAAAATGTATTTATCGGCAACTTCCATAAATCAAATGCCTGCATAAAATCTGAACCAAAAAGATTATTCGAATCCTTCAGTACCAGTAGTTTGAGTTTTTTAGTATTTTCCATTAGGGACACATTTGTGATTAATTCTCCTTCAAATGTAATTCTTTCACCAGTAACTGTGCTTGCCAGCCTGTTTGTTATTGATAGAGTAGGTTTATTTAATCTCCCCCATGTATGTAAATTTATAATGGAAACGTCTGAACCAGAATCCAATTGCAATTTTATATTTTTATCCAGGATTTTCACCTGTACATATTTTCTTATGTTCATGCATTTTTCCTTCTTTGTCCTAGTGGCTTGAATCCGCATTTTATTTCCTCTGCCCGTTCTGCAGTGCGAACTTTTATGTCCAACTTTTTGCATTTCATACAGGTTTTAAAACGGAATGGACACTCATTGTACCAATGTGGATTACCACAGCGTGAACAAGGGCTTGGTGGCAGTTTATTTATTTTTTTACTGGTTTGGTTAGTCTTTGTTACATCAAAATTATTATTTCTTATTTTTCTATAAGGTTGAGCTTTTGTTTTTTGATGTACCTTTTTTATATGTGCAATGCCGGACAATCCAATGTCTTTTGAGTCCTGTTTTACATTTACAAATCTTTGACAGTTCTCAGACAACTTTTGCAGCGTAAGGCTGGGTTCATTCTCTAATTTATTTAGAACTCTACGCCTTATCTCCGTGTCATTTCCTGAGATTAAACCTTGTACAAAAATTAAACACTTGAAATTATCTGCACTATATTCAGCTAGTTTAAAATCGTCACAATGCTTGTTCACTATCGATGCAAAAGTAGCATAGTCTTCCTTGTCTTTCTTTACCAGGTTCATGCACTTCCATCGTTTGTGGAATAGTGTAGTTCTTGGACTAAACAGTTCTGTCAATAAACCAACCGCTTCTATGAAAGTTAGCTCGCTAGTTTTCCGAGGCAAAATGAAATCCACGAATTTCGTATGTTCTGTGGTATTTAGTTTTCTAAGAAGGAGGCGTAGCTTCTTCGCATCACTCCAACTACCGCAGTCAATTTTATATAGGTCTTCATATCTTCGGAAATATTCTTCAAATGTATTATTTTCCGTGTATGAGTAATTATCAATACTGTTCCAAATTGTGTTCTGCGAAAACGTGTCGTCTTTTTCATTTTTTTGGTCACTGCGCGATATTGTTTGTATCAGAAATTCCAATCTTTCATCATACTACTTTTTGTGTAATAAAATATTCTGGTTCTGTTCTAATAAAAGCTTTTGAAATCTTTCCTCAGTTTGTTGTTGCTGGGAGATTTGGAATTTCATTAATTCGGCGATTATAGACTTAATATCTTCCATATTCAACCATTTAGTTTCTGATTTTATTTAGAAAATTAATATTTTCTCATTATCTTATGATTTTATAAGAGTTCTTTTCTTTAAATTAGCGTTTGCTAGGCACCGTTTTAATTATGAAAAGATTATGAAACTTTTCCTTTTCTCTATATACGCGTATATTCACTTATTTTTATTTTTTTATTTTGAAAATTAATATTTTCTCGTTATTTAATGAATTTACAAGAAGTTCTTTTCTTTAAATTAGCGCTGGCAAGACGCTGAGTTTTAGTTATGAAAAGATTATGTAATGTTCTTTTCTTATACACGTTTTTAATTTTAACGAAGAGAAAAAAAATCTGTTTCACAATTAATTCTTTCTGCATTTTAAAATATTTCAGTACAAGTCGGAAGAGAGAGAGAGAAAATAAAACTGACCTTTTTTTATCGTGTGTCTGTTTTTTATGGAGTATCGCACGTGTGGTTCATTTCATGTTTTTGTTTCTTTTATCTGTTCTTAGAATGAAGCACGTGGTGTCGGTTTCATTTTTTTTTGTGTGTGCTCGTCAAAAAAAACTCGCTGTGACGTTCGTCTAAAAAAAAAACAATGCTCGCTTCCTTCGTGTTCGGTATTTTTTTTTTTGTTTGTTAGCTTTCCAACCCAGAAAAAAAAAACGCGCATTCAATTTCAGTTTTTTTCTTCTTTTTTTTTTTAAACTAGTTTTTCCAAACTAGAGGAACCGCGCACCCAATTTCAAGCTGTTTTTTTTTTTCGATAAGCAGTTTTGAAATTAGAGCACATGTCCATTTCAGTTTTCTTTTTCTTAAAAGAAAACAATTTTCTCGCACTTAAGAATTCAACGTGTTTTTTTGTTTTCAGTTGAGTTCCCTTTTCTTCTCTCGACCGTTCAGCAAAAACCTTTGTTTTTAATGCGTGCAGCTTCCTGCATTAACCGTGTGAGTGAATTTTCACGTGGTATTTTCAGTTTTCTGACCCAAGAGTTCGAATTCCCTCGTCGCCATTTGACACAGGAACACATGGTTTAAATGAACAAAGGTATATATTATATAATAGAAAGAGATACAAGGAGATGTTGCTCTCAACCGCTATTGCCATTTTCTTCCTCTCCTGATCATAGTGGGTAGTCAAGAGAAGAAAGGTTGTATTCACAAAAGTAAAACACCTATTGATCTACTTCCCACAATAGAATGTGACACAAGGTCGGAAAGTAGGAATTGCGCACTCTAGAGGAAGAGTACTTGGTGCCTTTAAAAATTGCCTGGGCAGCCCCGTCGGCATCTACCGGTAGGGGCGCCTCAGGCGATTAGCAATAAACTAACCCCTTCTCAAAGGGTGAGAAGGCAAAGCCTTGGAGGGTTCACCTCCATTTCTTTTGTGAATAAAATTGTAGTCAAGAGAAGAAAGAGAGAGCCGAATTCCTTTGTAAAGGTTTTATTCACAAAAGTAAAACACAAAATAAAGTTAAATGACGAAGCATTTATAGTCAACGCCTAACGGAAGAGTTCATTCAATGGGAGGAGGGATTAAGAATATTATATAGTGGAACAGTCTTTTCATCAGCCAGTCTACAGAGCTTTCCTTACCTGCACATTGCTGGAATTGTTCTTACAAAATATATTTGGCACGTTGTTGGTTGGTCGATTGTTTTGAGTTTTCAGCTATGGAAGGTCTTGAAACATTTCTGGCAGCTCTTTTAGAGTATTTCTGTGACATTTGGTGTTTTAGTCTCATTTGTAAGACAGTCTTGTCTAAAATGTTGCGCCAGTTTTGTAATGAAGGTTGTTCTACTGGCTCTTGTTTTTTGATATCCATATACCATTATAAGGTTTGGGTTCTGGCAGCTCATCAGATATTGCCTTGTACTTACAATAGTTGCTCGGTATTTATTCATTATCATTTAGTGTTTGTACATCTACTTTAATGAATTTTATTTCCTGGAAAAGATAGTGACATACACCTCAAAAAGATATGTCGTTTCTTATTAGTGTTTTTTGTGCAACAATAAATGTATTTACTCTGAAAAGAGCCATATTCTTCATATGAATTTAGTTTGCAAATGTATCGAGAAATCTTTAAGTGCAATCGTTTGAATCTCTATTGCACATTTATTCCCAGTGTGTTTGCATGTGCGACAGCACATGGTGTGATATCTGCCTAAAGTAAATCACAATTCTTCATACAAATTTAGTTGTTCTGCAGCGAGTTTACACCAATCTAATATCTTAAAAAAAAGATGAGTCATATTCTTCACCAGAAAATAACTTGTGTCTCCAACAGCCTTCACAGATGTTATTTTTCCATAAAATGCTACATTGTATTCTTCACAATATAACAGTTTCTCTAATTTATTTTCCATTTATAATTGAGGTTCACAGAAGACTTGATCTATATATAAGATACATACATATCTGATTGTTTCATTAAAGTCCCCTTTACCTCTAAAACAATTTCCTTTGTTCAATTAACCAGTTAGCTATTTAATAGTATATCTTTCTTATGGTCTCTTGGTCTTACCGGATTTTAGGATAGAAATTTATCTAGTCTGGTGGAGTATCCTCTAAGCACTGCTACTTGGGTTAACATCACTAGGAGAAGGTGCACAATTCCATGTCCAGGACAAAAAAATGTCTTTAGTCTGGTAAGGTACCCAGCATAGTACTGTTATTAAAAGCAACAAGACTTTTAGAGGTGGACCATTCCTTACATAAGCCAGTGTGGTGTAGCGATAGAGAGAGGATAATATTCGTGTACTGTTTATTTTATATTTGGTCAGGGTTTACATGTAAAAGAAAAGTATCAACATGTAAGGATGTCCTGAAAAACATGTACAGAGAGACCTTAACACCCAGGGACAGTGCCTAGTAGACATTCAAATTCTCACTAGTAAGCATTCAAATTCTGTTTTGATCAGTGACTCAAAAATTGTGATTTCTGAATAAAAGAACGACATACTTTACAATAATATGGTTTCTCTCTTTATTTTCTGTTTAGCTCAATTATGCTGTCGGAGATTTGGGAACCCTTTCCTGGTGGTAACACTTGATTTCTTCATGCGATAAATAGATATTACAGTGATTTCTCTATTTTTATAACCCACAGTAAATATAGCAGTGAATATAGTAATTTTCTTCATATAAATAGACCACATAACTATGTAATAATTTATTTACTTGTAATCTTTGCTTTGTCGTGACATATTCCAGTGTGTATGCACATGATTATCAACAAATATAATTTCTTTGTAAGAACCACATAATAGTTTTTTTTAGCTGCACTTGGTGGATAAGAGACCTATTAAGTTAGCCACTCTTTTTTTAACCTTGCCTAAGAGGGAGAGACTAGTGCATGATGCACGATCCCAGATGTCGCAACAATACTCTATGCATGGGCGGATGGTGGCTTTGTAGAGATATAGGATGATGTCAGGTGAGAACTTTTCTAGCATGGTAGAGGGAGCAGACCTTCTTTTGCAGCAGCCTTGACAATGTCTTTAATTTATTTGTTCCAATTCATGTTACTTGTGAATGTTAGGCTGAGTAGTAAGAACATTGGACTCTAAGGTAGCGTGTTATTTGCCATGGCAATCGGTAGTTGTCTTTGCAGCATTTAATGTTAGCATCCATTTATGACCTCATTCTACTAGTCTTGGTGGCATTTTCCATTGACTCGGATATGTGCACATTTGTATTGCCCACATGTCGACAGTAGAGGGTTGTCCTGGTAGCAAATATACCAAATATATCAGATGCAATATCATCAGGGAGGTCGTTTATGAAAATCAGAAACAGTAGAGGTCCAAGGATAGATCCCTGGGATACACCAGCATTTATGTCATGTTGCTTAGATGAACGGCCATCGAGGGCAACCTGGATCTATCTTTTGGTTAGGAAGGATCTAATTATATTAAATATTCGGTCAGTAATACCGTATGAGTGAGTTATTATTAGAAACCTTTCATGCCAGAGTTTGTTCAAGGCTTAGGATATATCAACTGAAACCACCCTAGCTTCAACTGCCTTTTCAAGTCTATGATATATGCTTTAAAAGATTACCGTTAAGATATCAGCAGAGGATTGTGCTGGCCTAAATCCATACTGACGGTTAGAAAAAAGTTTAGCATAACTGAGATGCAGGACTATCGTTAGATTGATTAAGGATTTAGAGGTTTTAGCGAGGAGCAAGAGTAGACTGATGGGGCGATAATTCTGAGGATCATTTCTATCACAAAAATTGTGGAAGACTGGTACTACACAGAGGTGATTTTGTAGGTGTCATTCAAAGAAGATTCATTACATATTCGTTGTAGAGTTTGAAGAGGACAGGGGCAAGTTCAGTATATCATTCTGGTGGTCTATTGGTCTTTTTTTTTAACTGTGTTCACCCCAAACAAGGCAGGCCACCACTGTAGACGTAAGGGGCTACTGAGAAAAAAGAAAAAAGGAGACGGTTGGGGGGTAGCCTAACTTGGGATCTGCGTAGCAAGATGTCTGTTTACATTAGTTTACAATTCTGCATGCCAGTACTGTTGGGGAAACAGGGGGCAGATAAAGAGTTCCAGAGGCCAGCAGCACGAGGAAAGAAGCTATTTGAGTAGAAGTCTCTTCGGCATCTGGGGACCTCCACAGTGAATGAATGAGATTTAGTTGATTGTCGAGTTAGTCTAGTGAATTTACGCCGAGGGGGCACCAGAGCAGCCAATTCATCGGAGCATAATCCATTGAACTATTTGTAAAACAAACATAAGGATGCTACATTGCGGCGATGGGACAGGAACTGGAGCTTGGTTGACAGTGAGGGACCTATTAGGTTGGTGACTCTTTTTTAGACCTTGTCAAAAAGGGAGAGACTAGTAGATGATGCACCAGCCCAGATGTGGCAACAATACTCCATGCATGAGCATATGGTGGCTTTGTAGAGATACAGGATAATGTCAGGTGTGAGGAGTCTTCAATGTATTTGTTCCAATTCATGTTACCTGTGAAGGTTAGGTCGAGGAGTTTGAATGATGAACTCTCAGGTAGGGTGTTATTTGCCATGGCAATCGGTGGTTGGAGAGGCTTCTTGTAGTTGTTGAAGGAAAGTAGCCTTGTCTTTGCAGCATTAAAAGTTACCAACCATTTATGACCCCAATCCACTACAGTCTGGAGGTCATTTTCTAAAGATTCAGCCATTGCCTCGGATATAATCACGTCCGTTTTACCAACATGGCGAGAGTAAAGCGTGGTGACGTCAGCAAATAAACCAATCTCCGACTCTATGTGATCAGGGTGATCGTTTATATAGATCAGGAACAACAAAGGTCCAAGGATAGACTCCTGGGGTACACCTGCATTTATGTCATGTTGCTTAGATGAACGGCCATCGAGGACAACCTGGATTTTTCTTTTGTTTAGGAAGGATCCAATACCGGATTTTAGGACAAGAATTCGTCTAGTCTGGTGGAGTATCCAGCTCAGTGCTTCTACTTGAAGTAACATAACTAGAAGATGAACCATCTCTGGTATAAGGCAGTGTATAGCTGTGTTGAAGAGATCTTATTTGTGCTTTGAATACTATGTTATTTTTTATATTTGGTCAGGATTTTTCTGTATGATGAAATATCCTCATGTCAAATTGTTCTGACAAACCCTTGTAGAAGGAGACCTTAGACACTTGAGGATGGTGTCTAGTAGATAATTAAAATCCCTACAGTGTGAATCTGCAAGTGTTTCAACGAATGTGTTTTCTACCTATAACAAGAGTCATATGCTTCACAAGAATACTGTTTTTCATTTTTTCTTACTTCAGTTATTTCGAAAAGATTACGGGGATCCCTCCTTGATCTAACACTTGATTTCGTTATGAGATAAGTTTACATGTGAAACTTCTGTAAAGGACAGACGTTCACTTTTAGGGCTTCTATCTGTACTTTGCAATAGCTTGGTATTCCAGGTATTGTGTCTAGGTATTTTCAAAGACTTTTTATAAGCCATTGCCTCTACCACAAACGGTATAATGTGTATTTCTTTCAAAGACCATGTTTTTTAAAGACACTCATGAAAATATGATGTTATGTTATGCTTTCGTGTTGTGTTCGTATGTGCTTGGATAAATATGATTTTTGTAAAAAAGAAGATTCACATACTTCACAAAAATATGGCTACTCTCCAGTGTGAATCCGCATGTGAACTGACAAATTTGATTTTCGTGAAAAAGAAGATTCACATACTTCACAAAAATATGGCTTCTCTCCAGTGTGAATCCGCATGTGAACTGACAAATTTGATTTTCGTGAAAAAGAAGATTCACATACTTCACAAAAATATGGCTTCTCTCCAGTGTGAATCCGCATGTGAACTGATAAATTTGTCTTTTGTGAAAAAGAAGATTTACATACTTCACAATAATATGGCTTCTCTCCAGTGTGAATCCGCATGTGAACTGACAAACTTGACTTTTGTGAAAAAGAAGATTTACATACTTCACAATAATATGGCTTCTCTCCAGTGTGAATCCGCATGTGAACTGACAAATGTGATTTTCGTGAAAAAGAAGATTCACATACTTCACAAAAATATGGCTTCTCTCCAGTGTGAATCCGCATGTGAACTGACAAATTTGATTTTCGTGAAAAAGAAGATTCACATACTTCACAATAATATGGCTTCTCTCCAGTGTGAATCCGCATGTGAACTGACAAATTGGCCTTTTGTGAAAAAGAAGATTCACATACTTCACAATAATATGGCTTCTCTCCAGTGTGAATTCGCATGTGACGTGAAAAATGTGACTTTTGTGAAAAAGAAGATTCACATACTTCACAATAATATGGCTTCTCTCCAGTGTGAATCCGCATGTGGATTGACAAAGCTGCTTTTCTTGAAAAAGAAAATTCACATACTTCACAAGAATATGGCTTATCTCCAGTGTGAATCATCATGTGCCGTGACAATATGATTTATTTGAGAAAGAAAATTAACATACTTCACAAAAATAATGATGGCTTAATTCCAGTATAAGAATTCCTTTAGATTTTTACGTTTTTTGACTGAATGCAGAAAATGTTTTACTTTGTAGCAAATATTATTTTCCACAGTTTACTCATGAAAAAGGTAAGTTCACTTTCACAAGAATATGATTTTTCTATGTTCAGATACACATACACATCTACAAAATTCTCAGCATTTTCTATAATGATTTGCATATTACAAGACATCTAGGAAATGGAGATCTATTGAAAGCCAATAAGTGATTTCAGTTTGTATTTGTTCTTTTGCTGGTGAATCTGCAAATATAAAATTAAATTTTAAATATACATTACAAGAAATGATATTATATTAATGTTTAATACATGATATTACCTTTCACTGTGTCCTCTTTTTATTTGTTTATACTCAAACAACTAAAAGCATCTGGTCGTCAGCAATGTGACCCATGGCCAATTGTTTACTGACGATTCTCATCATAAACAAAACACTTTTAAAACCAAATGATTTATTTTCTCTCACTTATATATCTATTCTTTTTACCTGTTATGCATGAAAAACAGGTAAAAATTATTCGAATCAATGAATGCAAAAGTCAAGATTGATTTCAAGATAAAAATCAGGTAAAACAGTAAAAATAAAAATAATATTGTGCTGAACACAATGTGGGTCACATAATCAGATAGCAATAAGTTACCCTCAATATACAGGGTGGACAAAAATAAGGGTCCTATTTTTAAAAATTCATAACTTTTTTATTTATTGATTTTTTTTTAGAATAAGTAAAGGACCCCTTCCGAAGCAAGCATGAGCCGTATTAGCCCTAAGGAACGTACCCTCATTTAGAAAACATTATTTTTGCTTAAAAAACTCAAAACAGTGTAAAAAAACAATACTTTAGTTTTTGTAAGTTTTAAGAAGTGTTTTTCGGCTAAAATTTGTTTTGTTTATTTCAAAAAATCTCGGAAGGGTCAGTCTACACACACATAAAGTTTGGTGAGTTTAACTTTTATTTTGTGGAAGTTATTCAAATTCAAGTTATTCAAATTTAAAGATAGGACCCTTATTTTGGCCCACCCTGTATAAGGTATCTTTATAGGAATTAGTGTCAATGCATACCCAATGTAAAACCATTATACAATATTCACATGTTTCAATGCCAGTATTAACATCGATAGCAACTTTTGTCATTTGTTGTCCAGTTTGCAAAGTAATAATTCCTCCTTTAAGGCACATTATAAAGATTAAATGATTTATGTTTAGACAAGTAGTTAGCGACGAAGTTATGGCTTTAATAATTCTAAGCTTTTCAGCGGTAAACAGGAAACAATTATCGATTTAAGAGTATATGCCTCTTATTAAACCATATTACAGATTCTAGATCTAATTTTGTTTGGTAATGCCTAACATGCCTTCTCCCTGCTTTCATTATAGAATCTGCTGTCCAAGTGTGCATTATTTCTGCAATTCTGAACTGCATAAAAGTGCAATTCGATACACTGAGATTTCTTTGATCACCATGATCGCACCAGAATAAGGGAACATACTCATAGATGTCTACATCTACATCTGCACACTGCGTTTAAGTAGCTGGGTCAAGCAGCAGAAAACAGTCACACCAAGATTTTGTAAATGGAGACAGCCACACTGTCTGCCACAGCAAAAGCTAGCTAGCAACCTATCCTTCCTGCACTGATAACAAACTTTTCCCCAACAAACTTGTTCTATATTAATTATTACCATGAATTTCAAATAACTCGTGCCATGCACGTCAGCTCAAAATTAATGTTAGTTAATCACATCCAGCCACACCTGATACTGTAATGACAAGCAGTTGATGGACAAAGATAACTTGAGAAACACACAACACAGATGAAGATCATACATTATATTAATTCACAATCAATGAACATTGTTTAAATCGAAATTTCTGTTTGTTTTCCTTGCTACCATACACTTATAACATCCAATATACTCTACCTCTACACTAACATGTGGGTGATGAGTGCGTTTCAGTTTCACTGGAATTTTTTATTTTATGGGTGCCATGCAGTAACAGATTTTAATCTATTTTGTTTACTGTCTCCTTAAGATATGGGATGATCATTTTACATTAAATTTAAAATGTCATTCTATTTGCAAGATAATAACCTAAAGATTATTTATAACACAAAATATTATTATTTATGCACAATTGAAAAAAGAATGTTAAATAACCTTTCCTTACTATATGTATGTACACCTTATTTATTTCTTTTATAAATAACGAGGGTAAGTACAATTCAGTTTTGTTAGTAAGCAATTTATTTTTGTATTTTTAATTTAAATGTAACTATTATTTATTTCATGTTATATACATTATTTTAGCAAAGAACAAATACTTTTTTTGAATATCATAGCTAGTTCATGATACTGCCAAAAGTGGTACATTCAATATCTGCTTAGGTCAATAACCATCAGTGGCTTATAATTCCTTCTATGTAAAACCAAGGTAATAGTTATTTAATTATATTTCAATTGGCTAATAATGTATTGCAATACCTACCGACCATAAAACGCTTTGTAGAATCACAGTTTGTAGGGGGTTCTACTAAAGTAGTCATAATCTGAAAACGAAAGCAGTTTAAGTCCTCAAAATACCAGCATTTTGTTTGGAAATGAAGATAATTTCACATAAATTAATAAATCTTAATCTAAATTATATATTTGAAGAGTTTTAAGAAAATAAATGTTAAAATGTAACTGCCAATAAACGGCCATTTTTTACCTTCTTTAAGAACCACACCCTGTTCTTTTAAAAGGTTGTTACCAATCTTACATGAGAAATGTTGTTATGAAATTTGGAAACCGATCAGTGGAGACATAGCCCATGATCTTTTTTTGAAGGAGACGAAATAAAATCGCACATGTTTAGTTTATTGTGTTTAAAATAAAACTTGAACGTGACGAGTATCGAACATTTTAAAAAAACTTTTTCATACTCTAGGGACCCCTAAAGCTCACTGTATAATTTACCCCTATATGTAACACGATTTAACTTTCATATAGGTTTATATTATCATCATAACCTTTTTAGCATTCAAAAGAAACAGAATATAAACTGCAGAAAATTAAAAAAAATTTCAGCATACAAAAATAATGAAAATGAGAAATAAAAACGTGTGTTCTTTTATTTATGCTTTAAAACAACGTTCTTATGTAGTGTCCACTTTTTATGCGCTAACACGCAGGTGTTTAGTAAATCTAGCAAAAATCAAGTAATAGTCAAATTTTCACGGAATTTTCAATACTTATTCACTATTCAACTAATTTATCTATAAAATGTTTTTTGTACAATTTATCAGGAAAAATATTTTTTTACAATTTATCAGGAAAAATATTTTTTTTACAATTTATCAGGAAAAATATTTTTTTACAATTTATCAGGAAAAATATTTTTTTACAATTTATCAGGAAAAATTTTTTTCAACGTGATTTACTCCTTCCTTATTTCATTTTATAAAATCTGAAAAAATATATTCTGATCGATCGAAATTTTAATGGTATGTAAAGCGAAAGAGTCTTAAAAAGCATATCAGATTGACCTTTTTGTTTTTTATTGGTAAACACTTTTGGGTAAAATATCCGTGAATTCATCAATAAAAAGTGCAAATAAATATATTTTTGTTTTGATTTTTTAAAACTTTATTTTCTCGTTAATACACTCTGAATAACAAGGAAAAAATGTTCAAAAAATCATAAATTTCTCAGAGATTTTAATTCATTAAATTACATCATTTAGACATTTTAAAGTTTAAACATCTACTTTGAAAAGATTTTTCACAACATTTTAATATAATATAAACCTATTATTAATCGTAAAAGACTGAATTGTACTTCGGCTGATTAATTTGTGCTTTCTTATGGAATGTTTATTTGATCTAGATGAGCAAGACTTTTTTGAATTGCTGACTTTGTCAAACTATGGAAGATCATAATAGACTTAATTAGTGTCAACTCTTAAGGGGAATGTTTTCTTTTTAACGCACATGTGTTAATAATCTTATTCTCTTTATGCGTTTTTTTATTGCTTACATTCTTTAAGCTGAAAAAGAAAATCTGTCTTAACGACACAAGTAAGTATTATATACTTTTTATCATTTTTCTTTTTTTTTAATTCTTTAAATTAAAAAAATGCATTCTATTTTTTTTTTCGAATTAAAATTTTATTTGGTGTAAAATGTGACGTGACTTAAAACTTATTTTCATTTTGAAATGGTCTTTTTAATTGACAGATAATATTAAGTAATAAACAAACGACAATACTTTTAAACTTTTAACGTAAAATGATCATTTCGAGGTTATTCTAATTGTTTTTTTTAATCTCTAACCCCATGTCTAATTGGCAATGTTATAAAACAACTCCTAATCGCTTTGTTTGAAAACTGTTCTCAACGTGATTGGCCACCACCTTCTAGTATCTATCTGTCTTTTTTGGTGGGTAGGGGGAGTGTTACCCCTCTGCAAGTGATTGCAGTTAGCGAATTTTGGGGCAATTCTAACTTTTTAGAGTAGTAAACCGATTTTTTGGGGGCCATTCTAACTTTTTAGAGTAGTAAACCGATTTTTGGGGGGCCATTCTTACTTTTTAGAGTAGTAAACCGATTTTTTGGGGGCCATTCTAAATTTTGAGAGTAGTAAACCGACTTTTTGGGGGCCATTATTACTTTTTAGAGTAGTAAACCGATTTTTTGGGGGCCATTCTAAATTTTGAGAGTAGTAAACCGACTTTTTGGGGGCCATTATTACTTTTTAGAGTAGTAAACCGATTTTTGGGGGGCCATTCTTACTTTTTATAGTAAACCGATTTTTGGGGGGCCATTCTTACTTTTTAGAGTACTAAACTGTTTTTTGGGGGCCATTCTTACTT
The DNA here is from genome assembly GCA_963556195.1 of Sepiola atlantica. Lineage (NCBI taxonomy): Eukaryota > Metazoa > Mollusca > Cephalopoda > Sepiida > Sepiolidae > Sepiola > Sepiola atlantica. The sequence continues at coordinate 25,547,615 of OY744549.1, read as the reverse complement.
TTTAGAGTAGTAAACCGATTTTTGGGGGCCATTCTTACTTTTTAGAGTAGTAACCGATTTTTTTGGGTCATTCTTACTTTTTAGAGTAGTAAACCGATTTTTTGGGGGCCATTCATACTTTTTAGAGTAGTAAACCGATTTTTTGGTGGCCATTCTTACTTTTTTATATGCGAAACTGATCACCCACTCTAAAATAATTGTTATTTTGTTAAACCTACAGTGATTCCTATTATGTTGTTTTGACGTGGTCATTCACTGAAATAAGAAGTAATACGAGCAAGGAGGACAGAGATCTAAAAGGACACAAACACGATGTTAACTTGATCGGTCGCCCGGGGCATAAGAAAGATTATGCGTCAGGCTTCTGTTTATATATACAAGAAAGAACAAGGGAGATAATTACAGATTACTATGATTACAGTGTAAGGGAAATAACTGTTGTCATTTCCAAAATATACGATCAAACATTACACGTCTCTCTACCTCAATTAAATGTACGCGTGCATCATTTATGTATGTAATATTGTCCATGAGGATCCTCTGATTTCAAAAGGAAACCCTCAAAGTATATTTCACCGATTAAACAATTGTCACAGTCAAAGGGAATCGTTTTTTCTTCTTTTTTGTTTGTTTGTAAAATACATAATTGAAAACCACTTACGTCGTCTGCAGAATGGGGGGGGAATCGACTTTCAATTCTTCAGAATCTGAATCTGTTTCCTCTTCAGGGGAGCTGACGGAATTTCTAAGACAGAATAGAGACTTTACTCACTTATCTAACTATCTGATATAGTCCTCGAGGCGTATTGGCGAGAGTCGTTGCCGCATTGGATTGCGTCTTACTACTGGTGGGTTATGTTTTGGTGTTGCCGGTGTGGGCGGCACTCGCGTCTGGCCTTCGTGTCTGGAGTCTGAGTATTCCTGTTGTGGATGTGAGTATAACTCATCTTCAGAGTCTGATTCTACGCTTTCTCTGGGAAGGTTATCTGGACTTATTTGCTTAAAGAGAGGAATTTCGGGTGATTTGGTAATCTTCTCTTTGTGCTGTCACCATGCTACCCTTTATACCGATAAACGTCAGTTATTTCAGGTTGAATGGTGGGGATAGCTTGTTGAGACGTTTCTGCCTGACAAGTAATTTGTCACCTAGGCAAAGAGGAGAGGCCTTTGTCTTTCTTTTTGTGTCGGCATAGGTCTTCATTTTCCTCTTCCTTCATGCATCATTCTCCGCTATGTGAATGTGAATCGACTTTGGCATGGGTTCTTTCAGAACAGCAGGTATGTCGATTTTCATCTTCCTTCCAGTGAGGGCTTCGAATGGAGAAGTTTTGGTTGTACTGTGGGGGGGGGGGCCCTGTATTGCCTTAGAAAATGGACTAGTTGGGTTTTCCAGTTCAGGCCTTCCACAGTGGTGGCGCGAACATACTTGTTTAGTGTTCTCATAAACCGTTCGACCTCTCCATTCGCCTCTGGCCACTAAGGCGTAACTTTTCTGTGGCGGAATCCTGCTTGGGTGGCAAAATCCTTGAATTCCTACCCTTGGAAGTCGGTACCATTGTCAGACTTGACAATATCGGGGTATCCTTGTCTGGGAAAGATTGCGTCGAGGCGAGGAATGACCACTTTTGCTGATGTCAGGGGGAGTATCTCTACTTCTGGGAATCTGCTGTAGTCGTCGATGACAACATGCACATAATCTCCAGATGGGAAAGGACCTGCGAAGTCCAGGGAGATTTCAGTCCATGGGGCAGCAGGGGGTTGTGTGGTGCGTATGGGCTTACGGAGTGATGATATTGAGTTGGTAGCTTGACAAGTGATGCAGATGCGCACTATCTCCTCCACCAGCTTGTCAATTCCATGGAACCAGACTTTTTCCCTCATTAGCTGCTTCGTCTTAACAATGCCCTGGTGTGTGCAGTGGGCTATATCTACGGTTCTTTTCTGCAGGGTGGACGGGACCACCAGGCGGTGACCTCGAAGGATGAGACCATCATATGCAGATAGTTCATCTTTAACATGTGTTAGACTGGATAACTGTGGGTCGTTCCATTTTCCATCTGAAAGTGCAATCATCACTTTCTGTAGCTAGGGATCTTTTCCCGTGGCTAGCTTCATCTCTTCGAGGGTGATCAGCTTAGGTATGGCATGGTGAGCCACGTATCTTATATACGCTTCAGCCGAATTGTCTCTCTCAGGTTTGTGGTGAGGATGTCGGTGGGATTCTGGTCATCATTTCCCGGCCGGTAACCAAGCTATATTCATATTGCATGAGGTGTAGGCGTCAGCGTTCGATTCTGGACGTAGCTGGTTTGAGACTTTTTACAATACCGAGAAGTTGTTTGTGGTCAGTGGTGATGGTGGACCTTGACCCATACTAATACAGATGAAAATTCTCAGCAGCATATACAACAGTTAGCATTTCTCTCTCCGTCTGCGAGTATCACTGTTCCATATCTGTGAGAGCACGGCTGGTGTAACACAACACTTTCCCGTCTTGTGTAAGCATTGCCCCTAGTTCAACGGGTTCGCGTCTACCAGAATATTTGTCTCCTTGTTCTGATCTAAGTAGACCATAACTCCAGCTCCAGTCAGGGCCTTTTTTAATTTTATCACTGCCCTCTCTTCTGTCTCGGACCACCTCCATTCTTGGTCTTTTCTTGTGAGTTGTCGGAGTGGATTGGTGACAGCGGCATAGTGTGGGATGAACCTGGCCACATATTGGACCATGCCCAGGAATTAGCGCACTTCTCCAACGTTGGTGGGCGATTTGCAGTTTGCAATTGCTGCAATTTTGTCTGGGTCTGGTGATACCCCTTTTTCGCTGAAGGTATGTCCCCAAAAAGTGATCTGTTTCACCGAGAAAAAGCACTTTTTCCTGTTTAGCCTGGCCCTGGCATTCTGTAGTCGTTCCAACGTGGACCTCAAACTAGCATCATGTGAGGCTTGGTCACGTCCGTAGACGATAATGTCGTCTGAGAGGTTTTTGACTCCTGGAATGCCCCTTAAAAGATCCGCAATGCCCTTTTGAAATATTTCAGAGGCTGCATTTACTCCGAACAAAGTCTCTTGTATCGGAATAGTCCAGCATGTGTGGTGAACGTGGTGATGTATCTGCTGAACTCCCCCAGCTCTAATTGGTGGTACGCACTCGACATGTCTAGTTTGCTGAACACCTTTGAGTGGTTTAAATCTGCAAACAAGTGTCCCACGGTCGGCATGGGATGTTTGACTCTTTGAATGGCTTCGTTTGCTTTTCGCATATCTATGCAGATTCGCACGCCACTCGGCTTTTTGGGGACTATCATCATGGGACTTACCCAGGGGGTAGGCCCAGTAACATCTTCAATCACGTTCATCCTCTTTGAGGCGTTTGAGTTCCGACTCAACGTCCTTCCTCACGTGGAATGGTATTCTCCGTTGTCTCTGTGTCACCGGTGGGACCGAAGTATCAATGTGCAGCTTAACACACGTGGACGCTAATGTCCTCAATCTCACATGAAATGAGTCTTTCGTCAACATTCTGCGATGCGCGTCGAAATTTGAAGATCGCATAAGACATATTTCTTTGCAGTGTGAAATAGTCGGTCAGTGACTTCTTTTCTACTTCGTATGTGTTTGGTATTTTTGATCCATCCGATTCAACTGTTGCACCAACACCTTTTTGTATATCCGTAATATTGTGGAAAATATCAAAAACTTTGTCTCCCGCAAAATGGAGCAGACACGCTTTCTTCTTACCGTCATCTTGGATATCTGAAGCTACAAATAGATTCTCAAGTTTGTCCAAACACTTTTGCCAGCGGATTTCATTAGTGCTCGGATTCTCGTGGACGCTAAAACTTGGAAAATTGGGTAGCCCGTTGTAAGACATTGTTTTTTTTTAATTATTTGAGAAAAAAAAAACGTGTATATTTCTTTGCTTTTCTTTTTTTTAATAAAACCGTGAGTTCGTATTTTCGAATACTCCGTCGCCAGTTATTATGTTGTTATGACGTGGTCATTCACTGAAATAAGAAGTATACGAGCAAAGAGGACAGAGATCTAAAAGGACATAAACACGATGTTAACTTGATCGGTCGCCCGGGGCATAAGAAAGATTACGCGTCAGGCTTCTGTTTATATATACAAGAAAGAACAAGGGAGATAATTACAGATTACTATGATTACAGTGCAAGGGAAATAACTGTTGTTATTTCCAAAATATACGATCAAACATTACAATTCCATTGCTTCTATATAAAGAAAACTGTGATATATGATTAAAAAATCATAATTGCTGAATTTTCACATTGTCCCCTACCTCTGCACCCACCATAAATCATAGTAAAAATAATATCTAAATTATTATGTCCCTTTTGAGACACCATACAAATTTGTTTGAACAATAGTTTTGCATCCATGAAAGTTCGTACATAAATAACCGTTAAACCGATTCTTACATTTGAACATTGCTGTTAAATGAACAAAGGAAAAGTAATTATCTGTTATGCCTGTTTGGGATGATCTCCTTTTTTTAAGAATCTGTTCGGTTCAAACTTTTTAAAGATTTAGAAAAACATGAATAATAATATTTGTAAAATATAAACAATATTTCTAACTGTTCATCAACGAACATTTTTTTTTAATTCAACATGAAGGTAATTTATTGTTAATTAACAAATGTTCAGGCCATCTTCTCGCTCTTAAACTTGACAAAATGTCCGGCAGCACTTTTATCCCCCGCCCACCGCCGCCCAGGCTCCCGGCGCCAGCATTTTGACTCACGTGACTCAATCGTAGTCACTTATAAACAGAATATTCTTCGTTAGTAACACTTAGCATATATCCCCCCCAATACATTTTTTTTTGTTTATTAATTATTTACCTTACAAAATACCACCACCGCCCAGCATTCTATTTCGTAAGGTAAATAATTAATAAACAAAAAAATGTATTGGGGGGGGATATATGCTAAGTGTTAATAACGAAGAATATTCTGTTTATAAGTGACTACGATTGAGTCAAAATGCTGGCGCCTGGGCGGCGGTGGGCAAAAATCCATCAATCTTCATTCTATTTAGTAAGGTAAATAATTAATAAACAAAAAAATGTATTGGGGGGATATATGCTAAGTGTTAATAACGAAGAATATTCTGTTCATAAGTGACTACGATTGAGTCAAAATGCTGGCGCCGCGGACTGGGCGGCAGTGGGCAAAAATCCATCAATCTGCATTCTATTTTGTAAGGAAAATAATTAATAAACAAAAAAAATGTATTGGGGGTGGGATACATGCTAATTGTTAATACGGAAGACTATTTTGTTCATAAGTGACTACGATTGAGTCACGTGAACCAAAATGCAGGCGCCAGGGGCTGGACGGCGTTGGGCGCCGTATAAAAGTGCCACCCGGACACCCCCCCAAAAGTAGTCGATAAAATTTGGCAGTCATTTTGACATATATATATATATATATATATATATATATATATATATATATATATATATATAGGTAATAAATAATGAATATTTATTTATAAATATTATATATATTATATATATACAGGGTGGGCCAAAATAAGGGTCCTATCTTTAAATTTGAATAGCTTGAATTTGAATAACTTCCACAAAATAAAAGTTAAACTCACCAAACTTTATGTGTGTGTAGACTGACCCTTCCGAGATTTTTTTGAAATAAACAAAACAAATTTTAGCCGAAAAACACTTCTTAAAACTTACAAACACTAAAGTATTGTTTTTTACACTGTTTTGAGTTTTTTAAGCAAAAATAATGTTTTCTAAATGAGGGTACGTTCCTTAGGGCTAATACGGCTCATGCTTGCTTCGGAAGGGGTCCTTTACTTATTCTAAAAAAAAATCAAAAAAAAATCAATAAATAAAAAAGTTATGAATTTTTAAAAATAGGACCCTTATTTTTGCCCACCCTGTATATATATATATATATATATATATATATATATATATATATATATATATATATATATAGGGTACGAAGTTAAAATCTAGTGTTTTTTTAGCGACTTTATTGTTTTCGATCTAGCGGGTTTTGAAAATATCAGTTGCCAATAATGACGAAAAGTTAAAAATCTAGCGATTTTCTGGCGATTTTGCTTTCTCAATCTAGCTGGTTTTGAAAATCTCAGTTGGCAACACTGATAAAAACACCAAAGAAACCAAACAAAAAACAACCGATTGGAGACGATTCTATAAAAACTTTGAACGATGACTCATTTCTATATGAAAACCAAAAGGAAACATAATTGCTCAGACGCGCCCATGTCGTAAAAAAAGTAATTAAATTTAAGAAATACTTACTGTTTGTTTGACAATCTGCCTTCAAAGAAAGAAAGGATTATAAGATGTGTTAATGACGAGTTTGATGGATGGAATTCAACATTCAAGATGGCGACTGGAAAAGCAGGTTCGCATTTAATGATTTAAATGACCCATTTCAAAACAGGATCGATCTGTTTAAGGAATGTTACGGGTAAAGTTATTATTTTATTTATCGAAATATTTTAATCTTTTAAAGAACATAAACAAAATATAAGGTTAAATTCTAGTCGTTAGTTTATTTGTTGCTTCCGTTAAGTGAGTATTATTTACTCCTCTCCAGGAGTTGGGCACAAGGCCAGTTTTATCCTACTCCCACAAGTAAGATGTGACCCAAGGTCGGGTCGGAAAGTGGGGTTTGAAAAGCCAGCGCTCGAGAAGTGAGCACTCTGGCCATTTAAAAATTGCCTGGGCAGCCCCGTCGGCATTCCCCGGTAGGGGCGCCTCAGACAGTAAGCAATAAACTTACTCCTCCCCAAAGAGGGGAGGCAAAGCCTGGGAGGATGGACCTCCTAGAACTGCACAGGACAGGCGTGCAGTATCCATCGGAACAGATACTACACTTTGATCTTAGCCAAAAGGCCAAGAGATGCTAGTTCGCAGTACAGTTTAAGCAAATACTTTGATTAGTTTTATAGATTTATTTTTATTATTATTTAATTTTGTAAAATAATACAAATAAAACAAAAATAATACAAATAAAACAAAAATAATACGAATAAAACAAAAATAATACGAATAAAACAAAAATAATACACATAATAGAACGAAGTTTTTTTTTTTATCTTTCAGAATTAATTAAGAATTTTTTAAACAAATAATCCGGCAGAACTTTTCCACCCAACCACACCCCCGCCGAACCTCTACACAGGACGCCGCTGGGCATTTGGCTCACGTGACTTGATCGCAGTCATTTAAAAATAGAGAATTGTCTTCATTATTAAAAATAAGCATATAATTGTCATTTTATTAATGTTTATGGATTTTCCGCACACTCCTAAGTCTGCTCCCGATTTAAATATATTGTACTTTTCAGTGATGTATCCCTCCCCCCGAATACAATATTCTACTTTTCGATTGATTTTTATTTTGTTACTTTTCGAAATAGAATTAACGTTTATGGATTTTCCGCACACTCCTAAGTCTGCTCTCGATTTAAATATATTGTACTTTTCGGTGATTTATCCCCCCCCCCCCTGAATACAATATTCTACTTATCGATTTATTTTTATTTTGTTACTTTTCAAAATAGATCCGTCACACGCCACTAGGCATTAAACTAACCCCTTCTCAAAGGATGAGAAGGTAAAGCCTGGGAGGGTGCACCTCCTAGAACTGCACAGGACAGACCAACCAATAGACCGGCGTAAATCAAGACCTGAAGGCCCAGACAATACCGGTCTATGGGGTGTAGTATCCATCGGAACAGATACCAACCCCCGGCTTCCGATCGCGTAATAGTTATCCAGGGGATGGAATGACATAGTCTATGGATGTTGATCGGACACACAACAGACTCAAGTCTATGTCTTGGCTGCTCAGCATAGTTTTTCTCATAGCTGAGTTGATTATTGACTGTAGGTACCTGCGAGATAAGGTGACGTGTTCGAAACCCCATGCTTTGCCAAACTCCTTGAACCGATACAAGCTGTAGTGTGATCCGTTATCGCTTAAGGGCTTTTTCTGAGACTCCTTGTTTTCCAAATATTTTTTTTGTCAGGTTGATTACTTCTTGACTAGAGAAAAAATGTAGTCTGTGGATGAAGGAGTACTTCGAATAATAGTCCACAATGATTAGGTAATTGTGTCCATTGAGGTTGAAAGTGTTAATGGCCAGGATTTACCATGGTCACACTGGAATTTCATGTGGCATGAGGTATCAAATTGACATCCTCTATTTTATAAACAAATGGCGTAAACACAAAAACAGAAAGAAATACCAAATTTACTTCAACAACAAAAGCTTAAACTGGGGCCATAAAAATCAGCTCCCAGAGAAAGTCCAAAAAAAAGGCGCAAAAAGGTGCAAAAAGCCAAAAAATGTTGATCACGTGTGTTCCTCTCACATACGTCCGCAAACCCACTGATCAAACATATCAAAGCAGACCCCGCAACAAAAGCTGCCTCTTTGCCTCCTCTTTCCACTCCGTCTCTCATACACTTGACAGTGAACACAAGTTCGACTATCCCCTCCTTTGGGTGAGGAGGTGGCATGCATGACGACTGACTACTAAACACACACAGGCACACACATACACACACAAAGGCTTACACTCCTATCATCTTCAACGCATGCAACCTCACGCTGCTGACAAAAACAAAACCATATACAAATGCCTAAACGAATTATACACTCTCACGCATACACATTCGTACAACCACGAACAAAAGGCAACACGCACATTCACACACTTCGACACATAGCTACACTACGCACATACATATACATTCATAAATCACAGGCAATGCACATTTATCGTTTCTCTTGAAATGACCACTGAATTCTCTGTATTTTTGTACATATATTTTGTGTTACATTTTAACTACGTTTATTCTACCTTCAACGTATGCATGCTTTATCTTTCATTTCTGGTGCTCTTGGTATAAAGCACAGTGCTACACTATCTTATCGATGTTGCTGTTTATGCCACTCTAAAAAACGCTTTCAGCTTGCACTTTTCAATTCCTTGATGAATATAGTGAATTTTTCGACTATTTCCGCTTTCATTATTTCGGTGATCGGTATCTGGGTAGAATGATGTTTTCAACAAAGAGTTCATCTCGATAGGACCAGTATTGTCTAATGTCGGTGTACACTTTTCGATGATCATGTCCATCTTTTGTTGGAATACATCTTTGGACATAACAAAACCAAACGACAGAAATGAACGTGGTCAGTAGCTGTGACTCCTGTTAAAGCTTGACAGACAAGTATCTATACTTAGCATCCAGTTTGGAGACGAACATATCGCCAGAGAGTTATGTGTTATCTCCTCAATGGTCAGCGTCTTCTGATGGCAAAACATGATCTCTTTATTAATCTCTTAAGGGTCCACACATAACCTTAGTTTGCTATTGAGTTTTCGTACGTACACGATGCTGCTAAGTCAATCGGTAGGCTAATTTACTTTGGGGGTGATTCCTTGTGCAGTCATTTTATCCAGTTCCGCCTTGATTTCGTCCCTCATGTGGATTGGACATTTTTTTAGGGAAATGAATGATAAGGTGGTTGTTGGACCTAAACACAATGTAGTATTCCTCTGCGAAGTGACCAATCTGGTCTAATGAATCTGGGTAAGTTTCGAGCAGGTCCTTCGCTGAATTGATCGGGGGATTCTTGTTAGAGTTGGCACAGTTTTAACTCCTTTAGGGAGGGAAACCCTACTATGATTAGTCCATTAGCGGTCACCACGTAAAAACTTACGGATCCAATTAACCTTTATATGCGCATTGTAGCAATACTGATCCATGTAGGCAATAAGTACCGATGGTTATGTGTGTATTAAGCAAGGAAATGATTGTCAATTTTGGTCGAAACGTTCTGAGAACATCCTTTGGAATGTACGTAGGGAAGGGTGTTTCTTTCGCACCTTTATCCACTTTTCGGTGGTGCACCCCTTTTCTGTTGGGTAACAAAATGTCAAGTGTGGCGAATTCTCAGTCCGACTCTTTCTTTTTGTCAGAGGTTTGTATCGTATCGAAGACATTTTTTAGAAGCTTCGTGACTCACAAATGTTCAGAACTTCATGAAGGGCCATCCACTCGTTTTTGAAGCTCTATGTATTTAGTTAGCGTGATAATTTGGTCGATTATAAGCTCTTTCATATATCTGCCTGCAGTCTGCATCGCGCTAGTAATTTGTCTTTGCTTTACGTTTGTTGTTTAAAATATTTGAAGGAGTCCACAAAATTTGAAGTTTCCCAACACATCAATTGTACGCTCGTAACATCTGACATTATTATAAACACTTTTAAACACCATTAAACAACTTTGAAAATAAGAATGAATTCACTGACAATTTTCGTCAGTAAAAATCAAACATGGTGACTTTCCTGCTTGATTTAATTGTCATACATTTATGTAAGTAAAACATGCTGTGACACCTACTCCCCTTATAAACTTGAAATACACACACCATTTTGTTGTATATATATATAAGAAAGAGTATACCAAGATCAAGTAATATTATCCATTCATCGATCCAGCATATTCTATATGTAGACGTGTCTACGGCAAATCCGTGTTTGTGCCTACGATTCGTATGGACCGGAGGGGTCCTTCCAGCCAATTGACAACCGCAACATGGTTTTACGAAACTTTGTATGTCCTTGACAATTCCTGGCCAGTATACGAAGCCTCGCATAAGTGATTTTCCGGGGCATGCCACGATGACCGGCATGAAATTATTTCAGCATAACTTTACATAGAGATTGAGGTATTACAATTCTGTCTGCGCACATTAAAGCGTTGCCGCATATTCAGAAAGGTGAAATCTTTTCTTTATTTCGTCTCGGTCTTTATTTTTAATATAAAATCATCTTTTGGGTTTCTTTTTTTATTTGTTCCAATTTTACAGGTAATTATCTGATAGTGTTTAACAACAGACCTGAGAGTTATTGTTTCTCTTTTAGTGCTGCTATAACCGGCTCTTCTAAAATTTCGTTATTATTTGGGATTCATTTTGACAGACCATCCGCATGCCCATGATTTTTTTATGCGATGTATTCCATCCTAAAATGATAGTTCAGTAGGGTTACACCCCATCGCTGTAAACAGTTAGCAGTGTTGTTAAGAATGCCTTTTTAAAATCCAAATACAGTTACTAACGGTTTATAGTCTGTTTGAAGTATAAATGATCTCCACTGTGAAAAGCGACTGTAGCCCCGAACACAATAGATAATGCCTCTTTTTCGATCTGACTATAATTTTTATCAGTTGGTAGAAGAGTCCTCAAAGCGTGCGCGATCAGTTTAGTAGTACCATCTTCATATTTGTGTAGCAGTGAAGCACCACCTCCGTATTAACTAGCATCAGTCGCAAAGATGGTTTCTTTCACAGGATCATAATGAGCTAAGGCTAGATCTGAGAGTAGACTTTTTTTTATTTTCTGGAGATCTGTCTCGCAATCTTTTGACCATATCGATTGTTTGTTTTTGTTTAATAATTCGTTCAGGGGGTTTTAAATCATACATTTCTTAATGTAAATCGCATGATATTGGGACAAGACTAGAAACGATTGTAGTTTTAAAATTGTGTCAGGTGCAGGCATATTATTAATTACATCGATCCTCTGTGGGTGTGGTTTTCTGCCTTCACTGTATATCACTTGTCCGAGGTATTTAATTCTTTCCATGAATAATTGACACTTCGTGGGACTTCATTTGAAACAGAATTCTTCTAGTCGTTTTAAAATAGCTCTGATGTGTGTTTTTGTGTTCGTGAACGTTCTTACTTTTGACTAGAATATCGTCTAAATAGGCGATAGAAAATTGAAGACCCGCCAGCATAGTTTCCATAATCTGTTGGAACAATGCTAGGGCGACCTTTAAGCTGAAATGTAGTTTATTTAGTTTTTAAATTCCCTCATGTGTATTTATGCACAAATATTTGGAGCATTCCTCGTTCACTTAACCTGCAAATATGTGTCCGATAGATCTATTTTTGAAAACAATCTTCCCTCTATTTAACTTTGAGAAAATGTCTTCTTGCGAAGGTAGTGGATAATTATGATCCTTCAGGCAATCGTTTAAACCTGTTAAAATATCGGCGCACTCTCTAATTTCTGTGTTTTCTTTTTGACGTAGACGGTGGGCGACGCCAATTTCGCATTGTCTAACTTAGATATAACTCCCATTTTTCTAATCTTTCCAGTTCTTTATTAATTGTGTCTATGAGGAAAAAGTGACGTTTCTCCTTTGTTTCAAAATTGGAGTCACAGTTTCCTTAAGTTCTAACTTGACTTCTGTCTTTGTACATAAACCCAAACTCTCAGAGAAAAATCTGTGATATTCTTCTTTCAATTCATTAATGAATTTTCCATTTTAATACATTTTTCTGTTCTACATTGTTTATTTCGTTGAAAAAATAGTTAATTGGGAGTACACATAAATTGCACACTATATCCAGCCTATTAATCCCTTTAATCACATATTTTTGCACTTTAATTATTTCTATAAAGTCTTTTTTTTCTGAAACCCCTTTCGCAATTTTCTTGGTTTCAGACAATTTAGGTTTCCAAATTTTTCTCAATGTTTGTTCGTCAATAATAATTATGTCCAAATTAGAATCTAGCAAAAAAGAGATTTTCTGACCATTTATACGTACATCAAAGTATTTTCGATTTTCACTGTTCTGGATTTCTTTTTTGACAACACAACGTTTACTTTTTCAAAATTCTTTTTCTTATTCTTGCGGCAAACAAACAATTTAAGAACCTTTAATTATGCATCTTTAGTATGTTTATTATTTCCGCACGTCTCACACTTTCCTGTCTTTTTTTAAATTTGGGAATTGTTTTTTTTATATGCGTTGTACATTGGCAACACTTTATTCTTCAATTTGAGTATCATTCCTTTTAACATTAATGAGACGCTGACATTCTTCTGCCACTGTTTGTAATGTGTTTTTCTTCCTTGCTTGAACCATTGTTTAGATTCTAGACCTTATTTCTTTGTACTTAGCGGCTGTTAGTCCTTGAACAAAGATTAAGCATTTGAAAAAATCGTTGGGGATTTAATCTATCTTGAATTGCTCAACCAAAGAGTTCACTGTTTCTGCGTATGCCTCCTCCCCCCAAAATCCTCGTTATTCGTTTTCCCGATGTTTATCCATTTGTATCGCGTGTGGAATGGACTATTTCTGTAGGTAAATATCTTCCACAGTATATTCATAGTTTAATCGAATAACACTCCCTCAGGTTTTCTGGAGAATATCAAGTAAGAATATTTGCTATTCTCTTCTGTTCCCAATTTCTGTAATACAAGTGTTACCGTTCTTCATCCGACCAATCTAGACACCTTTTTAAATATTGTTTCAAATAATCTGAAATATGCTGGAAATGTAACACCAGAATCAGGTTCGTATACAAATTCAGATAAAACATTTGCAATTCCTTCGGCTTTTTTTCTTTCACCTTTTCAGAATTTTTCCGAAACTTTTCTGTTGTTGCATTATTTGTTGCTGAATCTTTTAATGTTGTTGTCGCTGTTGTTGTATTATTTGTTACTGAATCTTTTAATGTTGTTGTCGCTCTTGTTGCCTTCTCGTAGACAGCATTTTAGTCATTTCGACTTATTGTTCTATGTTGAAAATACTCAGGAGTACTCGACACAAACATAATAAAATATTTGTTTTTTTTAGAAAAAGTAATAATAGCAGTGACTGTTCTATTATTCGTTACTAAAACGTATTCTATTGAACTATTATCTTGTATAGTTCGTAATGTTAATGGTCCAAGTTCGAATTTGAGTCACGGTCCATCATACATTTTTTTTAAAAATCAAACAATAGAAGTATTCTTACTTTAAAAAGATGTTCCTCTTTGACACGCCTTTTTAAAGATGTCTTTCAGTTGTACTAAAAAATGACCCAACAACCCCAGAGTAATTCTTGTTCGTTAGCCCACATGTACGTCAGACGATAAAAAACTGTTTGTTGGATTTCTTTTCTTTTTATTAATACCTTGTGGAGGAAAATACTTCTTTGTAGTTTGAATTTTATTAGCGAATCACGTTTGTAATTGATATATTTAAGTCAACGTTAACTGGAGTATAACGTTCACAACGTGACTTTCATTTATTTACTGAATTAAACGAAATCACGTGCGTGACTGAATACATTCCAACATTTGGTTTCGTTTCAATCCTGTTTTGCTAGCTTATATAGTTCACTTTACCACGTCTTTTATGGGTTCGTTTTCGAAATCCTCGTCGCCAGTTGATATAATTTGGTAAGTAGTTATAAATACCAAAATAACCCAGAGTGTCAAGGTCTTAAAATAGTACGGTTCATTCCAGCGTACATATCTTGTAGAAACAATAGTAACTACAGATAATCCAATAGGATTTAAAAGAATACAATCGAATTCCCCATACTACCGTTCGTAGTCGTGGTTATTGTCCAGATTAGTTCACTTATTTAGTGACTGAGGGGAGTCCGGTATCCAATCACAACACTCATTTATCGATGTTTCGAAAAGACAAAATGAAAGCTTTTTATATCCCCCCCCCCGAACAATCAAATCGCATATTAGATTATTAATGTTCTTTTAAATAATAAATTTAAAAGAAAAATCAAAAACATTTTTATTATATTTTCGAAATTTTCGGATTTTCCTTGAAAAAACAACACAAACATACTTGCCTAAAAAACATCAAATTATTATTTTTTTTTAAATTATATTAAAAATTACTTTTATTAATTTTCCACAGAAAATATAAATGTGATTATTTCCCCTAAAAAATTGGAAAAAAACAAAGCAAAAATATTGCATTATAATCTCCGAAAAAATCATCAAACAATCTTTGTGAATACTTAAAAAAAAGGAATTATTTAAAATAAAAATTACTACAAAACTTTTCATGATTTTCTGTAACACTAATTTGATAATTTATTTTTAATAACAACCGGGAGTCTTTAATATCAGGAACAGAATCTTAGCCGTCACCGTTTTCTGCTGACTACGGGTCGGTCGTTCTTCTGATACGCTCATTCAACATTTAACCTATTATAACAATTATGTTTTCACATTTTCATTTTTTATAATTATTAATCATCCGTGTCATTTTCTCTGTAAAGAGGTCGAATACGTTAATTAAAGGAAGATGATGTGATATTTTGTTTTGTCGCCATTAAAAAAAATATTGCGATAAATATAACAATAATTTTACCTGTAACATTCACTAAACAAATCGGCTTTGTTTCATTTTTTTGTCACCTTTAAAAAATTAAAATATTGCGATAAATAAAATAATAATTTTATTCGTAATATTCTCTAAACAGATCGATCATATTTCGATCCTGTTAATTTAAATGGGTAACGGAATTAATTACAAACGGGAAGTAATTTTATGTCGCTTAGGAATTAGAAATCTCGTAATTCTTGATGATAAAATGAAATAAAACTTTTTTTGTTTTAATTCGTACAATATAATTTTGCAAATGAAAGAAATAAAATGAGATTTATTAGTTGAATAACAAATAAAATTGATAAATTAAGTCCAAGTTGTAATTAATTCCGAGTTGTAATTAATTCCGAGTTGTAATTAATTCCGAACCCGATTTAAATTACCTCAGCTTTTCTTTTCTGCGAACCTGCTTTTCCGACCGCCATCTTGAATGTTCAATTCCATCCGTCAAACTCGTCTGGTTTTAATTTAAACATCTTATAATCATCTCTCTTCTTTAATGCAGATTATCAAGCAAAAAGTAAGTATTACTTGAATATAATTGTTTTAGACCGAGGTGGGGGGTTGGGGGTGCTTCTTTTACTACAGAGGCGCGTCCGAACCATTATGTTTCCTTTAGCTTTTGAGATAGAAATGACACATCGTTCCAAGCTTGCATGTAAACGAAAAATGGTCATTTTATAGAATCGTCTCCATTTTTTTTGGTTTATTTTTTTGTTTCTTGGGGCTTAGTTTTTGTTTTCGAGTATCTTGATGAAAATGTTGACATTGAAAACCGTCGCGTGTACGTAATTTAACTACAATGGAAAATTATGTTTAAAAAAAAGAAAGAAGAATTCTTCTTTGGATCGGAAATTAGACTAAAAGTTTTCCAATTGCAATTAATCGTATCATCACAAACAATAACAAATGAAAATTGGCTAGTCAGAAGCAAAATCTGATTCGTCTGCTTAAAGGTCATTTGGGTCAGACTTTGAAAATCCGACAAGATAACTTTATGATAGATTTCAACAAAAGTTACTTACTTTTCCGATTGATTGTAAAACTATAAAACAAACAGAAATTCATATTGTATATTTCATAATAAATAAATATAATTTAATTTACAATTTTTACACCTCAAAATACATAAAAAATGGGTAAATTTATAGCACCACGCCCACCGTAGTTTCCCCTTAAAAGATTAAGATTTTACTTTTGTGGGGACAAATTACATGTAAACAGTCTTTAAAAATATCTGCAAAGAAAACAAAAATTAACATTTTTATGATTTTAGAGTGTGGGGATCTCTTTCCTATACAATTTTAACGTAAATAGAGACCCACTTCTTAGCAACTAAGAAAAACACTCAGCGTAGTTTCCCCCTTAAAAAAATATCAAGATTTTACTTTTGGGGCAAATTACATGTAATCAGCCTTAAGAAATATCCGAAGCAACAAATTAATTTTTTTTATTATTATTTTAGATTTTTGTGGGAGTATCACTTTCCTATATAATTTTAACGTAAATTGAACACCCACTTCTTGGCCAGTTAGCGCTAAATGGTGAAAAAAGAAAGGGGGTATTTTTCTTATCAAATTTTGTCTTATTTTAAATATAAATGGGGAGCGTTCTTTTAATCTGATTTTTTTTGTCTTTAAATATTTTTAAATGATTTTTATTTTATGTTTTTAAATGTGAAATCAGCGAACATGTATAGAAAAGAATCGACCATTATGGAAAATACTCGTGTTTGGCTAAGTAAAAGTGACAACAAATGCGTAGAATAAAACATTAAAACATTAAAAAAGAACCCACATACAAATGCATAGATTAAAATTCTTCAAATATTTCAAAAACGCTAAAAACATGTAAAAACTATTTAGTGCTTCTTTACTTTTAGTACTACAAGAAAATATTTAAAGAAATGTATAAATTGTTTATGTACTTACGTGTTAGCTAAAAATAAGATTGTACAGAAAAAATTACGCAAATTCATCCAGTATTTATTAAATTATCAGAAAAACAAAAAAAAAAACGATCTTACATATCGGCAGACATTTTTATTTACTAATTAGGCAAGAGACAACTCACATTTTGTTTTCGGAAAAACTCAAAATAGCGACTGATAGATAAAATCGTTTTTATTATTTTTAATTTAATTTATTCATTTGCATATTTTTCGTGTAAAGTCTTCTTTTCAGCTACCACGTAGGCACATAAAAAGTTTATACATTTCTTAGCTATTTTCTAAGAGAGGCCTAACATGTCGTAGTGAAAGTACAGAAGCACCAACTATTTTTACTTGAAATGGCCCGAAGAAAAACAAGTAAATAATTTTCCACGTGTTTTCAAATCTTATTGTACATACATTATATATGTTAATGACGGTGGTTAAGTGGATATCGATGCGGACTAAAGACCTGGTTGTTCCATGTTCGAATCTAGTCGGTTCCACAGTATCACTTTCACTTAGGGATGTTGGCAACCTTCTTGTGGTCTTTCCAGAAAGATTTCTAACTAGAAAAAAAACATCGGGGAAACCAATGCCAACACCAGAATCATCTGATTCACACGAAAGAAGAAGACATATTTTAATTTACATTCTTAGCAAAAAAAAGATGACAAAAGTTAGTACCTGAAACCGCCCGCAATATAAAAAAGTATTAAAAATATTTAAAAACACAAAAGAATCAGATTAAAAGAACGCATCTATTTATAGTAGAAATAAAACAAAACGGGATGAGAAAAATATCACCCACATAATTTGTTCGCCATAAAACAAAACGGGATCATAAAAATCCACCACCCCACAATTTTTTTGCATTTAGCACAAACTGGTCAAGAAGTCGGTGCTCAATTTATGTTGAAATTTTATTAGAAAAGTGACCGTCCTCTAAACTCTAAAATAAATTTTTTTTTAAATTGTTTTTTTCTTTTCGGATATTTTTAAGGCTGTTTACATGTAATTTGCCAAAACAGTATAATCTTAATTTTTAGGGAGGAAACTACAATGGATGTGGTTCTATAAAGTTACCAAAATAATATTTGGAGACGAGAGTTATTCAGTTAAAATGCCATCCCCATCAATACTTAAAAGTTACCAAAATAATATTTGGAGACGAGAGTTATTCAGTTAAAATGCCTTCCCCATCAATATTTAAAAGTTACCAAAATAATATTTGGAGACGAGAGTTATTCAGTGAAAATGCCATCCCCATCAATACTTAAAAGTTACCAAAATAATATTTGGAGACGAGTGTAATTCAGTGAAAATGCCCTCCCCATCAATACTTAAAAGTTACCAAAATAATATTTGGAGACGAGAGTGATTCAGTGAAAATGCCCTCCCCATCAATACTTAAAAGTTACCAAAATAATATTTGGAGACGAGAGTTATTCAGTTAAAATGCCATCCCCATCAATACTTAAAAGTTACCAAAATAATATTTGGAGACGAGAGTTATTCAGTTAAAATGCCTTCCCCATCAATACTTAAAAGTTACCAAAATAATATTTGGAGACGAGAGTGATTCAGTGAAAATGCCCTCCCCATCAATACTTAAAAGTTACCAAAATAATATTTGGAGACGAGAGTGATTCAGTGAAAATGCCCTCCCCATCAATACTTAAAAGTTACCAAAATAATATTTGGAGACGAGAGTTATTCAGTTAAAATGCCATCCCCATCAATACTTAAAAGTTACCAAAATAATATTTGGAGACGAGAGTGATTCAGTGAAAATGCCCTCCCCATCAATACTTAAAAGTTACCAAAATAATATTTGGAGACGAGAGTTATTCAGTTAAAATGCCATCCCCATCAATACTTAAAAGTTACCAAAATAATATTTGGAGACGAGAGTTATTCAGTTAAAATGCCATCCCCATCAATACTTAAAAGTTACCAAAATAATATTTGGAGACGAGAGTGATTCAGTGAAAATGCCCTCCCCATCAATACTTAAAAGTTACCAAAATAATATTTGGAGACGAGAGTGATTCAGTGAAAATGCCCTCCCCATCAATACTTAAAAGTTACCAAAATAATATTTGGAGACGAGAGTTATTCAGTTAAAATGCCATCCCCATCAATACTTAAAAGTTACCAAAATAATATTTGGAGACGAGAGTGATTCAGTGAAAATGCCCTCCCCATCAATACTTAAAAGTTACCAAAATAATATTTGGAGACGAGAGTTATTCAGTTAAAATGCCATCCCCATCAATACTTAAAAGTTACCAAAATAATATTTGGAGACGAGAGTTATTCAGTTAAAATGCCTTCCCCATCAATATTTAAAAGTTACCAAAATAATATTTGGAGACGAGAGTGATTCAGTGAAAATGCCCTCCCCATCAATACTTAAAAGTTACCAAAATAATATTTGGAGACGAGAGTGATTCAGTGAAAATGCCCTCCCCATCAATACTTAAAAGTTACCAAAATAATATTTGGAGACGAGAGTTATTCAGTTAAAATGCCATCCCCATCAATACTTAAAAGTTACCAAAATAATATTTGGAGACGAGAGTGATTCAGTGAAAATGCCCTCCCCATCAATACTTAAAAGTTACCAAAATAATATTTGGAGACGAGAGTTATTCAGTTAAAATGCCATCCCCATCAATACTTAAAAGTTACCAAAATAATATTTGGAGACGAGAGTGATTCAGTGAAAATGCCCTCCCCATCAATACTTAAAAGTTACCAGAATAATATTTGGAGACGAGAGTTATTCAGTTAAAATGCCATCCCCATCAATACTTAAAAGTTACCAAAATAATATTTGGAGACGAGAGTGATTCAGTGAAAATGCCCTCCCCATCAATACTTAAAAGTTACCAAAATAATATTTGGAGACGAGTGTGATTCAGTGAAAATGCCCTCCCCATCAATACTTAAAAGTTACCAAAATAATATTTGGAGACGAGTGTGATTCAGTGAAAATGCCCTCCCCATCAATACTTAAAAGTTACCAAAATAATATTTGGAGACGAGAGTGATTCAGTGAAAATGCCCTCCCCATCAATACTTAAAAGTTACCAAAATAATATTTGGAGACGAGAGTGATTCAGTGAAAATGCCCTCCCCATCAATACTTAAAAGTTACCAAAATAATATTTGGAGACGAGTGTGATTCAGTGAAAATGCCCTCCCCATCAATACTTAAAAGTTACCAAAATAATATTTGGAGACGAGTGTGATTCAGTGAAAATGCCCTCCCCATAAATACTTAAAAGTTACCAAAATAATATTTGGAGACGAGAGTGATTCAGTGAAAATGCCCTCCCCATCAATACTTAAAAGTTACCAAAATAATATTTGGAGACGAGTGTGATTCAGTGAAAATGCCCTCCCCATCAATACTTAAAAGTTACCAAAATAATATTTGGAGACGAGTGTGATTCAGTGAAAATGCCCTCCCCATCAATACTTAAAAGTTACCAAAATAATATTTGGAGACGAGTGTGATTCAGTGAAAATGCCCTCCCCATCAATACTTAAAAGTTACCAAAATAATATTTGGAGACGAGTGTGATTCAGTGAAAATGCCCTCCCCATCAATACTTAAAAGTTACCAAAATAATATTTGGAGACGAGAGTGATTCAGTGAAAATGCCCTCCCCATCAATCCTTAAAAGTTACCAAAATAATATTTGGAGACGAGTGTGATTCAGTGAAAATGCCCTCCCCATCAATACTTAAAAGTTACCAAAATAATATTTGGAGACGAGTGTGATTCAGTGAAAATGCCCTCCCCATCAATACTTAAAAGTTACCAAAATAATATTTGGAGACGAGTGTGATTCAGTGAAAATGCCCTCCCCATCAATACTTAAAAGTTACCAAAATAATATTTGGAGACGAGAGTGATTCAGTTAAAATGCCCTCCCCATCAATCCTTAAAAGTTACCAAAATAATATTTGGAGACGAGAGTGATTCAGTGAAAATGCTCTCCCCATCAATACTTAAAAGTTACCAAAATAATATTTCGAGACAAGAGTGATTCAGTGAAAATGCCCTCCCCATCAATACTTAAAAGTTACCAAAATAATATTTGGAGACGAGAGTTATTCAGTTAAAATGCCATCCCCATCAATACTTAAAAGTTACCAAAATAATATTTGGAGACGAGAGTGATTCAGTGAAAATGCCCTCCCCATCAATACTTAAAAGTTACCAAAATAATATTTGGAGACGAGAGTTATTCAGTTAAAATGCCATCCCCATCAATACTTAAAAGTTACCAAAATAATATTTGGAGACGAGAGTTATTCAGTTAAAATGCCTTCCCCATCAATATTTAAAAGTTACCAAAATAATATTTGGAGACGAGAGTGATTCAGTGAAAATGCCCTCCCCATCAATACTTAAAAGTTACCAAAATAATATTTGGAGACGAGAGTTATTCAGTTAAAATGCCATCCCCATCAATACTTAAAAGTTACCAAAATAATATTTGGAGACGAGAGTTATTCAGTTAAAATGCCTTCCCCATCAATATTTAAAAGTTACCAAAATAATATTTGGAGACGAGAGTGATTCAGTGAAAATGCCCTCCCCATCAATACTTAAAAGTTACCAAAATAATATTTGGAGACGAGAGTTATTCAGTTAAAATGCCATCCCCATCAATACTTAAAAGTTACCAAAATAATATTTGGAGACGAGAGTTATTCAGTTAAAATGCCTTCCCCATCAATATTTAAAAGTTACCAAAATAATATTTGGAGACGAGAGTGATTCAGTGAAAATGCCCTCCCCATCAATACTTAAAAGTTACCAAAATAATATTTGGAGACGAGAGTTATTCAGTTAAAATGCCATCCCCATCAATACTTAAAAGTTACCAAAATAATATTTGGAGACGAGAGTTATTCAGTTAAAATGCCTTCCCCATCAATATTTAAAAGTTACCAAAATAATATTTGGAGACGAGAGTGATTCAGTGAAAATGCCCTCCCCATCAATACTTAAAAGTTACCAAAATAATATTTGGAGACGAGAGTGATTCAGTGAAAATGCCCTCCCCATCAATACTTAAAAGTTACCAAAATAATATTTGGAGACGAGAGTTATTCAGTTAAAATGCCATCCCCATCAATACTGAAAAGTTACCAAAATAATATTTGGAGACGAGAGTGATTCAGTGAAAATGCCCTCCCCATCAATACTTAAAAGTTACCAAAATAATATTTGGAGACGAGAGTTATTCAGTTAAAATGCCATCCCCATCAATACTTAAAAGTTACCAAAATAATATTTGGAGACGAGAGTGATTCAGTGAAAATGCCATCCCCATCAATACTTAAAAGTTACCAAAATAATATTTGGAGACGAGAGTGATTCAGTGAAAATGCCCTCCCCATCAATACTTAAAAGTTACCAAAATAATATTTGGAGACGAGTGTGATTCAGTGAAAATGCCCTCCCCATCAATACTTAAAAGTTACCAAAATAATATTTGGAGACGAGAGTTATTCAGTTAAAATGCCTTCCCCATCAATATTTAAAAGTTACCAAAATAATATTTGGAGACGAGAGTGATTCAGTGAAAATGCCCTCCCCATCAATACTTAAAAGTTACCAAAATAATATTTGGAGACGAGAGTTATTCAGTTAAAATGCCATCCCCATCAATACTTAAAAGTTACCAAAATAATATTTGGAGACGAGAGTTATTCAGTTAAAATGCCTTCCCCATCAATATTCAAAAGTTACCAAAATAATATTTGGAGACGAGAGTGATTCAGTGAAAATGCCCTCCCCATCAATACTTAAAAGTTACCAAAATAATATTTGGAGACGAGAGTGATTCAGTGAAAATGCCCTCCCCATCAATACTTAAAAGTTACCAAAATAATATTTGGAGACGAGAGTTATTCAGTTAAAATGCCATCCCCATCAATACTTAAAAGTTACCAAAATAATATTTGGAGACGAGAGTGATTCAGTGAAAATGCCCTCCCCATCAATACTTAAAAGTTACCAAAATAATATTTGGAGACGAGAGTTATTCAGTTAAAATGCCATCCCCATCAATACTTAAAAGTTACCAAAATAATATTTGGAGACGAGAGTGATTCAGTGAAAATGCCCTCCCCATCAATACTTAAAAGTTACCAGAATAATATTTGGAGACGAGAGTTATTCAGTTAAAATGCCATCCCCATCAATACTTAAAAGTTACCAAAATAATATTTGGAGACGAGAGTGATTCAGTGAAAATGCCCTCCCCATCAATACTTAAAAGTTACCAAAATAATATTTGGAGACGAGTGTGATTCAGTGAAAATGCCCTCCCCATCAATACTTAAAAGTTACCAAAATAATATTTGGAGACGAGTGTGATTCAGTGAAAATGCCCTCCCCATCAATACTTAAAAGTTACCAAAATAATATTTGGAGACGAGAGTGATTCAGTGAAAATGCCCTCCCCATCAATACTTAAAAGTTACCAAAATAATATTTGGAGACGAGAGTGATTCAGTGAAAATGCCCTCCCCATCAATACTTAAAAGTTACCAAAATAATATTTGGAGACGAGTGTGATTCAGTGAAAATGCCCTCCCCATCAATACTTAAAAGTTACCAAAATAATATTTGGAGACGAGTGTGATTCAGTGAAAATGCCCTCCCCATAAATACTTAAAAGTTACCAAAATAATATTTGGAGACGAGAGTGATTCAGTGAAAATGCCCTCCCCATCAATACTTAAAAGTTACCAAAATAATATTTGGAGACGAGTGTGATTCAGTGAAAATGCCCTCCCCATCAATACTTAAAAGTTACCAAAATAATATTTGGAGACGAGTGTGATTCAGTGAAAATGCCCTCCCCATCAATACTTAAAAGTTACCAAAATAATATTTGGAGACGAGTGTGATTCAGTGAAAATGCCCTCCCCATCAATACTTAAAAGTTACCAAAATAATATTTGGAGACGAGTGTGATTCAGTGAAAATGCCCTCCCCATCAATACTTAAAAGTTACCAAAATAATATTTGGAGACGAGAGTGATTCAGTGAAAATGCCCTCCCCATCAATCCTTAAAAGTTACCAAAATAATATTTGGAGACGAGTGTGATTCAGTGAAAATGCCCTCCCCATCAATACTTAAAAGTTACCAAAATAATATTTGGAGACGAGTGTGATTCAGTGAAAATGCCCTCCCCATCAATACTTAAAAGTTACCAAAATAATATTTGGAGACGAGTGTGATTCAGTGAAAATGCCCTCCCCATCAATACTTAAAAGTTACCAAAATAATATTTGGAGACGAGAGTGATTCAGTGAAAATGCCCTCCCCATCAATCCTTAAAAGTTACCAAAATAATATTTGGAGACGAGAGTGATTCAGTGAAAATGCTCTCCCCATCAATACTTAAAAGTTACCAAAATAATATTTCGAGACAAGAGTGATTCAGTGAAAATGCCCTCCCCATCAATACTTAAAAGTTACCAAAATAATATTTGGAGACGAGAGTGATTCAGTGAAAATGCCCTCCCCATCAATACTTAAAAGTTACCAAAATAATATTTGGAGACGAGAGTGATTCAGTGAAAACGCCCTCCCCATCAATACTTAAAAGTTACCAAAATAATATTTGGAGACGAGAGTGATTCAGTGAAAATGCCCTCCCCATCAATCCTTAAAAGTTACCAAAATAATATTTGGAGACGAGAGTGATTCAGTGAAAATGCCCTCCCCATCAATCCTTAAAAGTTACCAAAATAATATTTGGAGACGAGAATGATTCAGTGAAAATGCCCTCCCCATCAATACTTAAAAGTTACCAAAATAATATTTGGAGACGAGTGTGATTCAGTGAAAATGCCCTCCCCATCAATACTTAAAAGTTACCAAAATAATATTTGGAGACGAGTGTGATTCAGTGAAAATGTCCTCCCCATCAATACTTAAAAGTTACCAAAATAATATTTGGAGACGAGAGTGATTCAGTGAAAATGCCCTCCCCATCAATCCTTAAAAGTTACCAAAATAATATTTGGAGACGAGAGTGATTCAGTGAAAATGCCCTCCCCATCAATACTTAAAAGCAAATGCGTTAAAATACAAACGAGGCGAATTTTCAACATGAAAAAATTACGAATGGAAGACGCTCAATGTATGTTAATTTTTATGACAATTTATTTATTTTTTCACAAAGAAAGTCAATGAAATATTTTTTTGCAGGAAAGTTTTAAAAAATTATTTTCGATGGATTGTTTTTAATGTATAAACTATAGATTTTACAGAACATAATGAATGAAAAACCGATTTTTACAGTTTTTTTTATCTTTCTTTACATTTTGGTACAGTATTTAAATCTGATAAAACCGACTAGATTACGGTATGGTTCGGGTAAAAAAAGCAAAACTGTTCAAAAGTTGTATCAGTTTAGTTACATCATGTTTATCTAATGATCGCCTGCCAGTAAGTTTAAGATTTAATCAATTTAAAGGTAAAGTTGTTGTCTGCTTTTTGATGGACTAAACGCTAATATCCTCCAGCTCTTTACATTAATTACCGGAACATGCTTAACAAAAAGTCGGTTTTGTCTGGTTCAAAAGCTGTAAAAAAGAAATTAAATAATAAAAAAATCAGAAAATAACAATTTGTTATATAAATAGAAATTATATTAAAACGTTTACGAGATTTTGAAAATTATCAAAAGAAATAAAACTCAAAATACAAGCAAATAAGTAAAAAGTGAAGTATCCGAGAATTACATTATGTAAAAAATTAGCAAATTATTACAAACTAATATTCCACTTGTACATTATAAAACCAGAAAGTAAAATAAAAGAAACTAGCTATTATATTTCATATGTGCGCACTCGTTTTGCCCACACGTAGAGAATAGTGAATGGTGTAATCAGCAAATATATTCATCTCAGTCACAATTACATTAGGC
Source organism: Sepiola atlantica (assembly GCA_963556195.1). NCBI lineage: Eukaryota > Metazoa > Mollusca > Cephalopoda > Sepiida > Sepiolidae > Sepiola > Sepiola atlantica. The sequence continues at coordinate 25,521,472 of OY744549.1, read as the reverse complement.
AGTTCGCTCATAAAAATCAGCAATAATAAAGGTCCAATTATCGAATGTTTGTTTATTCCATGACATAATACGATGAAATTACCAGTGTTCATTCCATGAAAAGAAAATTGAAAAAAACTACAAAAATTGTATATTGTTGTTTATCTTAATATTTTCTTTAAAAACATTCTGAATGAGTTTAAGTTTCGTAAATTATTTTCAATTCGTGAATGTTTTATTATTCTAGATATTTTTCTGAGAAGTCTTTATTTTTATCAACAAATAGTGTTAGTAAATAAAATAAAAAGACTTCAATCACTTAAAATGCATGAACTATTGCAGTCACAGTGCAGACTCCATACTTAGGTACAACCAAGTGCCAATAAACATCTCATACAATGCATCACTTTTTAACAACAATTTCCTATTGATTGATCAGTGGATCGTTCAACGATGTCTTCTCCGACAGTTCGTATGCAAACTGCAAATGCAGTCAAGTCCCCAACTCTTAGTTAACCTTCTGAGCTCCTGTTGTTAAATGCTGATGCTGTTGTCAGTCGGACTTCTTCGGATGATTGACTCTCCAGTAAAATATATCTGAGTCACTTAATCAAGCTTGTGGAAGAATCTCGCGATAGAAGTCACCAGACTACAAGCGTTGTGGGTTCACAATCGATAAGTATGAATTAGTGAGCACCCCCCATAGTAGGGAACACCAATAAAAAGAACTTTGCCATAAATTAGAGAATTCTTGCTTTCTCTCTTAACTATCGGATCTGCATCTTATAAATGAACCTACATTATCAACAGAATGAAATTGCAGATTCCAAGGCCATTTTCTCATAATAGTGGCGATCCTATTAACGTTTTTCGTTCATTTCATTCCAAAGTGGGCATTGTTCTAATGGATTCATCATATTTGACTGCAACACAGGCTCTGCCTGCCTTTTAATTACTTTCACGAACCTCTTCAAGAGGCTACTCGCTACTCTCTTTTGTATATACTGGCTTGACGTACTCTGTTGATGGTCTTCATTAGAATATATAATTGGGGGATCATACATCCAGTCATCTAATCATTCTGACAATGCATTTGTTTTTCGCTTAATACGTCAACAGCTTGTTGAAGGATGATGTACACTGGCTTTTGAAAGAGAGACACCACATTTGTCTTCGTAATAATGTTTGGGACATCAAGAAGCTTGTTTGTAAAATAGGAAACCATCCAATCCCAGACCCCCAATTCAAGCAAGTAATCGAAAGTGTAAAAAGTGTTCAGAAATATTGGTTTAAGATGTGACACTTTCATATATGTTGGCAACATATGACGAAATTTCTTTCTTCATTTGGTTGTCTGGTCATAAGTTTATCTCTCTAATAGACCTCACTGTTTACTGAGTAATATTCAGACCAAATCCCGCCCACGATAAGCAGTACTTACTGCCGTGGGTTCAATGGTCTGATAGGTCAAAAGTTGCTCTTTGATGGACACTCGAAGATAAGCAGATTATAGATCTTGCCGAACAGTATTTAATAATCATCGTCTATTTTCTCGTGTTTTCTATGGTGCAATAATTAGCGCCATCACTGTATGCATCAATATGTATGTTGATCCTCTAGTATTAAATAATGCAACAGATATTAGCTTTGTTCTGTTTTATGACATCCATCAGTGAGAGTCGCCATTTCAAGAGCTAAAAGTTGTGTTTGTCATAGGGAACAAACCAACAATTATTTATCCATTACTTCGTTGAACTGTCTCTCGGCATTTATACATAATTTGTTTTGCTTGCTGAGCGCCTTGTGTTCTGTTCCCTTCCATTAATTCGTAGCTAGATGGATTCTGCATTAAAATGAGGCTTCTCAACAACAAATGCTAATACAGCAACATATGAAGAGATTAGCACATCAGAAAATTTCAACTCCCCTGACTTACAGGTTAATACTCTGCTAGGAGCTTTTATTTCATCATTTTAGGATTTTCCCTGAAAAAACAACACAAACATACTTGCCTAAAAAACATCAAATTATTATTCTTTTAAAAATTATATTAAAAATTACTTTTATTAATTTTCCACAGAATATATAAATGTGATTATTTCCCCTAAAAAATTGGAAAAAAACAAAGCAAAAATATTGCATTATAATCTCCGAAAAAATCATCAAACAATCTTTGTGAATACTTGAAAAAAAAAGGAATTATTTAAAATAAAAATTGCTACAAAACTTTTCATGATTTTCTTTAACACTAATTTATAATTTATTTTTAATAACAACCGGGAGTCTTTAATATCAGGAACAGAATCTGCTGACTACGGGTCGGTCGTTCTTCTGATACGCCCATTCAACATTTAACCTATTATAACAATTATGTTTTCACATTTTCATTTTTTATAATTATTAATCATCTGTGTCATTTTCTCTTGAAAGAGGCCGAATACGTTAATTCAAGGAAGATGATGTGATATTTTTTTTTGTCGCCATTAAAAAAAATATTGCGATAAATATAACAATAATTTTACCTGTAACATTCACTAAAGAAATCGGCTTCGTTTTATTTTTTTGTCACCTTTAAAAAATTAAAATATTGCGATAAATAAAATATTAATTTTATTCGTAATATTCTCTAAACAGGTCGATCTTATTTCGATCCTGTTCATTTAAATGGGTGACGGAATTAATTACAAACAGGAAGTAATTTTATGTCGCTTATGAATTAAAAATCTCGTAATTCTTGATGATAAAATGAAATAAAACTTTTTTTGTTTTATTCGTACAATATAATTTTGCAAATGAAAGAAATAAAATGAGATTTATTAGTTGAATAACAAATAAAATTGATAAATTAAGTCCAAGTTGTAATTAATTCCGAACCCCATTTAAATTACCTCAGCTTTTATTTTCTGCGAACCTGTTTTTCCGACCGCCATCTTAAATGTTCAATTCCATCCATCAAACTCGTCTGGTTTTAATTTAAACATCTTATAATCATGTCTTTCTTTAATGCAGATTTTCAAGCAAAAAGTAAGTATTACTTGAATATAATTGTTTTAGACCGAAGGTGGAGGGGGGTGCTTCTTTTACTACAGAGGCGCGTCCGAACCATTATGTTTCCTTTAGCTTTTGAGATAGAAATAACACATCGTTCCAAGTAAACAAAAGATGGTCATTTTAAAGAATCGTCTCCAATGGGTTTTTTTGGTTAATTGTTGGTTTCTTGTGGTTTAGATTTTGTTTCCGAGTATCCTGATGAAAATGTTGACATTGAAAAACGTAACAAAATCTCTTACGGCTCAAAATACATAAAAACTGGCTTAATTTATAGCACGACACCCACCGTAGTTTCCCCTAAAAGATTAAGATTTTACTTGGGGGGGGGGGACAAATTACATGTAAACAGTCTTTAAAAATATCTGCAAAGAAAACAAAAATTAACATTTTTATAGTTTTAGAGTGTGGGGATCACTTTCCTATACAATTTTAACGTAAATAGAGACCCACTTCTTAGAAACTTAGAAAAACCCTCGGCGTAGTTTTCCCCTTAAAACATATTAAGATTCTACTATTGGGGCAAATTACATGTAATCAGCCTTAAGAAATATCCGAAGCAAAAAAAATAATTTTTTAAATTATTATTATAGATGTTAGTGCAAAAATCACTTTCCTTTATAATTTTAACGTAAATTGAACACCCACTTCTTGGCCAGTTAGCGCTAAATGGTGAAAAAATAAATTGGGGGGGGGGATCTTTCTCATCAAATGTTGTCTTATTTTAAATATAAATAGGGGCGTTCTTTTAATCTTATTTTTTGTGTCTTTAAATATGTTTAAATGCTTTTTATTGCATGTTTTTAAATGTGAAATCAGCGAACATGTATAGAAAAGAATCGACAATTATGGAAAATACTCGTGTTTGGCTGAGTAAAAGTGACAACAAATGCATAGAATAAAAACATTTTAAACATTTAAAACATTAAAAAACCCACATAAAATGCATGGATTAAAATTCTTCAAATATTTCAAAAACGCTAAAAACATGTAAAAACTATTTGGTGCTTCTTTACTTTTAGTACTACAAGAAAATATTTAAAGAAATGTATACATTTTGTTATGTACTTACGTGTTAGCTAAAAATAAGATTGTACAGAAAAAATTACGCATATTCATCCAGTATTTATTAAATTATCAGAAAAACAACAAAAAAACGATCTTACATATCGGCAGACATTTTTATTTACTAATTAGGCAAGAGCCAACTCAAATGTTGTTTTCAGAAAAACTCAAAATAGCGACTGATAGATAAAATCTATTTTTTTAATTATCTTTAATTCAATAAATACTTTATTCATTTGCATATTTTTCGTGTAAAGTCTTCTTTTTAGCTACCACGTAGGTACATAACAAAGTTTATACATTTCTTTAGCTATTTTCTAAGAGAGGCCTAACATGTCGTAGTGAAAGTAAAGAAGCACCAACTATTTTTACTTGAAAAACAAGTAAATAATTTTCCACGTGTTTTCAAATCTTATTGTACACATTTTATTATATATTTTAATGACGCTGGTTAAGTGGATATCGATACGGACTAAAGACCTGGTTGTTCCATGTTCGAATCCAGTCGGTTCCAACGTACCACTTTCACTTAGGGGTGTTGGCAACCTTCTTGTGGTCCTTCCTGTTAGTGCCAGATGTCTTTCCAGAAAGATTTCAAACTAGAAAAAACATCGGGGAAACCAATGCCAACACCACAATCATCTGATTCACACGAAAGAAGAAGACATATTTTAATTTACTTTTTTTAGCAAAAAAAAAGATGACAAAAGTTAGTACCTGAAACCGCCCGCAATAAAAAAGTATTTAAAAATATTTAAAAACACAAAAGAATCAGAGTAATAGAACGCATCTATTTAGAGTAGAAATAAAATCAAACCAATAATTTGTTTGCCATAAGACAAAACGGGATGAGAAAAACGTAGAGAATAGTGAATGGTGTAATCAGCAAATATATTCATCTCAGTCACAATTACATTAGGCAGTTCGCTCATAAAAATCAGCAATAATAAAGGTCCAATTATCGAATGTTTGTTTATTCCATGACATAATACGATGAAATTACCAGTGTTCATTCCATGAAAAGAAAATTGAAAAAACTACAAAAATTGTATATTGTTGTTCATCTTAATATTTGCTTTAAAAAAATTCTGAATGAGTTTAAGTTTCGTAAATTATTTTCAATTCGTGAATGTTTTATTATTCTAGATATTTTTCTGAGAAGTCTTTATTTTTATCAACCAATAGTGTTAGTAAATAAAATAAAAAGACTTCAATCACTTAAAATGCATGAACTATTGCAGTCAGAGTGCAGACTCCATACTTAGGTACAACCAAGTGCCAATAAACATCTCATACAATGCATCACTTTTTAACAACAATTTCCTATTGATTGATCAGTGGATCGTTCAACGATGTCTTCTCCGACAGTTCGTATGCAAACTGCAAATGCAGTCAAGTACCCAACTCTTAGTTAACCTTCTGAGCTCCTGTTGTTAAATGCTGATGCTGTTGTCAGTCGGAATTCTTCGGCTGATTGACTCTCCAGTAAAATAGATCTGAGTCACTTAATCAAGCTTGTGGCAGAATCTCGCGATAGAAGTCACCAGACTACAAGCGTTGTGGGTTCACAATCGATAAGTATGAATTAGTGAGCACCCCCCATAGTGGGGAACACCAATAAAAAGAACTTTGCCATAAATTAGAGAATTCTTGCTTTTTCTCTTAACTATCGGATCTGCATCTTATAAATGGACCTACATTATGAACATAATGAAATTGCAGATTCCAAGGCCATTTTCTCATAATAGTGGTGATCCTATTGACGTTTTTTGTTCATTTCATTCAAAAGTGGGCACTGTTCTAATGGATTCATCATATTTGTCTGCAACACAGGCTCTGCCTCCTTTTTAATTACTTCCACGAACCTCTTCAAGAGGCTACTCGCTACTCTCTTTTGTATATATTGGTTTGACATACTCTGTTGATTGTCATCATTAGAAAATATCATTGGGGGATCATACATCCAGTCATGCAATCATTCTGACAATGCATTTTTTTTTTCGCTTAATACGTCAACAGCTTGTTGAAGGATGATGTACACTGGCTTTTGAAAGAGAGACACCACATTTGTTTTCGTAATAATGTTTGGGACATCAAGAAGCTTGTTTATAAAATCATCCAATCCCAGACCCCCAATTCAAGCAAGTAATCGAAAGTGTAAAAAGTGTTCAGAAATATTGGTTTAAGATGTGACACTTTCATATATGTTGGAAACATATTACGAAATGGCTTTCTTCATTTGGTTGTCTGGTCATAAGTTTATCTCTCTAATAGACCTCACTGTTTACTGAGTAATATTCAGAACAAATCCCGCCCACGATAAGCAGTACTTACTGCCGTGGGTTCAATGGTCTGATAGGTCAAAAGTTGCTCTTTGATGGACACTCGAAGATAAGCAGATTATAGATCTTGCCGAACAGTATTTAATAATCATCGTCTATTTTCTCTTGTTTTCATGGTGCAATAATTAGCGCCATCACTGTATGCATCAATATGTATGTTGATCCTCTAGTATTAAATAATGCAACAGATATAAGCTTTGTTCTGTTTTATGACATCCATCAGTGAGAGTCGCCTTTCAAGAGCTAAAAGTTGTGTTTGTCATAGGGAACAAACCAACAATTATTTATCCATTACTTCGTTGAACTGTCTCTCGGCATTTATACATAATTTGTTTTGCTTGCTGAGCGCCTTGTGTTCTATTCCCTTCCATTTATGCGTAGCTAGATCGATTCTGCATTAAAAAAAGGCTCTTCAACAACAAATGCTAATACAGCAACATATGAAGAGATTAGCACATCAGGAAATTTCAACTCCCCTGACTTACAGGTAGATACTCTGCTAGGAGCTTTTATTTCATCTATTTACATCAGGGACTAAAACTCAAACAGGTCTTACACTATTATCATGAAATAAATTACAACCTCTCCTTGACTTACAAACTTTGCATTGAACAACCAAGAGTAATCAATTTAACAGTTGGTTTTTGCTAAGTCAAACATATTCTCTTGCTCAGTATAGTTCAGTGGAATTCAGAATCAACTAGTGTGTTTCACCTTTTCGCACACATGTTTCCTGGTAGAGAAATGCCGCTGCAAGACCACCCTCTGTCATTCTAGTGAATGACATGTGAATGCTGTAGAATAAGGCTTTTCTTATATAGTTAACTAGCCCTTTTTCCTAACTGCTAGAAGACAATGAATGCACGACCTGTTCTATAAATGGGGATCTCACACGACTTTCTTAATCAAGAACTGCTCACACATGTACTCAGCTTTATCAATCCATTCAATAATTGATTGTGAGGATTCACACTACTAATCTATATTATCAGTTTTTAATTAAAGTTGTCTGTCATCATGCCACTGAGATTGCTTGTAATGTTCACAATTACAACTCTTTCATCTTTAACTGCTGTATGTCTTCCTTCATTGCTTTCAATTCCCCCTTCAGCCAGCATTGCTTTTACGCATCCTTCGACCAGCTTTGCTCTCAACTCTTCTTTGCACCGTCATTACTTTCAAGTATACATATAAACGTCATTATTTTAAAGCTTTCTTTAAACATGACACAGGGGGATAGGTTCTGCCTATTACAATTGGCTGTAGTGGTGACTTTGTATGTCCATCATCAAACATCTGTATCACTCACATTGGCAATAACTTGTTTTCAACAGCACTCGACTTACGGATAAATAATGATAGCTTTCTTAATAAGTTACTAAATAATATGAATAGCGCTGAAATAGATGACAATTCAAATTGTATGTCTGTGTATAAACAAAGTTCTCAAACTTTCATTAAATATCCAGTCGATCACTAAATGCCGAATCATTCATACATGTGTAATATCATTTCTTTGAAATCTTCACACAAAAACTCATTTTCATAAAAAATGAGTAATTAAATTTAAAATATTATGTAATATGTTTTTCTTTTTAATTTGATTAAAACCATTACTTAAAAATGTTTATTTCTAATCAAACTTTGGACTGCATTTAAAAATACTTTTCAAATTTTATTTTAATGCTGTTTTTGTTTTTAGCTTGCAGATGGAGAAAAAATGTTTTAACTCCTTGGATATTTATTTTTTTACTCGTACAATATTTATTCATACTTACATTTTTAACCTTACACTGAATTTTGTTTTGTGAAGAAAGAGATAACTGTTACATTTTATGACTGTAAAATTTGTGATGTTTTTATTGTTTCTTTAAATAACGTTCTATTCTTTATTGGTGTATTAAAAATCATATTGCTAAATTAATTATATGCGTTGAAAAACATTTGTGGAAATGTGTTGCAAAGAAAATGCCATTACTATAACTGTTCCTTTAAGATCATTAATTATAAATCGAAAGAATTTATTTCTTATTAAGCTATAAAAATTGTATTAATTATAAAAAAAACATATTACATTTTGAATCACATTAATGACGGGTTTGTGGTAATTTAGTGCAATTTTATCTAAAAAACCATTTATCTATTTTGTTGATGGATAAATATTGCAACAAATATCATTATATTTTGAATTTAATCAATTTCATATTTTCTTTTAAGCCCACAATAGTGAAATCTGTGTCTAATTCATCCATTTAAAAATAACTGTGTCAAAACCTGCTAAACATTTAAAAAATAATTTTGTTTACAAATAATTTGTATGAAATTAATGTCTTGTTTTTAAATTTATATTTTGATTGTTTTTAATTTTGCAGAATATCAAGCAAGCAGTACACATGAAAATTAATGTAAATTGCCTAAAGTTGAAATCCTGAAACGATAGAAATCATACACTTGTCAACTGTACGAATTGTTTTCTTTCATCACATCGCATATTTCTCATCGCTGCATATGACTATTGCACTCATGCGTGCGTATGACTAATGCACTCATATGTGCACTCATGACATATGCACTCATGGCTCCTTTAATGGATGTAAAATTTCAGCATGAAAATACTTCAAAAAACGTTAACTGCAAATGGTGAAAACTGAAATCACAGCTTAATTATGGGTTGCAAAAATGGTCAATTTTGTAGAATTATATGTTAAAATACTTAGAAAATGATCTGTTGGGTCTGAATTCTAAAGAATTTGTATAGATTATGTTATTTACATATGGTTTAAATATCACTGAATATATCATTTATGTCTCGTCTTCATTAATCTGCACCTATAGAAGATACGTCACACTAAAATTCAAATCCATAGATCTAATAGTGAGCTGGTACACAGAGGAGGACATAATTATATTAATATATATTATCATTTACAGTTTCACACACGTGATATTCTCACTGAAACAGGAGAAAAATATCAGCCGTCACTTCAGTTTAACAATCTACTAAATTTAAAATCTATATCTTCCATCAAAGCACAATATAAAAAAAAACAGAAAGACAAATTGTTCTAAAAACATTTAAAATATGTTGACTTCGAGAATGAACCATGAATTTGATACTGGAGAAGAACCAAATTCTTTGGAAATATGTGGCTCTGTTTATGCGCAGAAACAGCCATTGTTGAGTCATAGGCGAAAACATGATGCTGAAAAACAATATCCTTGTGAAGTATGTGGCTCTTCTTTTACACAGAAGACAAATATGTTGCAACATATGCTAACACATACTGGAGAAAAACCATATTCTTGTGAAGTATGTGGCCTTTCTTTTACTACTAAACAACATATGTTGCGACATATGAGAACGCATACTGGAGAGAAACCATATTCTTGTGAAGAATGTAGCTCTTCTTTTACTACAAAACAAAATATGATTCAACATGTGCGAACACATACTGGAGAGAAACCATATACTTGTGAAGTATGCGGTTTGTCTTTTTCACAGAAACATCAAATGTTGAATCATATGCGAACACATACTGGAGAAAAACCATATACTTGTGAAGTATGTAGTTCTTCTTTTACCACAAAACAACATATGTTGCGACATATGAGAACGCATACTGGAGAGAAACCATATTCTTGTGAAGTATGTGGATCTTCTTTTACAACAAATAAAAATATGTTGCAACATGTACGAACACATACTGGAGAGAAACCATATACTTGTGAAGTTTGTGGTTCTTCTTTTACAATTAAACAAAGTATGTTGCAACATATGCTAACACATACGGGAGAGAAACCATATACTTGTGAGGTATGTGGCTCTTCTTTTACAACTAAACAACATATGTTGAGACATATGAGAACACATACTGGAGAGAAACCTTATGCATGTGAAGTATGTGGATCTTCTTTTACAATGGAACAACATATGTTGCAACATGTGCGAACACATACTGGAGAGAAACCGTATTCTTGTGATTTTTGTGGATCTTCTTTCACACAGAAACAAAATATGTTGCAACATATGCGAACGCATACTGGAGAGAAACCATTTTCTTGTGAAGTCTGTGGTTCTTCTTTTACAATCAAACGAAGTATGCTGGAACATATGAGGAGGCATACAGGAGAAAAGCCATTTTCTTGTGAAGTATGTGGCTTTTCTTTCATTAAAAGACATGATATGTTGCGACATGTGCGAACGCATACTGGGGAGAAACCATATACTTGTGAAGTATGTGGATCTTCTTTTACGCAGAAACAAAATATGGTTAAACATATGCAAAAGCATACTCGGGAAAAAGCACATGCTGTTTAAGTATTTTTGTCTTCGTTTTAAAGGTAATCTAATTTGTTACATGCGAAAACATACTGTAAACAAAATCATATTTTTGTGAAGTAGATCGCTTTTACCTCTCACACATAACACATGCTGAATGGAAACGATATTCCTGTTAAGTATTTGGCTCTTCACTTTAAACAAATCTAATATATTGATGCAAAAGAGAAAACATTATATTCTGGTTCATTTATAATATAACAGTGTATGTTGCAAACACATACATGAAGAAACAATATAATTTGGCAGTGTGTAGTTGTTTTATACGAAAACGACACAAATATAAGAAACCATATTTTCAAAGGAATAAAATATTTCGCAGAATAGATCCTTGCGAAGTATCTGGCTATTCATTTACACAGAGGTCTAGTATGTTGTAGCCTATATAAAAGTATACTGGACAAAAATAAACATTTTGTGCAGTATGTTTCCTTTTTGCTAGAAAAACTTACACTGGAGAAACAAAATCTTATTGCAGATATGTGCCTTATATCTAAAAAAAACACTTTGGTTGAAACACATACAGACAAATATTTCAGATAAATTCCAGTAATCATAAGTATTACTTGGATCATAAAACAGAACTTCTAAAAAATACCTGAATTGATCTAAATTAATATAGTTCTTAATTGTACTTAAAGGACTTGCTTGAATCCTAAAATGATCTCTCAGAGTGGAATATTTTGATCCAGTTCACAGTAATAAATTTTGTTGATGCATATATTAATACACATTCACTAGAATATAGATCCGAGCTTGCATACAAGACCAATTTTGACTATTGATTAAATGTAAACCTGAAAAACTACTTGTAAATGAAATAAAAATGTAGAGAATTTTTTTTAGAAAAACATTATTTTTAATTACAGAAATATAAAGTAATTTTTCACATCTTATAAAATTTTAATATTGACATTTCCAACATACTATCCGAAATCACTTGTTCTTTAATAAGAGTAAAAAACAACTTCTAAAACCATATCTCTGAATAATACTTTGATAGAAAAATAAAATTATCTCTTCCAAAATGCATAGTAAAATTGTCAAGTTGTTGCCTTCCGTATTTCTAAGTGAATTTGTACATTTGTTTACTTTCATGCATGACTATTGTTATCAAAAAATAACGCGAAATATTTAGTAATATTTACAGTTTGTACAATATACTTCAAAAAGTTAATTAGTTAACACATTTGCATAGTATTGGATAGAAACGAGTATTTTAATACCTTTTTATTTAATCTGTATGAGAAATTAATAGTTCTTTAATTGTCATTAATTGAAGAAAATGTTATTCTTAGACGAAATCGATTTGAAAAAGAAAATGCCATGTTAAACCCGTTTCATCCTAGTTCAATTGTGATAGTGAATCGACAGCTGGTCCCTAATTGGTTCATGAAATATTACTTTTCATTTTATTAGTATATCATTGATAGTTAAAAAAGTTATATTATTACAATTTTTGTGAAAGTAAATGTATCTAAACACAGTATTTGTCATGTGTTGAATTTCTTTTTGTATGAGGTAATTTTTTATAAAATATAGAAAATAAATCTCCATTGTATGTAATGTTTTCTCAAAAATTATTTGAATTTAAAAAATTGTATTAACATTTTTGCTTTTCCATAAAATCGATTCAATATTTTTCTGAAATACTGTCAAAAATGAAACTTCGACGAGCTTGCTACTCTAGTGCCCCCTCGACGTAAATACACTGGACAATCAGCTAAATCCCATCCATTCACTGCAGAGGTCCCAAGATGCTAAAGAGCCTTCTACTGCAATAGCTTATTTTCTTGAGCTGCTGGCGTTTGGAAATCCTCCCCTGCCCATTGTTTCCTCGACTGTATTGACATGCAAAAATTTAAAACTGATGTGAACAAACATCTAGCTGCACAGCTCCCAATTAAGGATGATCTAAAATGTCACCCTAATTCTCAGTAGCCACTTTCGTCTACAGTGGCAAATTGCCTTGTTTGGGGTGGGCCAACTTTTAAAAAAGTTTACATGAATTGGAACAAATAAACAGAAAACATTGCCAAGGCTGTTGCAGAGAAAGTGAGCTCCCTTTACTCTGTATGAAAACTTTTTACGTCTGCCAGTACTATATTTCTGCAAGGCTACACCCCGTCTATCCATGTGGATTTCTTACACATCTGCGCTGGTGCAACATTTACTAGTCCCCCTTTTAAGCAATATCCTATAAAGAGTTTCTAAATTAATAGGTCCCTCTTTATCCAAAAAGCTCCAACCTCTATCCCATCGCCAAGTACTTCAATGGAATGTAGACTCGACAACTCAGGAGTAAGTTAAATCCCATCAATTCACTGTTGATGTTCCCAGATGCTAAACAGCTTTCTACTCTATTTTCCTTCTTGGAACTGCCAACCTTTTCAACTCCCTGTTTGCTCGTTGTTTCCCGGAATGTACCCGGAATGTGCAGAAATTTAAATGTAACATTAACAAACATACAGAAATTTATCATTCCAGACGTTATCTCAGGCTCTAGCATTTCGGGCTGTTTTTCATAACTTTGAGCTATATTAAAGATCCACTGGACCTCTTGATTGCAAGATTGGTAGTTCTTGGGGCTGCTAAGTTTGTAAGACCGAAAAGTAGGAATCATAGTTTTCCTCTTCTAATATGACTCACTGAATCCTAATGATTGGGATGTGTATTTTTCTTTACATGTGATTTAGCATGATCGATGTTCGTTTGCTTCTGAAAGAACGACATAATGTCTTTCATTAACCTCATACAGTTTCAAACAGGAATCATCCAAGAGTTAGTTATACTGTCAAACGCCTTTTTGTAATCAGTCATTGACAGGTTTCTGTCTTCTTTTGGTGTTCGTCATGACGGTTCTGTTTACAGAAAGTTGGTCTTTTGTGCAAAATCTGTTCCTGAAACATCATCTCTGCTAACTTTCAATGTAGTCTCTGGTAGCTAGATTATCATATATTGTATGGTCGACAATCTCTGTATGCAACTTCTAGGTTATAATATTTTTCTTTGCAATTCAACAAATTATAGAATATATCAATGAGGAAAAACAATATTTAAAGACATAATTATATTTAATGTATTCTCACTTTTTATTTTCGAATTCCCAGAAAGTTTGCTAAAATATCGAATGATTAAACATAAAATAGTGAATTTGATATATTTATTTAGACTTTTTCGCTTTATATACTATTAGAATTCCATTCAATAATAATATATTTTGTTTAGTTTTTTTTTTAAATAAAATATCAGGGGGATCATGAGCAAAATATAATTCCTCTCATATATTTTACAATAACCGAATTGTTAAAACAAATTACTCCAAAAGTGAACAAGTATAGAAAATGTCGTAAAAATATGACCATGAGTTTGTTATATTTACTGAACCCACGTGTGTTAGCTCATACAAAATGGCCACAATTTAACAACAGTTTGAGGCGTCGATAATGTAAACACGAGTTTAGTTTCTCATTTTCATTATTTTCATAAAAATTCTTGAGAAATTATTAGCAGTTTATTTTATGTTTTTCTTTTGAATGTTATTAAAGTTATGATGATAAAATTCACCGATGGTAATATGTGTTATCGTGTTACATGTAGGTGGCAAATTCTATAGATAACTTTCGTGGTGTCATGTTCAGAAAGTAATGTTCCCAGATTCTTTGTTCAGCGAGTACACAGAGTTCTGCATTGACGAATATCTTTGTGTCTCTCATGTCATGAAAGACATGCATGAGAACCTGCATTGTGTAGTTCCTCGCATGAGTGATTTGTTGCGTTCGTGAGTATTCAGTCATATTCTGAATATTACATATTTCTCTCTTGTAAGGAAGTTACAATCACGTATTACCTTCCATAATAGAAAAAAAATAACAAGAGAGGACTTGTTGGCACGTTTCCCGGATTAAATGAAATGAAGCCTTAAATTTAAAGGTAGAGAGTTGGAGATGAGGTGACTCAGGAAATCCACACACGCTATTTTACACAACACAGGTCAGCAAACCAATGAAAATACACGATCACTTGTGCTTGTCGAGGGATCATCTTTACATACACAAAATTGAAATGGCGACAAATTCCACAGTTCACGTCAGCGGCACAGGTAAGCAGTACAACCGAGTCTATAGAAACCTAAGACAGCTGAGCGAGAGAATGTAACTTGAGAAAAAATTCACTGAATTCATAAACTGAAAAATACAAATAATTTTTTTAAAAAAACTAATTCCAACAACACATTTCTCTTCCCTTTCACTACAGGAAATTCTTGCGACGCTTTACCGTCTCGGTTGTTGTAATTATATTTTCTGAAAACGATTTTACAGTCTCATCTTGATTGACATATTTTAAAAAATATATAAAATCAACTTTTTTATAGAAAAGCTAAAATGTATTTAATTTAATTTTTTACAGCATAAAATACAGATTTATTTTCTATATTTTACAAAACTGGCTTTATACAAAAATAGAGTCAACAGCTAAAAATTGTGCTTTTTAGATGAAAGTAAATTTTAAAGAAAGTTATAATAGAAAAATGTGTTTTTCTTATCACTGACGTAATCTTTGTAAGAAATAATTCAAAATCATACTTTATAAAGAAATTAGGGGCCAGCTGTAGATTCAGTAGATTAATTATCCCCATTGTAATAGAAGAAACGGGTTTAACATGACACATTCTTTTCAAACCGATTTCGTCTAAAGATAACTTTCTTTATTTAAAGACAATCAAACAACTATTTATTTCTCATACAAATTAAATAAGGGCGAATAATAAAAACTCGTTGTCCATCCAATATTAATAATATGCATATTGGTTTCAAAATAATTATTCACTTGTTTGAGTATATTGTACACATTTTTAATGTTACTCAAAAATATTGCGTTACATTTTAACATAACATAACACAAATTAGGGAAAAAAGCTCGTGCCTGTAACTCCCAATTCTTTTCCTTTCCCTTTTATCCACTATACTAATTCGTGCACAGGTCTGACCGAATATTTTCTGTGAAGCCAGTGTTGGTCCAACTTGCACTTAAAGTATGTTGCATCGATGACCCAGTCTGGCAGGGAATTCCAATTGTTCACAATCATTAGCCGAAACGAATACTTTCTAATGTTTAGCCTGCCATGTTTCTTTTTAAGTCTCAAGTGGTCTTGCTGATGGGGTAACAGTCTCCCCTGGTTCATGTTGTCTTTGCCTGTGAGGATCTGAACGTATGGATCATATCTCCACGTTCTCTTCTATACTACATGGTAAGAGTCGAAATGTATGAATGGAAATACATAGACACATTAATTTACAAATACAAAAAGAAAAACTGGAAAGTTCTTATATGCAATTTGAGAGAGATTACTTTCTTTTTGTGGGAAAGTATAAAAGTAAAATTTAGAGATATGATTTTTAGAAGTCATGTTTTCATCTACTTAAATAGTACATTTATTTCTAATGGTATATCCAAAATGTCATACTCAAATTTTATAAGATGTCAAAAGTTACTTCATTTTCTTGTTATTAAACAAAAGTTTTTTCTAAAACCTTTTCTCTACATTTTTCTTCCATTAAAAATATTTTTGAAGCTTTGCATTTTATGAATAGTCAAATCTACAATTGGCATTTATGTCATTTAAGATATTTTTCTTCTGTATTTTGACCTATGCATAATTTAAAAACATTTTTCAAACGGATATTTCACTCACAAAGAGAATTTTAGGATTAAAATCGTTTCTTATGGCGTAATTTTGACCTTTTTGTATGAGTTCCCCAGGTCTATTAGCCATGCACTTTTTTAATGATTTATTCTTGGAATTTATGCATGTGTTAGAGTCAACTTGGTTACCTGGTTATAGATAAGGCACATACCTGACAACAATAGTGTTTCCCTAGTGTGCGATTTTATTGCAAAAGAGAAACATACTTTACGACATTTTGGTTACTATCTAGTATGCATTTCTATACTCTACAAAATACGAGAACTTTGTGTAAATGAATAGTCAGATACTTCACAATATGATTTGTTTACAGTATGTATTCACATGCTATCTTAAGACACAAATACCAAACATATATGCGTTTGTATATGTTGCAACATATGTAGCTTCTGTGTAAACGGGCCACATACTTCACAATACAAGCGTTTCTGCCATTTTATTTTCATATTATTTCAGTCGAAGTTCTTAGATATCAAGGGGCCCCTTCCTGCGACTAACACTTGATCTATATATGCGATACATAAATATTCGAATATTCTATTAAAGTCCTCTTTTACCTGTCTAACGTTAAACTAATTGACCAGTTAACTATGTAATAGTATATCTTTCTTATGGTCTCTTGGTCGTACCAGATTCCAGCACAAGAATTCATCTTATCTCCACAAGTATATAGTTTCTCTCCAGTATGCGTCCGCATATGTTGCAACATATTTTGTTTTCAGACTCCAACGAAAACCTCACTTCAGGATTCTGGCTGTTTCTTTGAGTGCAGTTGTTTTAATTTCTCTTGCACTTTGTTCACCAAGGATACTCGCCAAATACCTTTTCAAGTTCTTCTTGTCCAGTGGCTCCTATGAAAACTGGAATGATGGAGATCTCTTTGAGGTTCCAGTTATTTTCGTATCATACATTAGAGCTTGATATTTTGTTATTTTCTCCCTTTCAGCTCTGTTTAGACCCCCATCATTAGGGGCACTGAGCTCAACCAAAGTTGTCTCTCTCTCTCTTTTGTTTACAGCTGCTTTTTCTAGATAAATAGCTGTGGGGATTTCATGGTGATAATGGATGGTGTATATCTCATTCCCCACAGTTCTCTCAGGTAAATGATCCCAGGACTCGCTGCTACAATTAATATTTAGTTTCTTACAGATGGTCCAGTGGAGGTACCTGCACACTCCATTATATCGTACCATATGCCAACATAATTTTGCTACTTGATATCAGGTGGCTCACACTCTCCATTTCAGTGTGGCAAAACATGCACTTGTTGTCCTAACTGAGACTAGCCATCTTTTTAAACACATTTGACACCAGGCCTTGATCTTGGGCGGCCATTATAAGCCTTTCCTGGTAGTAGTGAAGGGCTCTCTTTTTTAGCTAGTCCAAAGATCCTTCTTTATCAATATAGTCTTTGGCTAGTTCACCGAGGAAGTATGTGGCACGTTCTGTCCTGACCACTTATCAATGCATCTGTTCTTAAAAGTCTAGGTGTATCGTCTCCGGCTCTTTTGGGCTATCTCTGTGACAAGATTGTTTGGTGTTTCTGTTTCATCTATATGACAGACCATTCCCAAATGTTAGGCCAACTTAGTGATGGAATTTGTTTGCTGGCCCTTGTATTTTTATGTCCATGTAAAATTTCTAGGTTGGGGTTTAACGGGCTTCTTAGATACTGACCAATGCTGACAATAGTGGCTCTATGCTGTTGGTAAATCTCAGATATCCCCAATTCGCCCTTTCCTCTTGGCAAGTACAGTCTTGCAAACACTGCTTTCTATAGATGACCTCATGGAGGGTTAACATTTTCGTGTCTTTACATCTAGTTTGTGGATGGTTTCTTGAGGCAAATCAATGACTAAAGCTGTACGTATTTACTGGTATGGCAAGTTGGTTCATGGCAGTTATTTTATTTTTATTTGTAAGCTGTTTTTAGCAGATCTTTTTCACACGGCATACATACTTTCTGCTAATTTACTCTCGTATCCATGCATGTTGGATGGTGTCATTTTCCCTAATGCCAAAGTATTTATATGCGTGCTGTTCTTCGAGGTCGCTGATGTCATTTTCCTCATCTAGCTGTATATTGTCTGTATGAATCTTCTTCTCAGCCCCGAGAGAGCACTTCGCACATTTGTCAAGCCAAATCCCATTCTGATGTCTTGGAGAAAGTGTGCGCAACTTGTAGGAGCTGCTGCAGTTCAAAAGTATATGGTTTCTTCTCTTTTGTTTTTTAAAATTTTGTTATCTTTAAGTCTTTGCTGGGAATGGGTTATCCTACCAGATGCCAGATATCCACCTGCTATTTCAGACACTTCAGCCGAGACGTCTTTTTTAAGATTCTAACCGTCGCTTGAAGTGCAATTGCTTGTATCTTTCTTGCACTTATTTCACCGGGTATATTCGCCAGGTATTTTTAAAATTCTATTTCATTTGTCCGCTTGCTCCTATAACAACTTAGATGAAGAAGATCAATCTAAGATTACAGTTTATTTTCATGTTATTTTAAAAAAATTTTTTTTAGCCAGTATGGGTTCGCATATGTTGCAACATATTTTGTTTTGTTGTAAAGGAAGAGACACATATTTCACAAGTATATGGTTTCTCTCCAGTATGCGTTCGCATATGTCGCAACATAGCATGTTTCTGTGTAAAAGAAGAGCCACATATTTAACAAGAATATGGTTTCTCGCCAGTATGCATTCGCATATGTTTCAACATATCATGTTTCTGTTCAAAAGAAGAGCCACATACTTCACAATCATATGGTTTCTCCCCAGTATGTGTTCGCATATGTTGCAACATATTTTGTTTAGTTGTAAAGGAAGAGCCACATACTTCACAAGAATATGGTTTTTCTCCAGTGTGTGTTCTCATATGTCGCAACATATTTGATTTCATTGTAAAAGAAGAACCACATACTTCACAAGAATATGATTTCTCTCCAGTATGCGTTTGCATATGTCGCAGCATTATATGTTTCAGTGTAAAAGAATTGCCACATACTTCACAATAATGTGGTTTCTCTCCGGTATGTGTTAACATATGTCGCGACACATGTGATTTTCGTGTAAAAGAAGAGCCCCATACTTCACAAGAATATTGTTTCTATTCAGTATCAGAGATATAGTTCATTTTCGAAGTCGAAATAAATCAGATTTTTTAGTTGAATTTGTTTCTTTTTATGTTTTATGTATTGTGCTCTTGTGGTAGAAACATAATTAATTAAGAAAAATTCACACTTAAAAATATTTATAGAATTGAAATTTAGTAGATTGTTGGACAGGAATCTTGACTGATATTTTTTCTCATGATCAGTGAAAATATTATTTGTGTTTAACTGTAATTGATGATATATACTAACAGGAGAATTGTGTGTCACTGTGTTTACCACCTATCACATTATCTAAATAACATAGTGTGTACAGATGATCAGATATCAGGTTTATATAGATAATTTTCTAAATATTTCAATAGATAGTTCTGAAAAACTGACTAATAATGTTATAATTTAAGTTTTCACCATGTGTTTCTTTTCAAGTTTTTTTATGCTTGAAAGTTTCCATTTATTAAAGGGCCCACATGTGCATTAGTTATATGCACACATGAAAGCATTTGTCATATGACTTTGTGACAATTATTCCTGCAAGTGTTCTATTAAATAATACTAAGAAGAGAAGAAATACATGTAGAGTTGACAAGAGAATGGTTTTCTAAAATATTATGATAAAATGTGATTGATAGAAGAAAACAATTTGTACAGTTATGTATGTTTTATCTCGTTTCGGGATTTTTTTTGTTGCAATTTACATTTGTTTTTCTTTGTATTAATACTGGAAATTCTGAAAAATAAAAATCAATTAACAGGTAAATTTTAAAAATAATTATTTTATACAGTTCTTTGCAAATAAAATTATTTTAAGATGTTAAGCAGGTGTAGACACGGTTATTTTTAAATATATAAATTAGACATTGCTTTCAGCATTATGGGCTTAAAGACAAAATTGAAGTTACTTTGTTCAATTTTATTGAAAAGTCAAAAAATTCATTATTGATTGAATTAAAAATATAATAAAAGATATTTGTTGAAATAGTAATCCATTAATAAAATCAATAAATTCCTTTTTTCAGATAGACACAATTTCTACAAAACCTTGATGAGATTGATCTAACATATTGGGTATATCTTTGAATATGATTTTGAATGAACTAAAATAACATGAACCATAATTTAAAAATACAGAAAAACATCTCAAATATAAAAGTCAGAAAATGTAACAGACATATCTGTCTTCACAAAACAGCATTCAGTGGAAGGTTTACAAAGATGTAAGTATAATATTATCAGAGGAATATGTCAATATCCAAGGAGTTAAAACATTGTTCCGCATTTGCAAGATAAAAACAAAATCAAAATTTAATTAGAATGTTAAAGGGAATCTCTGTAAGATGCAGCACAATGTTGGATAAGGAATACACATTTTTGAGTAGTAATTTAATAAAACTCGTTTTTTGATTTCAAATAAAATTATATTTAAGGTGTATGAATGCTTTGACATTTGTATGATCGACTATATATTTAATGAAAGTTTGATAACTTTATTTAAACACATATACAGCATTTTGATTATCATTTATTTCACTGCTTTTTATATGATTTAGATCAAAGAAAGTTGCAATGATTCATGCGTCAGTCGAGTTCCACTATTAAAAACAAGTTATTCTCAACTACAGCCAATTGTAATAGGCAGAACCTATACCCCTGATGTAAATGACATAATATATATATTAATATATATATATATATATATATATATATATTTATATATATATATATATATGAATAACGGTAATGGTAACAGGCATGCTCACTTTGAATACGACCTTGAAAGAAAAGAATGTTTAAGGAAAACTTGAAAGTAATGACGGTTCAGATGAAATGTGGTGACCTGTGTTTTTTCTAGCTTAGCATTGAGTTCATTGATTTTATAATAATGTGTTAGGGCATTAAGACGTTTGAAACTCGTTGGTAAATATTTTTGAAGTCCAGTATTTGAATCGCCAGACAAAGATCGTCTGTATAGACGAATGTGGATATCATCAATCGCAGGGTTTTTATTAGTATATATGGTGAAATAATCCGTTTTTCTGAGGTCTCTACCGGCTCTACTTTCCATACATTTCAATGAAAACTCCCAGTTAGTTAGCAGTGACTGAATAAGCATGGCAACTCCTGCCTTCTTAGTCATTTGGACTACCTTCATTAGTAGTGACTTGTGGTTCACCATATAATATGCAGCTGTAAGATAAAGTTTTCTTCATAACAATCTTCAATATATTAAGTTGATTAAATGTTGATCGGAACATGATCTTCCTGTAAGACCATCAAATCAGGTGCAAACATCATTCTTACTACTACTAATGTATTAAAATACTCATTTGACCTGCAACTATTGCTTTATGGTGCTGCAGGTCGCCATAAATCAGGTTCACTTTCAATTCTGCATGTTTGCCGATATTTAACAGCTTTAACACATAAATGATATATCAAATCAGACGGTTTAAATTTAAGAAAAATGAAAGAAACAACAGAGAAAGTGTCACGGTTCTTTCTATTTAGAAATAATAGCACTACTGCAAACAATATCATAATTTGTATTTACTTGCCTTCACACAAAGGACAAACTTGACACAAGGTCAGTTTTTAATATGAGGGATATCCAGTTAACCATACATTCCCTCAGTGGAAAAGCATTGAGGACGGAACAGATGCTACACTTTTATCCTCTTACGAATGCTTGGAATTATGACTTCAAATTGACCATGAATAATATTTTGAAAAAATAATGTTTTTTTTAATTTTTCGTAGGAGGACTTTCCATTTGCTGTCGAAATGCAATGAAAGCAGCACCCCATGATAAAGAGTTGAGTGAGTACAATGACATGAAACACAGGATACTTTTCCGGTTAATGTTTTTTTAACTAACTGCTACAGTTAAAGTGAAGATTTTACGAGTCTACGTAACCGCCAGCTTAAGAGGAGCTTTGCCACGCTACGTGTCTACTTAATTGTTGGCCTACGAAAAAGATAATTTGCGTTTCAACATTTTTCCAATAAAAAAAGTAATTAAAACTTCTGACTATTTTTTTAAAATTAAATAAATAATTCATACGGCGATTTTCGCCACGCTATGAATCTAAACTGCTGGCTTACGACTTACGTTTTTTTAAACCTAACTGTTACAGTTAGAAACGAAGATAATGAAACTGAAAAAAATAAACATCTTTAATGTTTATTTTTTTGTTTCTGGGTACATGCCGTAAAAAAGATAATTTTTATTTCAACATTTCTCAAATAAAAAGTTTTTTTTTAAATTGAATAAATAATTCATTTTTTGTTTTGTGTTTTTTTCACAGACAATTTTTGTTTGAATTTTTGTGTATATTTCTTACGATTTTAAATTCGAAAAGATCCGCAGTTTCCCCTTACATTATTGTAAGTTTTGACTTTTTGTTTTCATATCAATGAATAAAAACTATTTATTTTCCTTAAATAACCGTCGAGTTACACTAAAACATTTTTCCAATGTAAATTCCTCTTCTACGATTTACAGTAAATGAAATCCGACTAAAGAATCTAATTGTCTGTAATATTTTCGTTCATTTAATTAATTTTTAGTTTTAATGTTGTTTTTTTGTATCAAAAGCAGATATTTTATTAATATTCAAAAGATTAAAAATAACTGACAGAATAACATCTGATGGTTGTGATGCTGATGGTTGTGATGATGATGATGATGATGATGATGATGATGATGATGATGATGATGATGATGATGATGATGATGACGACAGTGGTGGTGATAATGATGATGATGACAGTGGTTGTGATGATGATGATGATGATGATGATGACAGTTGTGGTGATAATGATGATGATGACAGTGGTTGTGATGATGATGATGATGATGATGATGACAGTGGTTGTGATGATGATGATGATGATGACAGTGGTGGTGATAATGATGATGATGACAGTGGTGGTTGTGATGATAAGGATGATGAAAATAAATTGTTATTAAATATTTGTCCTTATTTAATTATTTTTTCTTTCACAAGGTTATAACAGTTGGGTTAAAACAACATAAGCCGGCAAAAAACGAGGGCCTCGTTATTTTATTGGTCCCGGCAAAATAGCCTCTTCCAACATGAGACGAGCAAAACCTTTGGGTATATGGATAATTAGTGACAAAGGAGAATAGTTTGTCTTGTGTTAAATATTACGTTTTCAGGAAACGTTGTCCTTCTTTCATTTCATTACATCACTAAGAAGGAATGCTACTCATTCATTAAAAAAATGGAGAATAAAATGAAGTCTTTGTGAAAAAAAGTTAATATATGTCATCTCTTGAACATGGTGGAAGATGCAATTAGTTAGCTGGATGATGATGAAGACAACAACATGCCTTTATTTCAGCATGGATAAACCATAAGAACATGATGTTGATCGCGAATGTGGGGATCTTGGTGAAGATCTTAATTCGACATCTTAGTTCGACATCACCTCGTAATTTAGATCATGTGCTTTAAGCAACAAAATCGTGTTCTTTCTTTGTACATAAAAGTTGCAATTACGTTTTGAAAAAAGAAAATTTGATTTAACCGAATAAAGAAACATTTGGAGTTAATGTCCCTTTTCGACTTACCTGTCAATGCATTTGGGTACAAGTACAGCTTTTGAACCAGACAAACCCGACTTTTTGTTCATCATATTCTGGCAATTTACGTAAACAGAAGATGTTTAACTGTTTAGCCAATCAAAAGGCTCGAGAAGCAGACGTTAATTTTACCTGTAAATTGATTAAATCTATAAATTTCTTACATGCAGACGATAATTGAAGAAAGATGATTAAACCAAACTGGTACAACTTTTGAACTTTTCTGGGTTTTTTTTATCCTAATCTCGTCGGGTTTTGTCAGATTCAAAAGCTGTACCCAATTTTTTTTTAAAGCTGTATAGAAAGCGTTATTTCATTGATTATTCCCTGTAAACTCTTTAGTTGGTTCATTAAATAAGACATAATTTATCGAAAAAAATAATTGTTTAACTTTCCTGTGAAAAATATTATTTCATTGAGATCCTTGGTCAAAAAAAAAAAAATTCTCATAAAGATAAACATACGGTGAGTGTTTTTCTTTCATAATTTTTTGTCATGTTAAAAACTCAGCCTCGTTTTGATTTTGACGCCAGTTCGCATTCATTTATTTTATTTTTTTCAGACTGTTTACGTATTTCTGCGTCGGAAAAAGCCTGCTTTGTTTGGTTTAAAGGCTGTAACTACCGATTTTGCTTACGTTAACTTCGAACATAAACCGAATTAATCTTCCAAAAACTTGGGTAAGTTATTTTCCTGCCAACAACTAATTGGCGCCAATTTGAAGGCCAACTTATATAACCAAATTAAAGGTAAAAACAAAATCAATAATTAGCTGTTTTCATGATTTTTTTTTTACCAAACGCAAACAAAAGATCAATTGTATTGTAGAGTTAAAATTAAAGAGAGAAAAAAAAACAGGTTTACTAATCCTTCCTTTATTTAAAAAAATAAATATTTTCCTATAAATACTGAAATTTTCATTAAGATCCCTTAATGTTTATTTTTGTGATGTTTTAAAATTTTTTTTATTTTTTGTTGGAATGGATTACTTTATTTAATAGATAATTTGCATATAGCAGTTTATGAATCAACTGGATTTTCTCTATGTTCATTTTCCTCGCTCGGATGTCTTCGGTTTCTCTAGACTGGGTCGCACTGCTGTCCTGTACCGCTGGACGGAACTCAAGTGTTGAATTTGACGGCATTTAACTTTTCTGCTATGTGGGGAAAAGTGATCCATATTTTTACTGTCGTTACAAACCTTTAATTTCTAAATTACGGGGGTGAATTTCTTGAATAACATCACCTTCCCTCTCTGTCTTTCTGAGTCGACTCATATCTCCTCACATTTGTTTGCCAGTTAAAATGTAAGGCTTTATTTCTTTTAAAATAATGAGAACATGTGCCAACAAGTCACCTCTTTATTTTTAATATCATAGGGGTGAAATATGTGATGAGAACCTCCTCACAAGTAGGAAAAATGTAACACTAACAGTGTGACTTGATACTCACGAACTCAACAAATCACTCATGTGATGAACTACACAATGCAGATTCTTGTTGATGTGTTTTCATGACATAAGAGATGCAAAGATATTCACAAAATCAGAAGTCTAACAAGTATACTGAAACGTTGAACTCGACATAACATCTGGGAACATGACCACTTTCTGAACACCGATGCCACTAATGTCAATTATCATTTAGCTTGAACCTGTCGGTTGAGCCATTTAAAAAGAAGTAATTTAATAACTTGAGATATGAAGTATTTTCCATCGCAGCAGATGATTTGGTAATCAATGTGACAAAACAACAAGAAAATGAGAGGCGGCATCACAAACTATTCCCGGAATGTTGTACAATAGAAATATATCGCAAGCCTGGGAAGCTTGAGATGGTTCTAGACGCAATTACTTTAAATGATACAACAGCAAGGATGGTATAGGTCGAAAACGAGAAAATGTCAGAGAAATTACCAACGTTACAGGATATGACGGCATGGGATCCCAGCAGATTTATGGATATGGAAAATTTCTGTAATGAAGTTTATCAATCAGTTTGCTGTGAAATGTCTATTTAAATACAATACTACATTGCCAGGTTTTAGACAATCAAATTGTGCCGAATAAGGTGCATTAAATTTTGTCACACTGCTTCTGCGAAAATGTAGACCTGCTGGGGTAAGATCTATTCTTAGGGATGCTGAATCTCCATACTGCATTAACTAAAAGGCTCAGCACAAACCCAGCTCAAGGATGTTTGTGTAGAACAAGGTCGACAATTCCAATTGGATAATTAACACACGCATCACTATCCACACTCGGTTGGAAGTAGGAGCAGGGAAGGCTTAGACACCATGACACAGACTAAGTGCAAAACACTATCAGAAAATCGGTCAGGCAGAATTACATGTGGAAAGTCCAACATAGAAGATATCTGAGAAGGAAATTTAGTTTGGAGATAGCTTCAATATCGACAACATAAGTTCGTTGGGCAAGTTTCACTATATTTATTTCTATACATAAAATACATATATAAAATGTGAAAAAAGCCAAAAACGGGGTTTGTAAACAATCGAGTAATTATCAAACTTACCTAACCGAATTTATTTAACATCATTATCTGGCAGTTGTGTCTGGGTTATCGCTTATATAAGAGATGCTGAACAGGTGTTCGGCTCCCAGGACAACATCTTTCCGATTAAATAAAGTCCGGCATAGGCAGCCAATTGAGATTGAATATTTTGTTGACATTACCCAATCAGTAAAAAGTGGTTGAACCAATAAACATCGAATTTCTTCCAGAGATCGTTTCTAGGATGCTGCTTAAACAAGGGTTCCTCAAAAGTATTTATATTTCAGTTTAACAATTTTTTTCGGTAAAATCTCTCTTAAAAGGGTTTTTAACCGGCTACACATCCCAATTAATTTGAATATTTCTCTCGGAGACATTAATTATGACGTTTTCATGAGTTTATTTAAACATCATTTTGTAGACATTCTTTTTTATCATTAATGAAACATTTAAACACATTTTAGACTATAATCCTAAATTTAACCAACACTTCAAACATGTAAGTGATGTTTTTATCTGGTATTAATGCTGATTTGTCTCAACTTAAATCATTAATTATTTAAAAGATTTTAGAACTCTCCTGGCTTTCAATAAATTGGCCAAATAATTCTTTTCAAAATTACTTTTTATATTTCGGAAAGAATTGATCCATGAATCAAAACTAATCAAATGATTTTTTAGTCAAACATGAATTTAATTTGAAAAATAATTGCCCAAAGTTTGAAACATTATTCGAACGAAGTCGTTTGTGACTTGCCCTGTGAGTGTATGGAACACAATCAATAATATGCCACTATTTTAAACATGAATTTAATTTCAAAAATAATTGCCCAAAGTTTGAAACATCATTCGAACGAAGTCGTTTGTGACTTGCCCTGTGAGTGTATGAAAAACAATCAATAATATGCCACTATTTTAAACATGAATTTAATTTCAAAAATAATTGCCCAAAGTTTGAAACATCATTCGAACGAAGTCGTTTGTGACTTGCCCTGTGAGTGTATGAAAAACAATCAATAATATGCCACTATTTTAAACATGAATTTAATTTCAAAAATAATTGCCCAAAGTTTGAAACATCATTCGAACGAAGTCGTTTGTGACTTGCCCTGTGAGTGTATGAAAAACAATCAATAATATGCCACTATTTTAAACATGAATTTAATTTCAAAAATAATTGCCCAAAGTTTGAAACATCATTCGAACGAAGTCGTTTGTGACTTGCCCTGTGAGTGTATGAAAAACAATCAATAATATGCCACTATTTTAAACATGAATTTAATTTCAAAAATAATTGCCCAAAGTTTGAAACATCATTCGAACGAAGTCGTTTGTGACTTGCCCTGTGAGTGTATGAAAAACAATCAATAATATGCCACTATTTTAAACATGAATTTAATTTCAAAAATAATTGCCCAAAGTTTGAAACATCATTCGAACGAAGTCGTTTGTGACTTGCCCTGTGAGTGTATGAAAAACAATCAATAATATGCCACTATTTTAAACATCTGCCGCAACTCATGTGAGCGGGTCTTTCAAAACTCCCTTTCTTCTTTTTCTTTCCTCGCTCGATCATACGGACGCAGAAACTGTCGACTCCATTTAGTAGCCAACTGGCATGTCTTTCAGTGCGAATGTTATGCCCAGTGTTGCCAACTGAGATTTTCAAAACCCGCTAGATTGAGAAAGCAAAATCGCCAGAAAATCGCTAGATTTTCAACTTTTCGTCATTATTGGCAACTGAGATTTTCAAAACCCGCTAGATCGAAAACAATAAAATCGCTAAAGAAAACCCACTAGATTTTAACTTCGTACCCTAACACACACATATATATATATATATATATATATATATATATATATATATATATATATATATATATATATATATATAATTATAAATAAATATTAATTATTTATTACCTATATATATATATATATATATATATATATATATATATATATAATAATTATAAATAAATATTAATTATTTATTACCTATATATATATATATATATATATATATATATATATATATACATACATATATATATATCAGAATGACTGACAAATTTCATCGACTACTGTGATAGACAAGCGTATGGTTGCAAGGAAACACGGACAACTTGAATAGGATTAATCAAATATATTTATTTACCCCAAAGCAAAGATCGTTCTTTTTATTCTTAATTCCTTGATGACGACGACGACGGTTAAGTTGTTTATCTTAATTCTTGATGACGGCGGCGACGGCGACGGTTAAGTTGTTTATCTTAATTTTTGATGACGGCGGCGACGGCGACGGTTAAGTTGTTATCTTAATTCTTGATGACGGCGGCGACGGCGACGGAGTGACCTTTTTTCTACGTGTTCACTCGTTGGTCGCTAGCTGGGGAAAAGATGGCGGCTACCTCCAACTAGCGCCAAGCCCCTTTTCTTGTTTTCCTTTTTGTAGCTCTCCGGAAACGGTGAACGCTCAGCATGTCGCTGTCCAACATTAGTTCCGGATAGAGTGAGATCTGTTATATAACAAATGCCCCCTCAGATCTCAATCAGGTTTGTGAACTAGTCCGTGGGATATCCTCAGTTCATGACAAAGTCCTTGAAGCGTGCAGGTAGTCGTCCTCTCGTCATTCTCGCTGGTAGCGGAGTACTGTCTGTATTGCCCTCTTGTAATGTTGTAGGGTGTATGTCGTGAGTTGGATCTGGGTCCCTTGGTGACTGCGGTTCGACGTGATTTTCGTGGTTGGTACATGGTGAGAGGGGTAAGGGTGTGTTGCATAGGTGTGGTGGTCGAGGGGCCAGTTGTCTGATATGTGCGCGGTGGATCCAGGCTGGATCACCCTTTTCATCTTGCACCTGGCACATCACATCATTTGACTTTGTGACCGTGAAATTCCCCACCCAAGGTAGATGAGATGCTCGGGCCGGTCCTGATTGTGGCCGATGAAGTAAGACCCTGTCACCCACTTGTATTGAGTCTTTGCAAGTAGGATTATGCGCATTCCTCTCAAGTTTGTGGTCAGCCTCGTCGTTGGCCAGAGTGACATGGTGGTGAACCTGCCTCAGCAGGGCATTGATCTCCATGCCATATGCCCCCGGATCGTCGCTTCTGATTTGTTTATTGTGAGGCATAGGCAAACCAATGTTGGGATGACGACCAGTGATTGCGTAATGGGGGGAGACACCGGTAGCGCTATTGACCGTGGCGTTCATGGACGAGACCACAGATCCCAGGACGTCAGTCCACTCGCAATTTCTGTCCTCGCATAGCATATATAGCGCGTTTTTCATCGTTCGATGTTGTCGCTCGATGTTGCCTGAGCTCTGTGGTCTCCACGGACAGTGGAGTTCCTGCGTGATAGCCAACTGGTCGCAGAATCGTCTGTACACTTCTCCCGTGAAGTGTGTGCCACGGTCAGATGAAACAATCCGTGGAATCTCCCTGTGTCGAAGGAAGAATTGATACAACCCACGGGCTGCGTCAATGGCACGGTCCCTTGCGCATGGTATGGCCGTGAAGTACCGACTAAAGCTGTCCAAAATTGTCAGGATGTAACGTTTTCCTTTCGAGTTTGGCATTGTCACAAAGTCTATGAAGACCAACTCAAATGGTTTCTTTCCGCGTTTGCAGTGACCCATGGGCCAGTGGGTGCGTTTGCCATAGTTCCCTTTGCATTTTGCGCATGTTACGCAAGAGTCAACGTAGGCCTTGATGTCGCGGTTCTTGAACTCCCACCAATAACTGGACATGAGTTCTTGCATGCGCGTGATGCCCGAGTGATTGGTGCCTTCATGTGCTTGCGAGAGGTATCTGGCACGAAGTTTATACGGCACAACCAGTTTGGGGGAGTTGTTGCTGTCCCGAATCATCAAAACGGAGGTGCCTGGCTCCAGAAAAAATTGTTGGAAGTGTCTATTGAAGAGCGTAGCACGGTGATCGTCGGGATCAATATGTGGTTTATCCGGTGAGATTGACTGGAGGGCACTGATGATCTTCGCTAATGTTTCATCCTTCTGTTGTTCTTCTGCAATGCCCAAGTGATTGCAGATTCTCTCTGTAGGGATGGAGGATGACGAATGATATGCAAAGAACGCATTGCTGATGTGTTCTTGTGCACGGGTGCCTTGTGGTGAGTGAGTCTTAGGAATCAACCGTAAACCGTTAAGTTCGCTGAGGCACCAAGACGGTATATACATGCGTAAAACTGACCCACTTAGCTCGAAAGTCTGGCCTGCTGGGGTCGGGTCATACGGAGTTTTGGCCTTCTTCTGCCCGCAACCCCTACTGAGCATGTCAGCCCAAATGTTCGATTCGCCCTCGATGTATTCGAGAACAAAATCGTAGCACGAAATTTCCTCTTGCCATCTCCGTATTTTGGCATTATTAAATACCCGCTGATCCAGATACATCAATGACCTGTGGTCGGTGAAAAGAACAAAGGGGCGGTTTCGGAGAAAATAATCAAACTTAATTATCGCCCACTTGATAGCGTAGGCCTCCCGTTCCGTCGTGGACCAGTTCTGTTCCGTGGGGTTGAATGCATGTGAGGCAACAGCTATGATATTCTTCTTCCCGTTGTCAGCTTCTTGCATTAGGATCGCACCACATGCGACATCGCTAGCGTCGGTGGTGAGTGTGAACAGCTTTGAAAAATCCGGGAATGAAATGATTGGTGGAGAGCCAAGCCGTTCTTTGATTCTTCTGAAGGCTTTGTCGGCACTCTCAGTCCAGAGAAAAGGTTTATTGGCCCTGTTGAGGTCATGAATGGGAGACATGAGTTTTGAAAATGTGTCCAATCGGATTTGTTCCTGCAAGCGCGTTTCAAGGAATTGCCTAATCCATACCAACCGCCCGATAAGGCTTTGTAGTTCCTTTTTCGAAGTTGGGGGCTTCATTTCTCGGATAGCCCGAACGTATTCAGGATCAGGCTTGAAACCGTCACTGGTTATAATGCGTCCGAGGAATTTTGCCTCAGGTGCAAGAAATGAGCATTTTTCCGGGTTTAGCTTGAGACCAAAATTCCGGAGGGCGGTAAAAAGCTGTTCCAGAGCGAATATGTATTCATTGAATGTTCTTGCATGTACCAAGTTGTCGTCGATGTACGACGAGATGTTATCGCGTGAACTGACTGTGGCTAAAGCTTCCGCTACGCAACGTTAAAAGATCTCTCCGGCAGAGGTAAGACCGACGGCCAGGCGAGTGTACTGGTAGCACTGGTCCTTCCATGTAAACGCGGTTTTGTGACGGTCCTGCTGGTCGATTTCGATTTGCCAGTAGCCGCTGCGAAGATCCAGAGAAGCAAAGTAGGTGTTGCCCCTGCCGATCTTGTTAAATAGATGGTCTATCCTCGGTATTGGGTAAGGGTCCAGATCGACTAAGACCTTGTTTAGTGTTCTCTTGAAATTAGCCACTACGCGAACTGAACCGTTTTTCTTGCGCACAGCGAACACTGGGCTGTTAAAGCCCCTGGGGTCACTGCATTTTTCGATAACGCCTTCATTCGCCATGCGTCTGATTTCGTTATCGACATCGGCTTCCAAGGCCTGGGCGATCGGGTGTTGCTTCTGACTGCGGGATTGGCCGTTGGTCGGTATCCGGATGGGTCGGATGAACGTCCCTGGTTTGTTGTCATTCGAGCCGATGATGTCAGCGAATTTGATAAGAAGGTTCGCCGTATCCTCCAATTCGTCCCGGTTTGGGTGATTCGGCAGCGATAGCCCAGTGTTCTGCTTCAGCCAAGTTAATTTATCTTCCAGTGTCTGGGCGTTGGGTTGAGGTTCCGACTTGAGACTCTGGAATACAGCAGTTTGGGGTTCACATGCAGGAACGTGGGTCGACGATGTCGGCGGCGCGATGGTCGCGGCGTGTGATAAGGAACCTGAGGGAAATGTGCGCCTGAATTTTACCGTGGAATTTTGGTTGTCAATTATATATGAGCTGAGCGTGCTGTGACGCAGGATATTCTGGCCGATCAGGATTGGTGTGTTTTGGGTTGTAACAAGCACGTTCACTTTTTTGAACGTGGGGGAATTGTGGTTGCCAATCGTGACGTCACATGTCAGTTCACCCAGGGCGGCTATGCTCCCATTGATACCCTTCACCCGAATATCAGTGCGGGTCATATATTTTTCAGCTTCCTTGGGAAGCTGAGACAGCGGTATGATGCACGTGGAGCATCCTGAGTCTAACATCGCGATGCCGGAGAAGTACACACCGTCAATATTGAATGAGGATTGGACGAGCGGTGAATGGTGGTTAGGTCCTTGAAAATTGAAGACGTGATGGCTGATGTGAGGGTCGGGCGAACGAAGCATCACATCTCGTCCTGCCCGAACGGAAAATCCTGTGTTATGAATGTCTGGTCATCATCCATTGCAGCGATATGAGCCTGTGCTTGGGTGCGAGGCGGGTGGCGGAATGGGCAATTGTGCCCGCGAAAGCAGGGTCGACCCCCGAGGTAATTCCGGCATAACGGGGTCTGTGAATTGTGCTGGCGACCTTTGCGACCTCGCGGACGGTCTTGCTTCGGATGTTGGTTGACGGGGCCTCTCTGGTGTGGCTGCCTACTGAGTTGGGGTGACAGGGTTGTTCTGAGTGACGCCTCATCCTGGTAAGACTGCTGTGATTTCTGTGTATAGTAGGCTTTTTGGTGGCGAGGAGACGTCAGATTTTACACCACGATCGATGTATCGCTGGGCCTCGCAAGCTATGCCGATCGCGTTGTAATGATTGTCCATCGTCTTTACTAGGTGAGTGTAAATATTTGGAGTCCAGGTTTTCACCTTTTCGCTCATCAGCATCGCGCCTATTATGGAAACCAGACCGTCCACTGTCAGGTCTGTCTTTTTATCCTTTTTGAATTTCGTCTTTATGTGGACGGCAGCATCTCTCAAAGTGTTCTCCAAGCGAGATGCGAAGTCTGGTAATTTTTCGCCGTCTATTCGCTCCAAGTCCCAGGCTCGGCTAAGGTGCTGGAAGCTCGTCATCTGGCTGCCGTGGGCCGCTTGCAAGTACTCCTTTAGTTCCTCAAAAGTGGACGAGTCTGACTTTGAATCCACCATCTGCTGAAAGATACCCTGGTCAAGTAAATCTTTCGCGGATTTGACGAACTCGCCTTCTAGGCTGGGATATCTCTCCAATTCCGGTGCGACGTGGATGGTATAAGCTTTGTTCAGCGCCGTGATGAATTGGTTCACGTCATTTCCCGGGCGGAATAATTTCTGCTGTTTGAGAACGTCCCGGATAGCCTGTTGACGTATAACTACGCTATACTCGTTCTCCTTCTGATTCGTACGGGTTGCTGTCGAAGGAGTCAGCCTTAAAGCCGCCAGCATGTCGTCTAAGTCGGTTTGAACCTCTTGAATTACACGTTCGGATGGCTGTTCCGCCCCTATCTTCAAATTGAACAATAGTGTTCTCTGCTCTCTAATGAGGGTGAAAAGTTCGTCCCGTGTGAAGTTCGTGTAGTTCTCCATATTTAACTTGCTGTACGCTTCTGACACCAGTGTGATAGACAAGCGTATGGTTGCAAGGAAACACGGACAACTTGAATAGGATTAATCAAATATATTTATTTACCCCAAAGCAAAGATCGTTCTTTTTATTCTTAATTCCTTGATGACGACGGCGACGGCAACGGTTAAGTTGTTTATCTTAATTCTTGATGATGGCGGCGACGGCGACGGTTAAGTTGTTTATCTTAATTCTTGATGACGGCGGCGACGGCGACGGTTAAGTTGTTATCTTAATTCTTGATGACGGCGGCGACGGCGACGGAGTGACCTTTTTTCTACGTGTTCACTCGTTGGTCGCTAGCTGGGGAAAAGATGGCGGCTACCTCCAACTAGCGCCAAGCCCCTTTTCTTGTTTTCCTTTTTGTAGCTCTCCGGAAACGGTGAACGCTCAGCATGTCGCTGTCCAACATTAGTTCCGGATAGAGTGAGATCTGTTATATAACACTACGTTTGTCTGTTTTTCAAAGCTATGACAGCGAAAATATATCCACTGTACAAATATTAATTTGTCTGTTTTTGTCTATTATTTAAAAAAAATATTTTGCAGATATTAAATTGTTGTCTGACTTTTGCGGATTATTTTGCAAATAAAAGTTACTTTGTTTTCATAAATATTAATTTGTTGCCACCTGGACCTAGGGTTAGTGGGAGGTTTAATGGAGTGTATATTTTGTTTTGTAAGAAACAAATCATAAAATTAAACAGTGTTTATTAAAAATTGAAATATATTACAAATTTAACATCACAATAATGACGTATCTAAATATAGAATATTGCCGAAGAAATTGTCCACAAAAATGAAATTAATATTTGCAAAATAATCCGCAAAATTCGGAAAATTAATTACTATTTTCAAAATAAAAGCTATAAAAAATATTCACAAAAATGAGAAAACCAATTAATATTTGCAAAATGATTTTTTTTTAATCCACAAAAATCGGAAAATAAATTATTATTTAGAAAATAAAAGTTAAAGAAAGAAATCCGCAAAAATCGGGCAACAAATTAATAAGTGAA
Source organism: Sepiola atlantica (assembly GCA_963556195.1). Classification (NCBI taxonomy): domain Eukaryota; kingdom Metazoa; phylum Mollusca; class Cephalopoda; order Sepiida; family Sepiolidae; genus Sepiola; species Sepiola atlantica. The sequence goes on along the minus strand of OY744549.1, from coordinate 25,486,228 downwards.
TTAATTTGCTCTGTCACCGCTGAAAAAAAGACAAAAGTCGGCCATTTTAATATTTTGTTAATGATTGGAATACATATCGAAGTAATTCATACTTACCTAATTTTCCTACCTTGCCAAAATTACATAATCCCCCCCCCCAAAAAAAAATGCACCCTTCCTACTACTAACTCTAAGTCCGGGTGGTAATACGAAAAATAAATAAATTTAACAAAAGTCGAAAAAAGTGCGTGCGACGTGGATGTAACGGGGCTGTTAATAGTCAATTTATTGAATATTAAAGTTATTTTTTTTGTTGTGTTATTTATTTATATTAAATAAACCGTTGTATTGTATCACTTATCTTTCGCGGAAAGAAAACAACAACAATTATTTCAGAATGCATCAGTTTTGCATATACTTGTAACATAAAATGATCCCCCATTTCCGGGTCATTCTAACTTAGTAGGTAAAAGAATTTAGTTAACATTGGTTCTCAGAGTGTAAGTCGAATATTTGTATTGGTAAATTATGGGGATGCAAAGTAAACATTTCAAAGTTAACTGCCTCCTATCTACCTTATCAAACCTTTTATAATGTCAAAAATCGAAAATTAAACAAAATGCTGGAAGAACATTACATTTTCGCACGATTGGTGACATTTATTGGATGTGTTTCTACCAGTATTTGTTTAATTTTCGATTTTTAGCGATTATCCGAGTGATCATCGTCGACATCTTATCGACGCCATTTTCTTTTTGAGTATGAATTGAACAGTCGACACCATGTTTGTTTTTAACAAAAATATGCTTTAAAATAAGTTAAAACACAAATAAACTTATCCAGGTAGGTAGAATAGTAACTTATCTTGCCTTTGGTAACATTTATTAGTTGCACATTTATTTGTTGTTTTTTTACCCATTTTTCGTTCTGTTCGCTCTCGTTATAAATGCCCTAGAATTGTTTTTTTTATTAATTTATTTTTACGTTCGTGGGCTTTTGTCCGTGGTTGAATTATTTTGGTGGCCTTTTGTCCGGTGAGCTTTTGTCCGGTCGCGATCACCATTTTATTTTTAGAACATTAACAGTTTTATTGACATGTAAAACTACTGCAGATTTGCATATATCATGTATGGAAGGTAGCTTGAGAAATAATCTCATGATGACTAAAGAGAAAATGAATACGGAAAATAGTTTTACTGGAATCTGAAATTGCGTGTGTGTATGTGGCAAACGAAATCGCCAGATTCTAAAGAAAAAAATCGCTAGCCGCTAGATCCAAATTTTACTAGCCAGATTCAAATCAAAATCGCCAGATCTAGTGGGAAACCCGCTAAATTGGCAACACTGGTTATGCCCACCGATGTATCAGTATGTTTTAACTGATTTGTTTACTTTTTAAGCTTCCGGTAATTATCTGTCCTTAGTCTGTCCCCACTTGTAATGGCGTCCTATGTAAATAAAGTTTGTGTTCATTTACTCTTCGTCTCTGTTTGTTCTTAATTCGAGCCATGCTCGACCGGCGACAACACAACATGGTGTCAGAAGTGGGATCCAAAGAGACAAGAATGTTTTTCAGTGAAAATAACACTTTATAGTGATATTTGTCAGGTTTAGGTGACATCAGACCCGTCCCCTGAAAATACGCACGTGCGCACAGCTATACGCCGAGGTAAGAGGAATTTGACTCTACTATTTTGTTAATTTCTCATCATAGAAACTCCCATACATTAGCACCAAGGATAGATTGGTCCAGTCCTCACTTGGGAAAAGAAATGGACGTCAAGCCATATTATATTTTGGTGGACCACTTCGTGACATGGACGACGACGTGAAAGTAAATTACCTCCTTTTGTGGACTGGTGTCGAAGGGCAGGAGATTAGCGACCACTTCGTTTTTCAGATGGATGAAAGTAAAAATGTGCACAACTACATAGACAATTCAAGAATTATGTCAGTCCTCAGTCAAATTTCCGGGTGTTTCGACACCAACTTTTACAGTGTCGCCAAAAAGAGAATGAGCCAGTCCACTCATTTCTAAAGAGGCTGAGGCAAATAATAAAAAATTGCGAATATGACCCCATAGTCGAAAAGACAAACTTGGTGACTTATTTATATTTGACCTAAACCTCAAGTCAACCCAAAAGTCACTGTTAAAAGAAGGTAGGGGTTTATCAATAACGACAGCCTTACGTATAGCAGAAACTGAAGAGGTAACAATCAAACAGCTGGAGGCGATTCGGACTCCACTTGAGAAACTCAGTGCACATGCGGTCCAATCAAATCGTGCCCCCGGGTATATACATACATGTGTTTTTTTTGTGGTAGACGTCACCATAAAGGAGAATGCCCAGCCAAGGGTAAGTCCTGCCTTAAATGCAGGAAGACAGGTCACTTTTCCATATTTTGTCGCTCGGCAGAGGCAAAGAAAAGGGTATCAGGATGGGAAGACCTCAAAGATACTCCAACAATACAAGTTGAGACAGTAAAATCAACACAGCCACCCAAAACGACAGTGAAAATTGAGGACTCTATTTTCATTCTGTAGAATGCGAAGTTCCCTTGGGCGCAACAGAAGCCTATGCAAACTTAAGAATAGGTGTAACTAGCTCAGATAGAGATCAAAGCAAAAATTGACACAGGAGCTATGAGCAACCTGCTACCCCTGAGTGTGTTCCAGCAATTGGTTAAGGTACCACTGTACAAAATACCAGTGAGACTATTAGCATTTGGAGGCTCTGCGATAGAGCAAGCAAGATCATGCATTATGGGAGTGAAATACCAGGACAGATTCACTAGTGCGACATTCTTTGTAGTTTAAACCAAGGGGACGATTCCGCTTCGACTACAAACCTCCAGAAAGTTGGGCCTAGTGACATTCAATTTGGCAATTAACACGGACGATCCACTTAAGAACCAAAAGGAATGCCAGTCTGAAATGAGTACGAAAGGAAATGCTATCCCAAGAGGGAACCCCAAAGTACGGGAACAGATTCTCCACCAATTTTTAGATGTATTTGACGGCATTGGATGTCTGCCAGGAGAATATGCGATAAACGTAGACCCAACAATAGCCCCAGTTGTACACCCACCTCGGCGAGTTCCTGTGGCCTTAAGGGACACATTTAAAATTGAGCTTGATTCACTGGTAAATCAGGGTATCATAACTCCGGTGAGCAAACCAACCTCATGGGTCAACTCATTTGTCACAAAGGCCAATGGATCAGTCCGGCTATGTCAAGACCCCAAAGACCTGAACAAAGCCATACAGCGACCAGATTGTGTGAACCACACATTCAAAGATGTGATCTCCAGGCTACACGGTGCAAAATGGTTCAAGACGATAGATGTCAAATCTGGTTACTGGCAAATGAAACTGAATGCAAATTAAAGAAAATAACAATATTTATCGCCTCATTAGAAGATACATGTTAAATAGATTTCCAATGGGAGTGAAGAGCGCCCAGGGTGAATTCCAGCGAGCAATGTTTGAGACACTTTGGAGACATTAAGAATGTTCTTTCTATCTCCGATGACACAATCGTGTACGGCTTTGAAGAAGATGATAGCGATCATGACCAAGCACTCAATCAGCTCCTTCAAAGAATTAAGGAAATGAACTGCAAATTCAACCCAGACAAGTTGATGGTACGCACATCAGAAATACCATTCTTTGGCCACATCATATCCAGAGATGGTATAAAACCAGACCCCAAAATGTAAGAGGCGATTGCCCAGATGCAACCCCCCAAAGATGAGAAACAGCTATCCAGCTTCCTTGGACAAGTTAATTACCTTAACAAGTTCTCGCCACATCTCTCAATACTGACAAAGCAATTACGAGACCTGTTGTCTAAGGACAATGATTTTGTCTGGTCATCTCAGCAACAAGCAGCATTTGACAGCATCAAAGAAGAAATCGAAATATCAGCCGCACTAAGGTATTTTGACCCAAATACACCAATCATGATACAAGTGGATGCTTCCGCTGCTGGACTCGGTGCAGCCCTCTTTCAGAATGGCATGCCAGTTGCTTTTGACAGCAAAACCCTATCTGGACCGGAGACACGATATTCTAAATATTGAAACGGAGATGCTTGCTGTCGTTTTTGGCCTAGAAAGGTTCCATCATTATGTATGGGGTCACAGGGTAACGATTTAGACTGTCCACAAGCCATTAGAATCGATCGCACTCAAGAACTTGACACAAGCACCTCCAAGACTGACAAGGATGCTGCTAAAGATTCAAGGGTATGATTTTGTGATGAAATACAGCCCAGGCAGAGTAGTTCCCATAGCTTACTGTTTGTCAAGAGTGTCACCCAGACCAGGCAATCACATTGAAGGCATCGGCCTCAACATAACCAACACACCTACAAAACATTAAGCTGGAAACCATGAAAGATTCAACTCTAAGAGAGCCCATCAACACTGTGATGACCGGATGGCCATCAGATCGCTCCAGTTGACCCAGTTACTTACTCCCATACTGGAATTTTAAAGATGAAGTTGGGATCCAAGATAGTGTCCTACTAAAAGGCAACAAAACATGTCATACCCGCTTCACTCCAACAAGATGTTCTGCAACAACTGCACTTATGACATCAGGGAGTAGTGAAAACCCGGCTGCGGCCCAGAACTGCTGTTTACTGGGTAAAAAATAAATAAGGACATTGAGGATATGCTTGCAAGATGCCCCACATGTCAAAAGTATAAACCAAGTATCCCATCAGAAACATTGCTACAACATGAAACCCCTTCTTACTCATGGCAGTATATCAGCACAGATGTCTTCACAATGGAAGGAAATGAGTACCTTTTAGTGGCAGACCAATATAGCCGCAGTCCATTTGTACGACGCCTGCAGTCAACAACATCTGCTGCAGTGATCAAGCAGATGAAACAAATATTTGAGGAACAAGGTGTTCCTGAAGTTGTCTATAGTGACAATGGGCCTCAGTACACAAGTACGGAATTTGCCAAATTTGCAGAGAAGTCAACTTTAAGCACACAACACCTTCATCACATTAACCTCAATCCAATGGGTTTGCAGAAAGAATGGTTGGCGTATGCAAGATGCTACTTCTGCAGGCCCGAGAGACTGGCAATGATTGCCATTTGATGATGATGTTAAACCAACCTTAAATCTCCAGCCGAACCCCTCAACTGGAGGCCCATCCGAACACCACTAGTCTCTAAGCAACAGCTCGGAGATGAGCAAACCAGAGACATAATGCAATGAAACAAAGACAAGACAAGGAACCGGTATGACCAACGGAATAGCCACTGCCATCCCCCATTGCAGGCAGGTCAGCAAGTCCACATCCCAAATGAGAAAACCAAGTTGTGGAAACCTGGAACAGTAAAAAAAACCCACTGCAGAGCCACGGTCATACCTTGTAGAATGCGCAGATGGCAGTATTCATCGAAGGAACAGACAGTTCCTTAGGCCCGCAAGAGCGGAGTTGACTGAAAGTCTATATAAAAATAGACATAATCACCGACTAACAGTTGATACCAATGCACCACCCATTAGTGATTTGATGTGTGTATACGCAAGTGACCGTTGTGTGATCTCTCCATCTAGCCAACACTGTACGAGCAGCCAATCAGAACCTACATACCCTACACCAGTATATAATGCACAAACTCTGCTCACAACTGAAAGGCCATATGCCGAGCCATATTTGGAGTCATGCCGTTCTGGACGTCCCTGAAAGATTGGACTTGTAATGCTTAAAAAAATAAAAATAAAATAAATAAATTAAAAAAAATCAAATAAAAAAAATCCCACTCTCTTTGTTTAACTTAAAAAGAGAGATGTATCAGTATGACATAGCTGATTTGTTTACCTTTTAAACTTCTGGTAATTATCTGCCCTTAACCTGTCCCCATTTGTAATGGCGTCCTATGTAAATAAAGTTTGTGTTCATTTACTCTTCGTCTAAGTTTGTTCTTAATCCAAGCCATCCTCGACCGACAACACAACAGTGTTTTCCGCAAAGTTTGTAAGACCGTACTGTCAAAAATAAGTTTTGTGATGGAGGTTTCTACTGGCTTTTGTTTATGATGTTCATGTACTATTATTATGTTTGAGTTCTTGGATCTAATCAGATATTAGACGATCTTGCAATAGTGACTCAATGCTGATAGTACATTTCAGAGAGAATTATACTTACTGGTCCTCTGGACAGGTACATCCCTGGTAGACATTGTCTTTTGTATATTACTCTGTACAGTGTCAACATTTTCTCGTTTAAGTGTCTGGTCTGTTAATGTCTTCCAGTGGCCATCCGATAATGTCAAAACTGTATGTTATCACTGGCACAAATTGTTTAATGACATTTACTTTGTTTTAATTGTAAGCTGTTTTCTTTTTCAAATTTTTCTGACACGGTGTACATATTCTCTACCAATGTTTTCTCTCATCTTGGTGTGTGGAATTGAATCGTTTTCTTCTCTACCACATGTATTTTTTATTGTCCCCGCTCTTCTATGTATTTCATGTCATTCTCTACATCAAGCTGTGTTTTTCGTTTGGATCTTCTTTCAAGCTCCAAGGGAACATCTGGCCCATTTGTCCAGACCAAACTTCGATCCAACGTATTTGCAGAATATATGCACAGCCTACAAGAGTCGACTTAGTCACCGTCTGAAATGGAATACAGCTTGAGGTAATCTATGAAGAGCATGTGGTTGACACTTTTGTTTTAGTTGTAGGCTCTTATTTAGTAGCTTACTTAGCGGATCTATGGCAAGCAAGAAAAGAAAGGAGATAAGCTATCTCTGTGGAAGATTCCTCTTCGGATTTTGATTTCAAGGGTTGTTATTGTTCTATTGGTTTATTTTAATCACATGTTTTTCTGACATATATTTATGCTTTACTTTATTATCGGCTTGATCATATATACGTCACGGAACCGCAGTAGCTGCGTATATGGCACACAATAATGTATTTGGTGTGATGTTCATTTACCATTCTCATTTTTTATCTCAAGACCTGTTCATATATTGTCCCACGTTTATCATTGATATTCACTATGCATGGGTATTTCAATAAAGCCCAAACCGTCTTTCTTTCGTGGTATGTATAACCTGTCCATACATTGATGTCGGTAGATGATTTAAGTGGAGCCAGCTTTCCTATTTTTTGTCTCAAGACAATTGATGCTGCTTTGTGGTCAGTAAATAATGCAACATTCATAAGAAAACGACACGTATTCAGTTGGTTGAGTGCTGTTATTTGATTTTTTGATAAGAGTTGTGTGTATTAGAAATACAAGTTGTTTTTAAGATTTAGCATAGTTTGAATTCTTCACTCTTTCTGCACCTGTTAAGTTTGTATCCAGTATTGCATTGTTTGAGTAACTTACTCAATTGATCCAATGTGAGACAGAAAAAGATTTGTTTTTATTCAAACGCATTAATCGTGACGATCGTTGTAAGACAGAAAAATTATTTGTTTTTATTTAGCCGATTAATGATCCTTGTGAGGGTATCATTGATCTTTTTAATAATAAGTCTACAAAGCTTTATTACAATTCATTTTGACCAGAAGACGGAATTTGTTTGCACGTTTCCCGGATTAAAAAAATAAAACCTTAAATTTTAACTAGCACAACAAAAATAAGGAGGAACAGGTCGACGCAGAAAGTCATAGGGGTCAGATTAGGTGACTCAGGAAATCCACTCATGCAATTTTACACAACGGGTGTTTACACACCAATGAAAATACAATATCACTATTGCTTTGCGATGGATTTACCTAACAAAATAGAAAAGTGAAATATTGCCAAATTTAACAGATCAATTAAGTCCAGCGGCAGATGTAAGCAGTACGACGCAGTCTAGGGAAACCGAAGACAGCTGAGCGAGAGAAAAAAAACTTGTGAGACAAACATAAACTGTATTATTCCGAATATGTTTTAAATAAACTAACCAATTCTCAGATCTCATTGCTCTCTCGTTCGACATTCGGTGTAATTATTTTTCCATAAAACGATTTTAGTCTCATCTTGTTTGACATATTTCACAAAAATATGGAATCGACTTTTTTATAGAAAAGCAAAAATATTTTTAATTCAAATCTTTTACTCCATAAAATGCAGATTAATTTTCCAAACTGGTTTAATACAAGAAAAACGTCAACAGCTAAAAATTATGTGTTTTTAAATGAAAGTTAATTTTCCAAACTGGTTTAATACAAGAAAAACGTCAACAGCTAAAAATTATGTGTTTTTAAATGAAAGTTAATTTTCCAAACTGGTTTAATACAAGAAAAACGTCAACAGCTAAAAATTATGTGTTTTTAAATGAAAGTTAATTTTCCAAACTGGTTTAATACAAGAAAAACGTCAACAGCTAAAAAGTATGTGTTTTTAAATGAAAGTTAATTTTCAAAACTGGTTTAATACAAGAAAAACGTCAACAGCTAAAAAGTATGTGTTTTTAAATGAAAGTTAATTTTCAAAACTGGTTTAATACAAGAAAAACGTCAACAGCTAAAAATTATGTGTTTTTAAATGAAAGTTAATTTTCCAAACTGGTTTAATACAAGAAAAACGTCAACAGCTAAAAAGTATGTGTTTTTAAATGAAAGTTAATTTTCAAAACTGGTTTAATACAAGAAAAACGTCAACAGCTAAAAAGTATGTGTTTTTAAATGAAAGTTAATTTTCAAAACTGGTTTAATACAAGAAAAACGTCAACAGCTAAAAATTATGTGTTTTTAAATGAAAGTTAATTTTCAAAACTGGTTTAATACAAGAAAAACGTCAACAGCTAAAAAGTATGTGTTTTTAAATGAAAGTTAATTTTCAAAACTGGTTTAATACAAGAAAAACGTCAACAGCTAAAAAGTATGTGTTTTTAAATGAAAGTTAATTTTCAAAACTGGTTTAATACAAGAAAAACGTCAACAGCTAAAAAGTATGTGTTTTTAAATGAAAGTTAATTTTCAAAACTGGTTTAATACAAGAAAAACGTCAACAGCTAAAAAGTATGTGTTTTTAAATGAAAGTTAATTTTCAAAACTGGTTTAATACAAGAAAAACGTCAACAGCTAAAAAGTATGTGTTTTTAAATGAAAGTTAATTTTCAAAACTGGTTTAATACAAGAAAAACGTCAACAGCTAAAAAGTATGTGTTTTTAAATAAAAGTTAATTTTCAAAACTGGTTTAATACAAGAAAAACGTCAACAGCTAAAAAGTATGTGTTTTTAAATGAAAGTTAATTTTCAAAACTGGTTTAATACAAGAAAAACGTCAACAGCTAAAAAGTATGTGTTTTTAAATGAAAGTTAATTTTCAAAACTGGTTTAATACAAGAAAAACGTCAACAGCTAAAAAGTATGTGTTTTTAAATGAAAGTTAATTTTCAAAACTGGTTTAATACAAGAAAAACGTCAACAGCTAAAAAGTATGTGTTTTTAAATGAAAGTTAATTTTCAAAACTGGTTTAATACAAGAAAAACGTCAACAGCTAAAAAGTATGTGTTTTTAAATGAAAGTTAATTTTCAAAACTGGTTTAATACAAGAAAAACGTCAACAGCTAAAAAGTATGTGTTTTTAAATGAAAGTTAATTTTCAAAACTGGTTTAATACAAGAAAAACGTCAACAGCTAAAAAGTATGTGTTTTTAAATGAAAGTTAATTTTCAAAACTGGTTTAATACAAGAAAAACGTCAACAGCTAAAAAGTATGTGTTTTTAAATGAAAGTTAATTTTCAAAACTGGTTTAATACAAGAAAAACGTCAACAGCTAAAAAGTATGTGTTTTTAAATGAAAGTTAATTTTCAAAACTGGTTTAATACAAGAAAAACGTCAACAGCTTAAAAGTATGTGTTTTTTAAATGAAAGTTAATTTTCAAAACTGGTTTAATACAAGAAAAACGTCAACAGCTAAAAAGTATGTGTTTTTAAATGAAAGTTAATTTTCAAAACTGGTTTAATACAAGAAAAACGTCAACAGCTAAAAAGTATGTGTTTTTAAATGAAAGTTAATTTTCAAAACTGGTTTAATACAAGAAAAACGTCAACAGCTAAAAAGTATGTGTTTTTAAATGAAAGTTAATTTTCAAAAATTGTTAAAATAGAAAAAAGTTTTTGCCTGCCACTTTGTGAGAAACAATAGAAAATTCATATTTCATAAAGTAATTAGGGACCAGCTGTAGATTTAATATCGAAATTGTATAAGGAGGAACGGGTTTAACATGACATAGTCTCTTCACCTCGATTTCATCTCAGAATAACATTTTCATCAATTAAAGACAATCAAACATCTATTTAAAAATATTCGTTTTCCATCTGATATCAATAGTATGTATATTGGTTTACAAATAATTATCCATTTTTCGGAGTATATTGTACAAATTGAAAATAGTACAAAAAATATCGCATTACATTTTGATAACACTAGAAAGCATGCAAGGAAATAGACACATTCATTTACAAATAAAAAAGGAAAAACCTCAGTTTTTTCTATGCAATTTGAGAAAGATTATTTTCATTTTGTGGGAAAGAATAAAAGTTAAATTTAGAGATGATTTTCGAAAGCCATGTTTTCTTCTACTTTTAAAATTAAATTTTCTTCTACTTTTAAATTAAAATTGATTTCTGATGGTGTGTCTGATGGTGTCATTTTCCTTAATGTCAACGTATTTGTATGCTTCTTGTTCTTCGAGATCTCTGATGCCATTTTTCTCATTTAGCTGTATATTGTCAGTATGAATCCTTTTCTCATCCCTGAGAAAGCACTTGGCACATTTGTCTAAACCAAATCTCATTCCGATGTCATTGGAGAATAGTGTTCACAAACTGTAAGAGCTACTGCAGTTCAGTGTCAGATCTTGCATAAAGCTTAAGGTCATCCATGAAGAGAAGGTGGTTGATTTTCTTGGATGTATTTCTCTGGCATCCCTGACCAAGGTTGTAGGCTTCTTGCCTGTTGTTGAGAAGCTTACTAAATGGGTCTATTGCCATGCAGAAGAGCAACAGGGATAGATTGTTACCTTGGAAGATTTCCCTTCTGATATTGATTTTAGGAGTGGTAATCATTCCATGGCTGTGGCTTATGTTATGGTGGTTTGCCACATCTATATGTGAGCAGCCAGACATTGTTTGTTTAATTACTGGGTTGGCATACATAGAAACACCGCAGTAGCCGTGAGTGAGGCATGCTGTCATAGGCCTTATGATAATCAATCCACGCCATGTTCAGCCTCCTACAGTCCCCTAAAATTGTTTTGTTAATTAATAACTGGTCCTTGGTAATGAAGCATTTTTTCCTGCAGCTAGCTGGTTGTATTTCTTGGTAGTTTCCAAAAGAGAGATCGTGTAGATGCTATCGTCTACCAGGCCAGTAAAGAGCTTGTAGGTGGTACTTAGACAGCATATTGGTTTGTATTTATTTAGGCCTTGGGTCTTTTGTTTTGTGTATAAGGCTTGTATCTCTCTTGGTGAACCATGGTGGTGTGGCCTCTTCACCCCTCAGCAGTCTGTTGAAGCATTTACTCTAGTAACCATGGAATGCAGTAAACTGCTTCAACAAAAAATTAGAGACGTTGTCAATGCTACTTTTCTTGTGGTTAGCAAACCGTGCTAGATTTTTGTGGTCGCTGCTATTGTAATCACTGAGATTGGCATTGTCGGATTGGTCTTATTTAGCCTCTGAATGTCCTCAATCCACTCGGCCTCCTGGTTGCATATTCCCTCTCACTCAAACAAAGGTCGCCAGTAATTTTCCAGGTCTTGTTTCCCAGGTGGTTTTTCCACAGTAATGGTGTCCCTTATGATAGTTATATAGAACACCTTTGGGGTTGTTTCAAACTGCTTGTTCTTCTTGCCCTCCTTATTTTTTATTCTCTTTGCAATGCTGATATCTTGCCTTCCAACTCCCTGGAATATAGTTTTCCTTCTTTATTTTGTTTTCTTATCTTTCTGTTTTTGCTTGAGATGGGGCATCCTACCGGATGCCAGACATTCACCGGCTATTTCAGACACTCCAGCCTAGAGATCTTTTTAAGATTCTAACCGTCCCTTTAAGTGCAATTGTTTGTATTTCTCTTGCACTCGGTTCACCGGGTATACTCGCAAGATAGCTTTTAAAATTCGTTTTTCAATAGTCCTGTTTCTCCTATAATTACTGAAAGTATGGAAGAGATTTTCCTAATATTTCAGTTTCTTTTCATCTCGTATGTGTTTACATAACCCCACATGTTGTTCATGTGTAAAAGAATTACACACTGCAAAATAATAGTTTTGTTAATTGTTTTCCTCTAGTATGTGTTTACACATACAAACCCACGTTGTTCTATGTGTAAAAGAATTACACACTGCAAAATAATAGTTTTGCTAATCGTTTTCCTCTAGTATGTGTTTACACATGCAAATCCACGTTGTTCATGTGTAAAAGAATTACGCACTGCAAAATAATAGTTTCGCTCATGTATGTGTTCGCCTGTGTTGCAACATATGCTGTTATATTGTGAATGAATAAAATACTTTAATAGAATATGGTTTCTCTTGAACATCAAAATATTAGATTTGTTTTCAAATGAAGAGCCACATACTTTACAGGGATATAGTTTCTGTTATCTTTTTTATTTCATTTTACTTCAGTCGAATTTCTCAGAAATCAAGGAGCCCCTTTCTGAGGCTATCACTTGATATCTATATTGGGTACGTAGAAAATCGAATATTCCATTAAGGTTCTCCTTAACTGTTAAACGTTGAGGTAGTAAAGAAATTATAACCATCAATTTCTCGCTCCCCAATTGACCAATTTCCTATGTTTTTGTGTATCTTCTTTTTGGTCTCTTGGTCTTACCCTATTCCAAGGCCGGATTTCATCTAGTCTGGTAGACATTCAAGCTATGTGATTTCACTTGAGATAACATTACTTGGTGAATGTGCACCATTCCTTGTATAAGCCACTGTATAGCCGTGTCGATAAGGCCTTTGAACATTTGGACAGGGTTTACTTGTAGGGTAATGTCATTTTGTCCTAAAAGACAGTTGTACATAGAGACCAAAGACACTCAGGAATGGTGTCCAGCAGATAAATCAAACTCTAGAAATGCAGTATGTATTTGGGTGTGCTTAAACGTAGTGTAAAAGTGAAGAACAATATACTTCACAAGAACATGGTTTAAAATAAAATATGTTTTCGCATGCAACATATTGAATTTCTTTAGAATCAAATACAATACTTAACATAAATGTTATTACTCTCCACAATGCGTTCGCATATGTTGTTTCTGTGTTAAACTAGACCACATTTTTAACAAGAATATAGTTTCTGCCCAGTATGTGTCTGAATATGTTACAACATATTTTGTAAATTTTTCGAAGAGGCACACACTTCACAGGAATATTGTTTCTCTCCAGTATACAACATATGAATAACCATACTGTGTTTATTTGTATAATAGCCACACACTTAACAAGAATATGGTTTCTCTCCAGTATGCGTTCGCATATGTTGCAACATATGTGATTTTTGTGTAAAAGAAGAGTCACATACTTCACAAGTATATGGTTTCTCTCCAGTATGTGTTCGCATATGTCGCAACATACTTTGTTTAATTGTAAAAGAGGAGCCACATACTTCACAAGGATATGGTGTTTCTCCAGTATGCGTTCGCATATGTTGCAACATATGTGATTTCCGTGTGAAAGAAGAGCCACATACTTCACAAGAATATGGTTTCTCTCCAGTATGCGTTCGCATATGTCGCAACATATGTGATTTCTGTGTGAAAGAATAGTCACATACTTCACAAGAATATGGTTTCTTTCCAGTGTGTGTTCGCATATGTTGCGACATATGGTGTCTCTGTGTAAAAGAAGAGCCACATACTTCACAAGTATATGGGTTCTCCTCAGTGTGTGTTCGCATATGTTGCGACATATGGTGTCTCTGTGTGAAAGAAGAGCCACATACTTCACAAGTATATGGTTTCTCTCCAGTATGTGTTCGCATATGTCGCAACATACTTTGTTTAATTGTAAAAGAGGAGCCACATACTTCACAAGGATATGGTGTTTCTCCAGTATGCGTTCGAATATGTTGCAACATATGTGATTTCCGTGTGAAAGAATAGTCACATACTTCACAAGAATATGGTTTCTCTCCAGTATGCGTTCGCATATGTCGCAACATATGTGATTTCTGTGTGAAAGAATAGTCACATACTTCACAAGAATATGGTTTCTCTCCAGTGTGTGTTCGCATATGTTGCGACATATGGTGTCTCTGTGTGAAAGAAGAGCCACATACTTCACAAGTATATGGTTTCTCTCCAGTGTGTGTTCGCATATGTTGCGACATATGGTGTCTCTGTGTGAAAGAAGAGCCACATACTTCACAAGTATATGGTTTCTCTCCAGTATGTGTTCGCATATGTTGCAATACATGTGAATTCCGTGTAAAAGAATAGCCACATACTTCACAAGAATATGGTTTCTCTCCAGTATGTGTTTGCATATGTGGCAACATAATTTGTTTAGTTGTAAAAGAGGAGCCACATACTATACATGAATATGGTTTTTCTCCAGTATGCGTTCACATATGTTGCAACATATTTGTTTTCAGTTCAAAAGAAGAGTCACATACTTCACAAGAATACTGTTTCTCACCAGTATGTGTCCACATATGACTAACCAATGATTGTTTCTGTGCAAAAACAGAGCCAAATATTTCACAAGAATATGGTTATTCTCCTCTAGCAGATTTATAGTTCATATTCGGAGGCGAAATATTCGAGATTTTTTAGTAAAATTTTATTTCTGTATTTTTCTATGTTGTGCTTTTGTTGTAGGACCGGAATGAATTAAGAAATATTCACACATTGTTTTTCAATTTTTTATAGGTTTTAAATTTAGTTTATCGTTGAATGGGAGTCATGACTGAAATTTTTCTCACAATTCAGGGAAAATATTACTTTTGTTTGACTGTAATTGATTATATATATTAACAGGAGAATTGTGTGCCCCTTTTTAAGTCTAATGATTGGAAATTGAGTAGAACTAGTCTTTTATGTATACATTTTTCTCATGTTTAAGGGAAAATATTACTTGTGTTTGACTGTAATTGATAATATAAATAAGAGAATTGTGTGTCCCCTCTGTGAACCAGCACCCTTTTAAGTCTAATGGTTGGAAATTGAGTAGGACTTATCTTTTATGTATACAGATTAGTGAAAACCGAACAAAAATGATATAGTCAATGATTTTTATAGATCTTATCTAAATGATATTTAAACCCAATATAAATAACAATGTATAAGGATCTGAACAATTCAGACAAATATAGCTAATTTTCGAAATATTTTTGCAACCCATAATTTTGCCATAATTTCAGTTTTCACCATTAGTAGCATGTGTTTCGTTTCAAGTATTTTTATGGCTAAAATTCTACATTCATTAAAGGGTGCATGTGTACATTTGTCATATGCACACATAGTGCACTAGTAATGTGCACTGATCAGTGAATTAGTCGTATGCATTTGCGACATCTATTCCAGCAAGTGTTTATAAATTAATACAAAGTAGAGAAGAAATCCATATACAGTTGAGAAGAAAATGCTTTTTTCTAATATATAATCATAAAACACGATTGATGAAAGAAAACATATTTGTACAGTTCACACGTGTATTATTTCTCACGTTTCACGATTTGAACTCTTAGCAATTTACATGTGTTTTTCTTTGTTTTCATTACTGGATATTCTGAAAAATAAAAAAAATAATTAAAAGATAAATTTCAAGAAAATATATTAATTTATACAAGTTCTTTGCAAACAAAATTATTTTAAGATGTTAAGCAGATGTAGACATGGTTATTTTGACATGGATTGATTAGACATAGGTTTCAGCATTGTGAGCTTAAAGGCAAAAGTTCTTATGTACAATTCTATTAAGAAGTTCACAAATGATTAGTTTAATAAAAAATATGAGGATATTTGTTGCAATACTTATCCATTAATAAAAGTTATTAATTTCCTTTTTTCAGATAATATTAGATTAAATTTCCACAAAACCTTCATTAATGAGATCCGAAATGTAACATTTTAATTTTTTATAATTAAAATTTTTTATAGCTTACAAAGGAAATAAATTCTTTCGAATGATTTTTGAGAAGCGCCAGCACTTTATTGATGTTCTTTAAAAAACAGTTATAATAATGCTATTTTGTTTGCAAAAATTATTTAACAACTGTTTTGCTATGCGTGTCATGAATTCAGCAATTATTTTATATTACTTTTGTGTACAACAAATTAATCAATAAATATGTGAGGATACTAAGAAACTGGAGAATATACTAAAATCATCAAAAAATACCTATAAATTGTTGATATGCCATAAAATATAACCAAAGTAAGCCATTCATCTTTTTCACATATGCCATGAAATATTACATTATTTTATATATTTAATTGTATTGAAAAAGATATATATCTTTGAATATGAATAAGCCCTAAAAATACACTGTTAATTAAAGACACAATAAAAACATCCCAAATTTGACAGTCTGAAGATATAAGTCATATCTTTCTTCACAAAACAACATTCAGTGGAAGGTTTAAAACATGAAAGTATAATTAAATATTGTCTGAAGATGTAAGTCATGTCTTTCTTCACAAAACAACATTCAGTGGAAGGTTTAAAACATGTAAGTATAATTAAATATTGTCTGAAGATGTAAGTCATATCTTTGTTCACAAAACAACATTCAGATGAAAGGTTTAAAACATGAAAGTATAATTAAATATTGTCTGAAGATGTAAGTCATATTTTTCTTCACAAAACAACATTCAGTGGAAGGTTTAAAAAATGTAAGTATAATTAAAAATTGTCTGAAGATGTAAGTCATATCTTTCTTCACAAAACAACATTCAGTGGAAGGTTTAAAACATGTAAGTATAATTAAAAATTGTCTAAAGATGTAAGTCATATCATTCTTCACAAAATTACATTCAGTGGAAGGTTTAAAACATGTAAGTATAATTAAATATTGTCTGAAGATGTAAGTCATATCTTTCTTCACAAAACAACATTCAGTTGAAGGTTTAAAACATGAAAGTATAATTAAATATTGTCTGAAGATGTAAGTCATAACTTTCTTCACAAAACAACATTCAGTGGAAGGTTTAAAACATGAAAGTATAATTGAATATTATCTGAAGATGTAAGTCATATCTTTCTTCACAAAACAATAGTGGAAGGTTTAAAACATGTAAGTATAATTGAATATTGTCTGAAGATGTAAGTCATATCTTTCTTCACAAAACAACAGTGGAAGGTTTAAAACATGTAAGTATAATTAAATATTGTCTGAAGTTGTAAGTCATATCTTTCTTCACAAAACAACATTCAGTTGAAGGTTTAAAACATGAAAGTATAATTGAATATTGTCTGAAGATGTAAGTCATATCTTTCTTCACAAAACAACATTCAGTGGAAGGTTTAAAACATGTAAGTATAATTAAATATTGTCTGAAGTAAATGGAAAATATCCAAAGAGTTGAAACATTGTTTCTGCATCTGCAAACTAAACAAAAGAGTATTTAAATAAAATTTCAAAAAGTATTTTTAAATGCAGCGCTATGTTTGATAAGAAATATATATTTTTGACAATTTAATTACTCAATTGTTATATTAAAATGGTTTTCGTATCAACAAATATCCCGTAATTTAATGAGTGTCGTTTCTAGATTTCCAAAAAAATTATATTTCACGTGTATAAATGCTTTGGCATTTGATGATCGAATAGATATTTACTGAAAGTTTTGAGAAATTTGTTTACACATGTAGTGTGACAATATTATCAAACATAAAAGGGTTGATTTGAAACCGGACCCTGGTTTTTCTTAAGGAAACTTTTATTTTATTTAGCAGCAGAGAAAAACGAAGTTAATAAGATATATTATGCGAGACAGGAAATCCCCAAGTGAAGCGATGACATTTGTCGAAGGCCACCTGACTTTCTTGTTGCTCCATTCATCCTGCAACATACGCTTGAGGGATTTATGATCAGTTTTGATCATATAACCAGGCCGTTCAAGTAAATAATCCAACTTGTACACTGCGTACATGATTGTGAATGCCTGCTTTTCTATCACTAACCACCTTTCTTTAATCTTGTATAGTCGATGTGATAGGAAATATACTGATATCACTTCAGGGATACCTGGCACTGGTCAATCTTTGCATGGACAGGGGTTCATCAATACAGCCCGGATGCATTTGTAAATAAGCCTGGATATGTCAGCAATGGCACTGCTGTGATCTATTCTTTAAGAGTGTCAAAAGCTCGCTGACAGTCAGACCACTTAAACCTGACATAGTTCTTCATCAGGGCCCTGCTAATCGGCCAAAGGCAGGCACGAACTGCCTGTAATAACCGATTACTCATATAAATCCGCAGACCTGTATTAAACTCTGACACATATTTGGTATTTTCTTTTAAGTACTGACACTTGGGTAACATGAGTTTCAACCATGCTCAAGTAACCTCCCATACACCTGCAGGTGTATGAGATGCCCATTATATGTCCTAGGCACAATATATCGTACAGGTAGGCTATGGCAAAATCATCCAGGCCTCCCAGTACTATTGACATCAATATGGTGCATTTGTATAAAACTAAAAAGCATCACTTTGAGACAACCAAAAACTATTTTTCTTGGTATTTTTTCTCAGGTAACCTGCCAACATCTAGACCCTTAATCTAAGGTCGAAAAACAGGTTGACTTCTCAAACAAAGTCACAATATTATCAATCAGGGATATATGCCCTGCTAACGGTCTAGTAATCGCATTCAACTGTCAGAAATCCACCGAGAAACAATGTCCTCCATCTTTCTTTTCAACAATCCCTATCGAGAAACTCCAGGGGGGCTCAGACCTTTCGATTATTTCTGCCCCTAACATATCGCTTACCACCTCCTTCTCTAATTTTGTCTTATGTATCTGAGTTCTATAAGGCATCAGTTTAATCGGTGGATGGTCACACGTATTGATCCCCATCTCCACTGTTTCATTCCGTCACTGCTATTATGCCTTGTCACTATTTTATATTTCTCTGAGACTCTTATATCTTCGTTCTGTAATTCATCATGCTTGAGATCTCCTTTTTCTTACATTCTGTAATCACACCTGCTATACCTGTCATATCAGTCGAGCATATCCTAGCTCTTTCCTTGTATTTATTTTGACACTTTCGTTTGTTGAGTTAGCTATCAATATGAGTATTTTTTCAACCCCTCTAACCAAATTATCCATCCCAAAAGATGAACATGAATATCTCGAAACCGTAATAAGAAACATCAAACCTAAACCAAATCATTGTGAGACTTTAGCAGGTCTTAATATAAAAAACATAACTACTACAGTATATCATCCAATGCCAAGGAGGAGAAATTTCACAAAAATTGGCCGATATATTGACTAAGTTAAGCGAAAGTGATAGAGAAAATTTGGATCTCTATCTGAACCAAATGCGGCTGTGAGGTTTACAATAAATGAAACCTAGAAGATTGGCCCCTATTATTAGTTGGTTGGTATGAATGTGGTCCTACTTGTAGATAACCTAGTAAAATCGCGTGGGAGATATATGGGTAGGATCACTGCAAAATAATCTTAGATAAGCAGCATGAGGAACTAATGCAAGTGGATGGACGAGGTTGTGGTAATCTATTACAGAGCAACTGTAAGGGTGTTGAGACCCTTTTTTGTTAATGAACTGGTAGAGAGACTTGTTATTGCATGCTCAGTCATTAATTTTATTATTATTTTCTTACAAAACGAGAACTGTAAGACTGCACACATGCATCCACCCATATATACATATCCACAATCTGAGGAACCAGAACACTATGCAATCAATTGAGGAACTTTTTATTTCCTGTCATTTTTATTATATAAATGTTTTACTCTGTGTTTCTGGACGATGGTGCTTAAGAGTATCAATTACATGTAAATGACAAAAATTACAATATTATCGGACAGAAAATGGTTCCTTCGAAACCAGACCCTAGTTTTTTCATTAGAAGGTTTTCAGCTTATTTTATACCAGAGAAAAACAAAGTTGATCAGAGAAAGAACAAGTTGTTTTATTTTCCTAATATGTTTGGAGATAGGAAATCCCCTAATGCAGCGATGACACTTTGGAAGGGCAGAATAAAAATACGATTTACAATTCTAGAGCCTAACAGGTATCCGTGACCCGATTCAAAAGCTGTACCAGTACCAAGAGAAAACAAAAATTATGTAGAATTTGTTGTTGTTCTGTACAATTTTTAGTTTATTCATCAAAACATAATTTATCAAAAAAATTAAACTTTTACCTTTCCGTAAAAAAAATATTTCATTGATTTTCTTCATCAAAAAAATAAATAAATTGTCATAAAATAAATATACGGTAAGTGTTTTTTCTGTTATTATTTTTTCATGTAGAAAAGTCGCCTCGTTTTTATTGTGACGCCAGTTCACTCTTATTCGTCTATTTCAGGCTGTTTAGATATTTCTGCGCCGGCAAAAGTCGATGTTGTCTGGTTCAAAAGCTGTACCAGTACTGATTTCTATTTACGGTAACTTCTAACATCAAACCGAATTCATCTTCCAAAAACTTAAATAAATTATTTCCCCGTTAACAAGTTTTGAAGGCCAAATTAAATAACTAAAAAGTCGATTTTAATTTGTTCAAAAGCTGTACAAATACTGATTTTTGTTTACTGTAACTCATTATATCAAACTGAATTAATCTTCCAGAACGTAAATAAGTTATTTTCCCGTTAACAAGGTTTAAAGGCTAAATTAAATAACTAAAAAAGGTAGGAAAAAAATCAATAATTAACTGTTTTTTTCCTTAAACAAAACAAAAGTAAATGTAAATTAAATTTTAAAAAATATATATAGGTTTACTAATACATTCTTTATAAAGATCTTTTTTTTAATTCTATAAATATTGAAAATGTCTTTAAATTTTAAAAAATATATATAGGTTTACTAATACATTCTTTATAAAGATATTTTTTAATTCTATAAATATTGAAAATGTCCTTAAAATTTAAAAAATATATATAGGTTTACTAATACATTCTTTATAAAGATCTTTTTTAATTCTATAAATATTGAAAATGTCCTTAATTTTAAAAAATATATATAGGTTTACTAATACATTCTTTATAAAGATCTTTTTTAATTCTATAAATATTGAAAATGTCCTTAAATTTTAAAAAATATATATAGGTTTACTAATACATTCTTTATAAAGATCTTTTTTTTAATTCTATAAATATTGAAAATGTCTTTAAATTTTAAAAATATATATAGGTTTACTAATACATTCTTTATAAAGATATTTTTTAATTCTATAAATATTGAAAATGTCCTTAAAATTTAAAAAATATATATAGGTTTACTAATACATTCTTTATAAAGATCTTTTTTAATTCTATAAATATTGAAAATGTCCTTAATTTTAAAAAATATATATAGGTTTACTAATACATTCTTTATAAAGATCTTTTTTAATTCTATAAATATTGAAAATGTCCTTAAAATTTAAAAAATATATATAGGTTTACTAATACATTCTTTATAAAGATCTTTTTTAATTCTATAAATATTGAAAATGTCCTTAATTTTAAAAAATATATATAGGTTTACTAATACATTCTTTATAAAGATCTTTTTTAATTCTATAAATATTGAAAATGTCCTTAAATTTTAAAAAATATATATAGGTTTACTAATACATTCTTTATAAAGATCTTTTTTTTAATTCTATAAATATTGAAAATGTCTTTAAATTTTAAAAATATATATAGGTTTACTAATACATTCTTTATAAAGATCTTTTTTAATTCTATAAATATTGAAAATGTCTTTAAATTTAAAAAAATATATATAGGTTTACTAATACATTCTTTATAAAGATATTTTTTAATTCTATAAATATTGAAAATGTCTTTAAATTTTAAAAATATATATAGGTTTACTAATACATTCTTTATAAAGATATTTTTTAATTCTATAAATATTGAAAATGTCTTTAAATTTAAAAAAATATATATAGGTTTACTAATACATTCTTTATAAAGATATTTTTTAATTCTATAAATATTGAAAATGTCTTTAAATTTTAAAAATATATATAGGTTTACTAATACATTCTTTATAAAGATCTTTTTTAATTCTATAAATATTGAAAATGTCTTTAAATTTAAAAAAATATATATAGGTTTACTAATACATTCTTTATAAAGATATTTTTTAATTCTATAAATATTGAAAATGTCCTTAAATTTTAAAAATATATATAGGTTTACTAATACATTCTTTATAAAGATATTTTTTAATTCTATAAATATTGAAAATGTCCTTAAATTGTAAAAAATATATATAGGTTTACTAATACATTCTTTATAAAGATCTTTTTTAATTCTATAAATATTGAAAATGTCCTTAAAATTTAAAAATATATATAGGTTTACTAATACATTCTTTATAAAGATCTTTTTTAATTCTATAAATATTGAAAATGTCCTTAAAATTTAAAAATATATATAGGTTTACTAATACATTCTTTATAAAGATCTTTTTTAATTCTATAAATATTGAAAATGTCCTTAAAATTTAAAAATATATATAGGTTTACTAATACATTCTTTATAAAGATCTTTTTTAATTCTATAAATATTGAAAATGTCCTTAAATTTTAAAAAATATATATAGGTTTACTAATACATTCTTTATAAAGATCTTTTTTAATTCTATAAATATTGAAAATGTCCTTAAATTTTAAAAAATATATATAGGTTTACTAATACATTCTTTATAAAGATCTTTTTTAATTCTATAAATATTGAAAATGTCCTTAAATTTTAAAAAATATATATAGGTTTACTAATACATTCTTTATAAAGATCTTTTTTAATTCTATAAATATTGAAAATGTCCTTAAAATCCCGTAATATGTTCATCTTTGAGATGTTTTAAAAAATATATATAGGTTTACTAATACATTCTTTATAAAGATCTTTTTTAATTCTATAAATATTGAAAATGTCCTTAAATTTTTAAAAATATATATAGGTTTACTAATACATCCTTTATAAAGATCTTTTTTAATTCTATAAATATTGAAAATGTCCTTAAAATTAAAAAATATATATAGGTTTACTAATACATTCTTTATAAAGATCTTTTTTAATTCTATAAATATTGAAAATGTCCTTAAAATCCCGTAATATGTTCATCTTTGAGATGTTTTAAAAAATATATATAGGTTTACTAATACATTCTTTATAAAGATCTTTTTTAATTCTATAAATATTGAAAATGTCCTTAAATTTTTAAAAATATATATAGGTTTACTAATACATTCTTTATAAAGATCTTTTTTAATTCTATAAATATTGAAAATGTCCTTAAATTTTAAAAAATATATATAGGTTTACTAATACATTCTTTATAAAGATCTTTTTTAATTCTATAAATATTGAAAATGTCCTTAAAATCCCGTAATATGTTCATCTTTGAGATGTTTTAAAAAATATATATAGGTTTACTAATACATTCTTTATAAAGATCTTTTTTAATTCTATAAATATTGAAAATGTCCTTAAATTTTAAAAAATATATATAGGTTTACTAATACATTCTTTATAAAGATCTTTTTTAATTCTATAAATATTGAAAATGTCCTTAAAATCCCGTAATATGTTCATCTTTGAGATGTTTTAAAAAATATATATAGGTTTACTAATACATTCTTTATAAAGATCTTTTTTAATTCTATAAATATTGAAAATGTCCTTAAATTTTAAAAAATATATATAGGTTTACTAATACATTCTTTATAAAGATCTTTTTTAATTCTATAAATATTGAAAATGTCCTTAAAATCCCGTAATATGTTCATCTTTGAGATGTTTTAAAAAATATATATAGGTTTACTAATACATTCTTTATAAAGATCTTTTTTAATTCTATAAATATTGAAAATGTCCTTAAATTTTAAAAAATATATATAGGTTTACTAATACATTCTTTATAAAGATCTTTTTTAATTCTATAAATATTGAAAATGTCCTTAAAATCCCGTAATATGTTCATCTTTGAGATGTTTTAAAAAATATATATAGGTTTACTAATACATTCTTTATAAAGATCTTTTTTAATTCTATAAATATTGAAAATGTCCTTAAATTTTAAAAAATATATATAGGTTTACTAATACATTCTTTATAAAGATCTTTTTTAATTCTATAAATATTGAAAATGTCCTTAAAATCCCGTAATATGTTCATCTTTGAGATGTTTTAAAAAATATATATAGGTTTACTAATACATTCTTTATAAAGATCTTTTTTAATTCTATAAATATTGAAAATGTCCTTAAATTTTAAAAATATATATAGGTTTACTAATACATTCTTTATAAAGATCTTTTTTAATTCTATAAATATTGAAAATGTCCTTAAATTTTAAAAAATATATATAGGTTTACTAATACATTCTTTATAAAGATCTTTTTTAATTCTATAAATATTGAAAATGTCCTTAAATTTTAAAAAATATATATAGGTTTACTAATACATTCTTTATAAAGATCTTTTTTAATTCTATAAATATTGAAAATGTCCTTAAAATCCCGTAATATGTTCATCTTTGAGATGTTTTAAAAAATATATATAGGTTTACTAATACATTCTTTATAAAGATCTTTTTTAATTCTATAAATATTGAAAATGTCCTTAAATTTTAAAAAATATATATAGGTTTACTAATACATTCTTTATAAAGATCTTTTTTAATTCTATAAATATTGAAAATGTCCTTAAAATCCCGTAATATGTTCATCTTTGAGATGTTTTAAAAAATATATATAGGTTTACTAATACATTCTTTATAAAGATCTTTTTTAATTCTATAAATATTGAAAATGTCCTTAAATTTTAAAAATATATATAGGTTTACTAATACATTCTTTATAAAGATCTTTTTTAATTCTATAAATATTGAAAATGTCCTTAAATTTTAAAAAATATATATAGGTTTACTAATACATTCTTTATAAAGATCTTTTTTAATTCTATAAATATTGAAAATGTCCTTAAAATCCCGTAATATGTTCATCTTTGAGATGTTTTAAAAAATATATATAGGTTTACTAATACATTCTTTATAAAGATCTTTTTTAATTCTATAAATATTGAAAATGTCCTTAAATTTTAAAAAATATATATAGGTTTACTAATACATTCTTTATAAAGATCTTTTTTAATTCTATAAATATTGAAAATGTCCTTAAAATCCCGTAATATGTTCATCTTTGAGATGTTTTAAAAAATATATATAGGTTTACTAATACATTCTTTATAAAGATCTTTTTTAATTCTATAAATATTGAAAATGTCCTTAAATTTTAAAAATATATATAGGTTTACTAATACATTCTTTATAAAGATCTTTTTTAATTCTATAAATATTGAAAATGTCCTTAAATTTTAAAAAATATATATAGGTTTACTAATACATTCTTTATAAAGATCTTTTTTAATTCTATAAATATTGAAAATGTCCTTAAATTTTAAAAAATATATATAGGTTTACTAATACATTCTTTATAAAGATCTTTTTTAATTCTATAAATATTGAAAATGTCCTTAAAATCCCGTAATATGTTCATCTTTGAGATGTTTTAAAAAATATATATAGGTTTACTAATACATTCTTTATAAAGATCTTTTTTAATTCTATAAATATTGAAAATGTCCTTAAATTTTAAAAAATATATATAGGTTTACTAATACATTCTTTATAAAGATCTTTTTTAATTCTATAAATATTGAAAATGTCCTTAAAATCCCGTAATATGTTCATCTTTGAGATGTTTTAAAAAATATATATAGGTTTACTAATACATTCTTTATAAAGATCTTTTTTAATTCTATAAATATTGAAAATGTCCTTAAATTTTAAAAATATATATAGGTTTACTAATACATTCTTTATAAAGATCTTTTTTAATTCTATAAATATTGAAAATGTCCTTAAATTTTAAAAAATATATATAGGTTTACTAATACATTCTTTATAAAGATCTTTTTTAATTCTATAAATATTGAAAATGTCCTTAAATTTTAAAAAATATATATAGGTTTACTAATACATTCTTTATAAAGATCTTTTTTAATTCTATAAATATTGAAAATGTCCTTAAAATCCCGTAATATGTTCATCTTTGAGATGTTTTAAGAAGCGAGAGGGATGTATTTTAAGCGAATCACTCCCGTCTTCAAACCAATTTTTAACAAATATATTTTCAGCTGTTAGAGTTAAGGTTAGGGTACGTAATAACGAAACTAGTTCTTGCGACGATCTTCAGTGTCAAATTCGTCATCAGGATCCTTGAAAAAAACAATAAAACCTATAAAAGTACTACAGCAACGAAACACACACGATTGGAGGCGATTTTTAAAAATGACCGTTCTTCGTTTACATGCAAACTTGGAACGTTGACTCATTTCTATAACAACACCAAAGAGAATCATAATGGTTCGGATGCGCCCCTGTTGTAAAAAAAGAACACACAAGAGCAATTCAATTCAAGTAATACTCACTTTTTGTTTGACAATCCGCTTTCAAGAAAGAAACGATGATAAAATGTGTGATTAAAACGATACGAGTTTGAAGGGTGAAAATCAATATTTAAGATGGCAACCGGAAAAACAGGTTCGCAGAAATAAAAATCTCTTTGGTGAATATTACGGGTAAAATTGTTATTTTATTTAATGACAAAAATGATAATAAAAAAAAAATTAAAATGTAAAAATATAATTCTAATAAATGCTTTAAATGCTGAATGTGATCACTCTTCCGCATTGGGGTATATTATAATTACATTCACAAGGGACTTTCAAAGTGAACCATAAATATGGCATCGTGCAAAATCAATGGCCGATTCCTAAAATGTAAAAACATTTTGACCCCCCCCCCCCTTCACTAAAATTCACAAAAATCATGAAATCAACCAATTTTAATGAAATTTACAATATTTATTAATCAACAACCACGGAATATAATGAAAGCTTATGTAGTATTTTTTTTAAACAAAATACACATTTACTAAAGTTATATTTTTAAATATTACTTAAAAAAAGCATTAATTTTTTTATTTTTTTTATGAAAATAAAGCATTGTAGATGTTCACAATTAAAAAAAATTGGTAAAAATATTGTTTTATATGTTACGAAAAGACCCCTAAATACCGTGTTAACGAAATCACTATAACTCAACGAAAAATTAATTTTTTGAATTAGTGATATTATTATTGAATAAAGCATTGTTTAATCAATATTTTCACCAAAAAAATAATATAATTGCAAAAAATATTTCATGTGATTTTAATGATTAGAGTTTTGGGGAAAATCAAAAATGCGACATAATTATATTTCTCTTTCATACATGAACGTGGCATCATCAGCGCAAGACATTTTTTTTATAATCTTGAAAATAAACCAAAAATTGACAATTTTGAGACCTAGGAACTTAACGAAAAAAAGAATTTAAAAAATTGGATAATTTCTACTAACGATTAACTTTGATTGATATGGTAGTCCCGTTCTGTAATGACCAGCTGGGATTAGCCTTCCAACAACAACTCTTACACCGCCCTCAAAACTTTATTTTTAGAGATTAAACAATTTCGTTAAATTCCCAATTCATCGTCAATTATTTGGAATAATTTGTATTTGTTTCGTCTTTTTTTCCTTAATAAATATTTAAGTTAAAAACAATTTTTATTAATATATAAAGAGAATTCAAATATGACATTTTCTTTCAAAATTGAATTCTGTTCATCAATTAACTGTTTTAACTATTTTTTTCAATGAATAAATTGTCAGTCATTGACTTTAATTTACTTTTCACACTTGAAATTAAAAACAAACAAACTTTATTTTAAAAAGAATCAATGTCATTTATCGTTATGAAACGTTAAGAATAAATCGAGTAACTAAAAAATGATAAAATTGGCGCAGTTCGTAACGTAAAAATAATTTTTAACATTTTTAAAAACTTTTATTTCAAATTCCAAGGAAAAACATTGGTAAAAATACGTCATCAATAATTTCAGAGTATTACTAAATTAAAAACTAATACCAAGTTAAACATTTTAAACATTTTTAGTTCAAAATAAAGTAAGATCTTAATTGCGTCCACTCACAAATATTTTAATTAAATAAGCATTTCCTTTTTTATTATAACAAAATAAGGGTACTTAAATTTGTTTATAACCTTAATAAAGAATAAAGAAATTAATGGATAATAATTTTTCAACTTCTATAAACTATTACAAAACCTTTTTATATACAAAGTTAAAAATGATAAATTATAACATTTTTGTCTTCCATATATTTTGCATAGCGATAGTCAATTGGTAAACAAAGTCGTTTACCGATCATGTAACGTCGGATTTTACTCATTTATGACTTTTGATGGATAATTTTGCTAATTTTTAGTAAAGTGTGGGAATTTCTTTTTTAATTCAGTATCTTATGACTTTAATTTAATAATTATCTTTGAAATAGTTCCCAAAAACTTATATTTATCTTTCAAGGGATTTTTACAAGTCATTTTTTCAAAGTTAAAAAATCACTGAATTTTTGTTTTTTGGGGCCATATTTCATTATAATTTATTTTTCACACGTAAATATGCAGTTCTTTTTCGTTTAGAGATTACGTTTAGGCTTTTATCTTTCAAACACAATCAAAGTTTACACGGAAACTAATATAATAATTAATGATAAGCGCTTTTTAATAAGCATAGTCCATACAAAAGACGGCCATTTTTGCACGTACCTATAGGCTAATGTTAAATATATATTGATAGGCAAAAGGGAAACAAATGATTTTAATTTAATCCTACAGTTATAATAACTAACAAATATAACTGACGAAAAAAAGTTTGAATTTCAACATAAATATAAAAAATAGTTTAACAGGACTAATGGAAGTAACGATTTCTGATATTATTTGTTTTTGTTTGTGTTTGGCTTGAATTTTATATATAATAAAAATCAAATTAAAAATAAAAATTTTAAAAGTATTGTGGTTTGTTAATGACTTAGCAATGTTATTTGTCAATTAAAAATTAATGAGATCATTTCAAAGTGAAAATAAGTTTAAGTCACGTAACATTTTCGACGAATAAAATTAATATTCGAAAGAAAATTTGGTGCTTGTGCATATCAACCCTGACATTGAAATATTTAAAGACTGTATAAACTATATTATGTACTTACGTGTTAGCTGAAAATAAGATTGTGCAGAAAAAATACGCAAATTCATTCAGTAGTTATTAAATTATAAGAAAAAGAAAAAAAATTAGTTTACGTATATTTTGACATTTTTGTAAACAATGGAGACCCCCAAACCCCGAAATTGTGAAAATATGAGTTATCGTCCTTGACCACTGGAAAATGGTGGAAATATCTACAAAGTGATAAAATCGTTTTTTATTTATAATTAAATAACTACTGGATGAATTTGCATAATTTTTGGTGTACAGTCTTTTTTAATCTACCATGTAAGTACATAACAAAGTTTATACATTTCTTTAGCTATTTTATTTGTAAGAGCGGTCTAACATGTCAGGGTTGATATACACAAGCACCGAACATTTTGAATAGATAAGCCTTTAAATTTGAAAAACGAACAAAGATAAAAAAAGTATGTAATACTTACCTTTGTCGCAAAAACAGTTTTTGTAAGCTTAAAGAATGGAAACAACAACAACAACAAACTCGTAAAGTGAATAAGATTAACACATCTGCGTTTGCTAAAGAGATAACTTTCTCCTTACGAGTCTATAAAGGTAATAAAGTCTATTATGATCTTCCATAGTTTGACAATATCATGAATTCAACCAACTATTGCTTACCTTGATCAAATAAACATTCTATAAAAAAGCACAAATTAATCGGTCGAAGTAGATGTCCGTCTTTTACGATTAATTATAGAAGGTTTATATTATATTAAAATATTTTGAAAAATGTTGAAAAACATATTTTCAAAATAGATGTTTAAACTTTAAAATGTCTAAATGATGTAATTTAAATGAATTACAATATCTAAAAAATGCATTATTGTTCAGAACATTTTTTCTGTGCAATTCACAAAATCAGAGTGTATATTAACAAGAAAATGAAGTTACAAAAATCAAAACATAATAATATAGTATTTATTTCCACTTTTTATTCATTAATTCACGGATATTTTACCAATTAAAGAAAATTAAATCTGATGTGCTTAAAAGACTTTTTCGCTTTATATTAAATTAAAATTTCGATCGATCAGAATATTTTTTTCCAGATTTCATAAAATTAAATGGGGGAGGGCACGCAGAAAGAATAGTTTCTCTAATATATTTTACGAACGAAAACATTTGATAGATAAATTAGTCGAATAATGAATAAGTATTGGGAAATTCGTGAAAATCTGACCGTTACTTGATTTTTGCTAGATTTATTAAACACATGGGTGTTAGTGCATAACAATTAGTCACTGCATAGGAACGTTGTTTTAAGGCGTAAATAAAAGAACACACGTTTTTTGTTTCATTATTTTTGTACGATGACAACCTTTTTTTTTAAATCAGCAGTTAATTTTCTTTTTCTTCTTTTGAATGGTAAAACAGGTATGATGATAATATAAACCTATATTAAAGTTACATCGTGTTACATATATGTGGAGGAGGGGGGTTAAATTCTATGGTGAGCTTTGGAAGTCCCTAACATTCATGATTGTACATTTCATAACTGTTTTATTCATTCCTGGTTCAACCGAAGGGGGTCATCATTCAGTTAACCGACATATATGCCGAAAAAGCGGAGACGTAATGTTCTTACGGGAAACAAATGTGATATTTTAAAAAGTACTTGGTACTTCCGAAAATGGTGTCATTCCTAAAATGACGTAACCAAGTGAGTACCCAGTACTATTTCTTAATTTAACTCTTATATTTCTTACTTTTAGACAATAAATATGTTAAGTAAAATCATTCTAATTGGCAATTGATTAATATTTTGAACTTCATGGCATCCATTTGCATGCCTGAACCATAACAGGGAGTTTCCACTACCCCCGTCTATTCTAAATTCTTTTCAGACGCTGAAGACCGACTTAAGTAATGCCACCCTTATAACTGTTGACCCGGACAAAGAATTTGTAGTGGAAACTGATGCCAGTAAATACTGCATTGCTGCTACGCTGAACCAACAGGGTAGACCCGTTGCATTCTTTTCTCGGACACTAAGTCCGAACGAGATTAGACATCACGCGGTCGAAAAAGAAGCTGCTGCGATTGTCGAAGCTCTTCGAAAGTGGCGACACTTCTTACTCGGGAGACATTTCAAAGTTATTACAGATCAAAAGAGCGTCAGTTTTATGTTCGATAATAAGAGAAAATCAAAAATTAAAAATGATAAGATATGTCGTTGGCGGATCGAACTGTCACAATTCAAATTCAGCATTACTTACCGCCCAGGAACGGAAAATACAGCTGCTGATACGTTTTCTCGCATCTCTGCATTAACGCACACTTTGCAAGACCTCCGCGACTTGCATGCTACACTATGCCATCCTGGAGTCACGCGACTCAGCCACTTCATCCGGACAAGAAACCTTCCTTTTTCTTTAGAACAAATTAAAAACATAACAGACTCGTGCCCCTCCTGTCAGTATTTGAAACCTAAATTTGCCAGTTGTAACAAAGGAACACTCATACAGGCTATATTACCTTTCCAGCGACTAAACATCGACTTTAAAGGCCCTTTACCTACCTCTGTACGTGGTAACAAATACTTACTCACCATAATTGATGAATATACTCGCTTTCCCTTTGCCTTCCCCTGTAAGGATATGACTAGTAAAACCGTGATCCATTGCCTAAACCAACTATTTGCTATTTTTGGCATGCCCGATATGATACACACTGACCGAGCTGCTGACTTCCTTGCAGGAGAAATCAAAGATTACTTACGTGGCAAAGGTATCGCCACCTCTAAAACAAGTAGGTATCACCCTGAGGGTAACGGGCAAGTTGAGAAGCTGAATGGAACTTTATGGAAGGCCATCCAAACGACCTTACACTCTAGCAACATGAAACTGCCTCATTGGGAAGAGATACTACCAAACGCTCTCCATTCAATCAGGTCGTTACTGTGCACTGCCACCAATATGACTCCTCATGAGAGAATGTTCAAATATAGTCGTAGATCTTCCTCCGGAACTTCTGTTCCCACTTGGGCGAAACCAGGCCCAGTATATGTCAGAAACCATACTAAGTCTAGTAAGCTCGACCCTCCAGTAACCCCTGCTACCTTATTAGACATCAACCCCTACTATGCTCATGTACGACTACCCTCTGGTGCGGAAACTACTGTCAATGTGCGAGACCTGGCCCCTAACTCCTCAAACCAAGAAGACGAACACGATGAAAACAATACTGCAAGCCCTGAAGCCCATAAAGAACCGCCACCTGACGAAAACAATATCGACGTGGAGGAGAAGAATCCCTTACCTGATCCTGAACATATCCATACTAGCCACGATGTGGATGCTGAGAACAAAAATCCCTGTGAGTCAGTGCGGAGATCGTCCAGAATGCGGCGATTTCCAAGTAAATATAAGGACTTTTTAACCTAGTACAGAACAGACTAAATTTAACTTCTGTAATTCCATACTTGATTATTGTTGAAGGGGAAAATGTTATAATAAATTACTGTAACTCTTCAGGAAATGAGTCATGGTTATTCCCCTTTGGCCGGAACTAAGGATTCCGCCATATTGACTTTGCCAAACACGTGTATATATTTTAAGCTGATAAAACCTTTACGAAAGGCATTCTTATTCATTCTTCTTTTATCATTACACTTATAATGCTTTAAATGCTGAATGTGACCACTCTTCTGCATTGGGGTATATTATAATTACATTCACAAGGGACCTTCAAAGTGCACCATAAAATGATGGCATCGCTAATGTTAAATATATATGGATAGGTAAAAGGGAAACCAATTACTTAAATGTGATCCTACAGTTATAATAACTAACAGAATAAAACTGACAAAAAAGTTTGAATTTCATAAAAATAAATATAAATAAATAGTTTAAAATGACTAATGGAAGTAACGATTTTTGCTATTATTTTATTTTGTTTGTTTGGCTGGAATTTTATATATAATAAAAATCAAATTAAAAATGAAAATTTAACAAGTATTGCGGTTTGTTAATAACTTAGCAATATTATGTGTCAATTAAAAATAAATGAGACCATTTCAAAGTGAAAATAAGTTTAAGTAACGTGACATTTTCGCCGAATAACTTTAAAATTTTAAAGAAAATTTGGAATGGATAAGCCTTTAAATTTAAAAAAAGAACAAAGATATAATGTATATAATAATACTTACTTTTGTCGTAAAAACAGTTTCTTTTTCAGCTTAAAGAATGTAAGCAAAAGAAACTCGTAAAGTGAATAAGATTAACACATCTGCGTTTGCTAAAGCGATAACTTTCTACTTACGAGTCTATAAAGATAATAAAGTCTATTATGATCTTCCATAGTTTGCCAATATCAAGAATTCAACCAACTATTGCTTACCTTGATCAAATAAACATTCTATAAAAAGCACAAATGAATCGGTCGAAGTAGATGTCGGTCTTTTACGATTAATAATAGTTAAGTTTATATTATATGAAAATATTTTGAAAAATTGAGAAAACCATATTTTTAAAATAGATGTTTAAACTTTAAAATGTCTAAATGATGTAATTTAAATGAATTACACTTTCTAAAAAAATGAATTATTGTTCAGAACATTTTTTTCTGTGCAATTCACCAGATCAGATTGTATATTAACGAGAAAATGAAGTTACAAAAATCAAAACATAATAATATCGTATTTATTTCCACTTTTTATTCATGAATTCACGGATATTTTACCAATTAAATCTTATGTGCTTAAAAGACTCTTTCGCTTTATATTAAATTAAAATTTCGATCGATCAGAATATTTTTTTCCAGATTTCATGAACTGAAATGGGGGAGGGCACGTAGAAAGAATTGTTTCTCTAATATGTTTTACGAACGAAAACATTTGATAGATAAATTAGTCGAATAATGAATAAGTATTGGGAAATTCGTGAAAATCTGACCGTTACTTGATTTTTGCTAGATTTATTAAACACATGGGTGTTAGTGCATAACAATTAGTCACTACATAGGAACGTTGTTTTAAGGCGTAAATAAAAGAACACACGTTTTTTGTTTCATTATTTTTGTACGATGACAACCTTTTTTTTTAAATCAGCAGTTAATTTTCTTTTTCTTCTTTTGAATGGTAAAACAGTTATGATGATAATATAAACCTATATTAAAGTTACATCGTGTTACATATATGTGGAGGGGGGGTGTAAATTCTATGGTGAGCTTTGGAGGTCCCTAAAATTCATGATTGTACATTTCATAACTGTTTTATTCATTCCTGGTTCAACCGAAGGGGGTCATCATTCAGTTAAACGACATATATGCCGAAAAAGCGGAGACGTAATGTTCTTACGGGAAACAAATGTGATATTTTAAAAGTACTTGGTACTTCCGAAAATGGTGCCATTCCTTAAATTACGTAACCAAGTGAGTACCCGGTACTATTTCTTAATTTAATTCTTATATTTCTTACTTTTAGACAATAAATATAATAATAAAAATCATTCTAATTGGCAATTGATTAATATTTTGAACTTCATGGCATCTATTTGCATGCCAAAGTTAAATGGATTGGCCTGGGTTATCTGTCTTCATTCAATTCTGAAATAACTCGATGGACTCATTAAATGTTTACAGATAATGTATGATAGTGAAATTAAGGAAAATTTAAATTCGGTAATTTTTACAAAGTAATCAATTAAAAATCAATGTATTGGGTATTGGGGGTATTTTAAAATAACTGAAAATATTGGGGTCCAGATAAAACCCCATTACCATATCAATACCAGGGCTACAAGGCCCTCCCATATTTATGAATAAATATTTATTTTAAATAAGGATTTTTTGAATAGGCAAACATATTGAAAATAAGGAACCAATCTTGAAAATTAAATTCCAAAACTAAAAGAAATTGCATGGATAATTAGCGGACATATTTGATAAACTTTTAAAAGTTGAAAAAAAATTGTATGGATAATTAGCGGTCATATTTGATAAACTTTTAAAAGTTGAAAAAAAATTGTATGGATAATTAGCGGTCATATTTGATAAACTTTTAAAAGTTGAAAAAAAAATTGTATGGATAATTAGCGGTCATATTTGATAAACTTTTACGAAGTTAAAAAAAAAACTGTTTATTATTTTTTGCATAAAAATAAAATCCTGAAAATTTGAAAAACCCTCTATTTCCATAAGCGTTTTATCATAAACATTGGCAATAATTACATTCCAAGACTCCATTTATTAGTTAAATTTGCATTCGAGAATAAGAGAGGCGTTGGATACATTTTAGACAAACGTACACAAGTCAGCAATGGGTTATACAGAGCTAGATATAATCCGAATGATAAAAATTTGGCATTTTTAGTATTGAAGTTTGGTGGACCTTCGTTACTCGACATATTATATCGGGCAAAATGTTTTCCGAGCACATCGGTTGCTTACAAAATGAATGAGGATTCCGTCCGATCAAGAGCTCAGTGTACATGTCTTTAAGCGAATTCTTCAAAACCAATTTTAAAAGACTTTTATCAAAAGTATTCTATTTCCATTAAATGTGATGAAACATATATTGATTGAAAAATAAGATATGATCCCTGGGTTAATGCACCTGTTGGGTTGTTACAAATATTATAATTAGGTTGGCAAAATTTTTAATATATTTGAGGATGCTGACTTGATCCAACAAACGTTGGCTTCAGATGACGTCCATGTACCAAAAGAGTGTCCAGTTGCTGGGGTTGCATCCCTTACATTTCCGGATTTTTAAACGCAATGCTAATCCGGCCCTCTTGCTCAAATAAGGACTTCTTTGGCAACGTTTCATTATATAGTGATACTTCTTAAGGTTTGATAGATTACAATGGAGTTCCACCGCTCAACTATGCACTGATGATGATTGGACAAGAAAACAGTTTTCCATTGAATTTGGAATCATTTTTAGCAGAGCTAATTGGAATGTTACCATTGGTAGATTTCATGGTGGACACATTTTGTGGAGCAATAAAAATAATCCATGTACTTATAAAGTAACCGTGTGTCCTGTATGTAATTTGTATGCATGGATCTATCATGTTGAAACTTGTTACGATCGAGAGGGTGATGTTCCCAGGCTATAAACGTGTAAAGTTGAATCAAGCAATGTTGCATGCAAAGACGGAGTAATAATTAATAAACAAAATGAAGTAGTTCAAATAACGTTTATTGAACGTGTGTGTACGTAGAATGGTGAAGTGTGGGATGTGTGCATGTGTGTCGATGGAAAAACAGTTCTTGAAAAGGTATAAGAAGAAATGAATCCGGCGTAGGAAAAGTCTTTGAAAGCCGTCCACAAAGAAAATGAGTTGAGAACTCTTACCGTTGTTTGACCACGTGTGTTGGTAGTTGTTATGCCGATGCCATTTGAAAAGAAAAAGAGAAAAGCGTGATGCGAAACGCTAGTGTATTAGCGTCGTTCTACCGAGGCCAATCGACCAGAAGAGAAGAGTGAAACGGAACGCTAGTGTCAGCGTCGTCCTGTCGAGGCTGGTCAAGAAGAGAGAGAATTTCCGTTTGCACCGGGTTTTATAGTCCGAAGGGCAGATAACTCTGGTGTCGCTTTACAGTGCCACCTGTCGGTGAAAAAGCGACACCTACCGGCAAACCGGTGTAGTTATGCTTTGAAAGGAGGAGGTAACTGCTACAAGGACTCCCCCCCCCCAGATTGAAAAATATTGAAAATATTATTCAATATGTACAGTTGTAGATGAGAAGCATTCTTTGTGGGTATGTCTGTTTTTCTGTTGAAGATTAGAAAAAGTAGTGTGCACGCTACTTATTTCTGTTTCTGCATCTGTATTGAATGATTGATCGCAAGTGCGTCTGCGGAATTGAGTGTTTGTAACGCATGTGGGTCTGCGTGTTGTTTGGGTCTGCATCAAGTTTGAGTGCAAGTGAGTTTGCGGTCGAAAAATGTTGAGTGCAAGTGAATTTGCACTTGTTGGTGGCGTTGTTCATGTTGATTAGTCTGCGTGATGCGGAGCTGATGAACGAACGTTGAATTGTCAGTGTTGTCCGGGAATGTTTGGTGCTTGGGTCTGCGCTGTTGTTGATGAGTGAGCACAAGTGGGTATGCGCGGTTGTTGATGAGTGAGCACAAGTGGGTCTGTGCGGTGTTGATGAATGAGCACAAGTGAGTCTGTGCAATTGTTGATGAATGAGCACAAGTGAGTCTGTGCAGTTGTTGATGAATGAGCACAAGTGAGTCTGTGCAGTTGTTGATGAATGAGCACAAGTGAGTCTGTGCAGTTGTTGATGAATGAGCACAAGTGAGTCTGTGCAGTTGTTGATGAATGAGCACAAGTGAGTCTGTGCAGTTGTTGATGTTGTTCATGTTAATTAGTCCGTGTTGTGGAGCTGATGAACAAACACCTAGTTGTTGAGATTGGTGGTACACTATGGTCAAAATCAGATGCACAAATGTCTGCAAGTGAGTTAGCAGGTCCAGGTACAAATGGGTCTGTACTGGTGTTGGTGCGCGTCGTTCGAGTTGATGTGTCCTCCTGTAGATCATCGAACGTCCAGTTGTTGAGTATTTAGTCGTGCTTGTGCAGTTGTACTCATTTTGAACTGGTGTGATTTCTTCCATAGTGTCGTCAGTGATGTCCGGAAATGTTTGGTGCTTGATGAATGTCCGGGAAAATATGGTTGTTCATCTTGTGTTGAAAATTGTTGGTAGGCCTTGAAGGGTGATGTTGTTCGTGTTTGTCATCGTGTGTTGTCTATTTTGTAGTTTTCTTTTCCTTTATATATATATTTCCAACACGTGGGTAGAAAGGAAAAAGAAAAAAAAATGGAGTCGTAATCTGTTTCACACGAGGAATGACGTTTTTTGTTTTCGTTTTAGTTTGTTTGAATGTTAGTTTCCACGTAGAGAAAGAATGGCGGCTTCTCTTTCCTTTGTTGTTGAAAAGAAAGAGAAAAAAATTCGTATTTTTTTTTTTGTTTTTTTGTTCTTGTACGAAATTAATTACTCTGCCCCATACAACAAAGCTTGCACGTCGGGTCACCAATTGTTATGTATCGAGAGAGGGTGATGTTCCCAGGCTATAAACGTGTAAAGTTGAATCAAGCAACGTTGCATGCAAAGACGGAGTAATAATTAATAAACAAAATGAAGTAGTTCAAATAACGTTTATTGAACGTGTGTGTACGTGGAATGGTGAAGTGTGTGATGTGTGCATGTGTGTCGATGGAAAAACAGTTCTTGAAAAGGTATAAGAAGAAATGAATCCGGCGTAGGAAAAGTCTTTGAAAGCCGTCCACAAAGAAAATGAGTTGAGAACTCTTACCGTTGTTTGACCACGTGTGTTGGTAGTTGTTATGCCGATGCCATTTGTAAAGAAAAAGAGAAAAGCATGATGCGAAACGCTAGTGTATTAGCGTCGTTCTACCGAGGCCAATCGACCAGAAGAGAAGAGTTAAACGGAACGCTAGTGTCAGCGTCGTCCTGTCGAGGCTGGTCAAGAAGAGAGAGAATTTCCGTTTGCACCGGGTTTTATAGTTCGAAGGGCAGATAACTCTGGTGTCGCTTTACAGTGCCACCTGTCGGTGAAAAAGCGACACCTACCGGCAAACCGGTGTAGTTATGTTTTGAAAGGAGGAGGTAACTGCTACAAACTCATTATAACACCCGTCACAAAACTGAAGCAGCACCAGCTCCATATTCTAATGATATAGTGCACTTAATATAAAACAATGACCTTCGAATAGCAGTGATCATTATGACATTTCATCCTCAAGTGTATTTGTTATTGTTTTGTTAAGTAATATTACATTTTAAGCGAAGTAGGAATAGCAGAGATAGGTATATAATTTTTGTGAAATGAACATTATAACTATTGAGGAAGTTACTGGTAGAATGTTATGTTTGTCTAACATATAGTGCACTTAATATAAACCAATGACATTGATTATGTTGTATATTTCCGGTAATGGGGTGCGGTAGTTCTCACTTAAACAACTGGTCACGGTCACCAAAACGGGATTTGTTGCATGGCCAACGCTTCCCACAAAATCATAATACAAGGCTCGTCTGACAAAATTGATCCAAAATTCTTAATATCTTTGAAACAACGGCACCAAAATGAGGTTTGTTGCACATAAAATTAAAGCCTATTACAACCACGCTTTTCGAAACCGAAAATAACACGAAACGTTTTCAACTCGTTTTCAAACTGTTTTAACACTTACTTTTAATCCTTTAAACTGTCAGTCCTTTTACACATTACTTTTTAAGCATTTTACTTATTAAAACATTTTTCCTTACATTAAGCATTTTTCTTGTTAAAATATTTTACTTTAAAACATTGTTCTTTTTTAACATAGTTCTCTTTTTCTTTCTTTTTAACACGTAACAGACTTTCTTTTCAACTTCAAATTAGATTCAAATTAAACATTGTTCAATTTAAACATCTTTTCTTTAAAACATGGTGCACTTTTTCTTTCCGTTTTAACTCTCTGTTTATCAGATTAGGACCTAAAAATGTTCAATACAAAAACTTACCTTACAGTTTATTTCGTCGTCTGGTCATGTTCGCCATTTGTGCCGGCGGTTTCATTGAGTCTCTGGCCGTGATCGATGCTGGTGGTCTTTGATCTGTGGATAAATTTTATAGACAGGCAGGAGACGAAGGTGGAGACAAGTTTTCCTCAGAGAGATGTGATTCTTTTATTCTGGACCTGGTTATGGAAGGTGATTTTATCCATTGGTTTCTGCCATGCCTCTCATTCATACCTCTCGTGGGGTGCGACGATGCACTGGAATCTCTGGGTTGGATCTCCTTCGAGATCCAGCCCTTACTGGGCTCCAGATCCAGCGACTACATCTTCGACTTAACGCTCTGACTCCCAAAGCGAACTCATTTTGCATTTTAAGACACATGGAGAAGTTGACCGTCCGGCTCACTTCCAAAAGCGTTCTGTTTCAAAAACTATCGTTTCTCACGAAGAAAGAGTGACGTCACAGATTCACATGTGCGACACCCATGCGAAAAGCATTTCCTTCACTCATGTTTTCTGACCTCTCTGACCCGAGATTCCCTGTGTCAGCGTCGAATTTGTAACTTTGTTATGGTCTGAAAAAAATATGATTGACTCATAACGGCCCCCTTCGGTGCATGTCAGCCTGACCCGCACTCATTGTCTCATTTGACCCCAGCCATAATTCACACTCACTTACTCGTATCTAAGATCTGGGGCCCCATCCATAATATAACAATTATGATTACATTTCTTTCCCAAGTGCATTTGTTTATTGTTTTGTTAAGTAATTTAATATTTAAAGCTAAGTTGGAATAGCAGCCATAGGTATATGTTATTTTGTGAAATGAACATTATTGAGGAAGTTATTGTTAGAATTTTATGTTTGTGCAACTTATGTGTATTTTCCAAATTACTTCAGCATTTTTTCAAATTTGTGCATGAAAAAATCTAGATGTATGATATCATTAAGAAAAGTGGTGAAGCCTTTATCATTTTTAAAATTTCCACTTGGAAAAATCATTACTGTGGCAGTATTCACGTGTCTGTTGATTAATAATTAAGAGTAATTAGCATAAAAGAGAATATTTCCACAGCAATAGTTCTAAACTTTTCTAAATTATTTTTGTTCTATAAATTTTGACGTATCAATGTATTCAGTTTATGGCAATAAATGTAATTGTACTTAGATTTTTTGGAAATTGTAATCCACATTCATACTATGTTATGTAAGTATTTTGTGTACATTTTTGAGTGAATGCATATGTTGGTTATGACTATCATTTTATTCAAAATCAGTGTATGTACAAATTCATGATATTTAAGCATTTCCCTATTTTGTGCATTTAAAACACTATACTCAATAAGCAGGACTTTTCGCGCTCCACTACTTTTGGAGCTGCTCTTTCTCCTGCTCCAACACCCTAAATTGGAGCTGACTCCTCTCACGCTCCTCATTATTAAAAAGTAGCCGCTCCAGCGCAACTCCCATAAAAAAGGATCAGCTCTTTTTCAGCGCTCCATGATGAAAATGTACCTTCTTTTATAAAAGTTATATTCTGCCAATGAGTGCTCGAAGGATTTGAGTGGGCGTCAAAGAATGTCACTTCAAGTGTAAGACCGTAAGATAATATTTTACAAAATCTCGCTAATATTTTCAGGTGTGCTCAGGGTTATAGGAGAACATGTCGGATGAAGCATAGGATTATACATAAATGTACGTTTCCTGAGGTATGAAATAGAAATAGAAAAATCCCTGAAGTATTTTTAAACAATTTTAATTTTCATTACATTAACAACCTATTTTTTCAGAGTAGGACATTTTGAACCAATATTTTTTCTACTTATTTTGGAAGGGAATTTAGATTTGTTTTAAGTAAATAAAGTTTTACTTTTACACATTATTAGTGATTATTTTCTTTTTAAAGAAAACATTTCTCTGAGAGGCAGCCAGGACAACATTAATCGTCGTGTTGTTGTTTTATATTTGTTTGTTTTCCGAACATAAGTATATTGTATAATGTATACTATTATTTGCTACAGAGAAACGTGTAAGTACTTTCAAACAAATAGATTTATCCATTTTGTTTTTCAAAAGTACAATTTATGGCGAAACAAACAATGAAGTTTTTTTTAGAGATTGAATACAAAGTATTTTTCATAAGCTGGCTAATAAATATCAATAAATGGTCAATAAACAATTCAAAGATCGATTTAATGTTTTAAAAATTCAATATAAAATATATGGCCTTGACCTTGGGAGTTGAAAAAATATTGGGTCAAATTTTCCTCCCACAAAAAAATTAATAGAGAATGTTTTCCTAGGTCGGGCAAAAACATTTCTTAAAATTAAAAATTCGAATAAAATATTTTAACAAAAATATTTTAAATCATAACAAAAACAATAGTAATTTACCTTGGATAGGGGGGAAATAGTATTAAACTTGGATAGGGGAAATAGTATTAAACTAGGTAAACAGATTATTGATAGCATTAGCAAATGTTTCTACTCTGTTTCCTTACGATTAGTTCATGCTACTAGACCTGCTTTTCCTTCCTTTCGCAAGGATAGTGTGCCCTATACAGATTATAGTAATATTGTATACCAATTTAAATGCCAATGTGATGCTGGCTATATAGGGCGCACTTCCTTGCATTTGCAGACCCGCATAAACCAGCATGTTCCATCAAAAATACGTCAGGGAAGGGTAGGGTCCTTGTGTTACTCCTCCACTAATTCTTTGGACTCTGCTATTGGCCAGCATTTGGTTGAAATCCCTAGCTGTGCCAGTGGCTATAAAATAGACCGTTTTGAGGTCTTGCACAGAGCAGATTCCAAGAACCATTTGAAAATATTGGAATCTGTCTCTATTGCTATTCGAAAACCTTCCTTGTGCCGGCAGAAGGAATTTGTAAGATCGCTTAATCTCTTTGGGGAACTTTGAACTCCATCCACATTTTTATTTTTTATTTTTTTATCCCCTAACGTAGTGCTTTTTAATCGACTTTTAACGAAATCATTAAATTGAATTTTAATCGCTTTATCGTTAATTTTGGCACACTCAATTTC
The DNA here is from genome assembly GCA_963556195.1 of Sepiola atlantica. Classification (NCBI taxonomy): domain Eukaryota; kingdom Metazoa; phylum Mollusca; class Cephalopoda; order Sepiida; family Sepiolidae; genus Sepiola; species Sepiola atlantica. Next base: position 25,443,384 of record OY744549.1, on the reverse strand, counting down.
CCCATTTTGCTCTTTCTCTCGACGTTATTATTAATTAAAACTATCGATTTTCTCCTGATGAGATGATAGTCGAAAGGGCCTTAGAGAGATTTCCGCGTATTCTTTATATATATATATATATATATATATATATATATATATATATATATATATATATATATATAGGATCAACTGGACCTCTTGGTTACATGATCCCTAATTCTCAAACAGAGGCCTCCAGTAGTCTTTTAGCTCTTGTTTTGGGATGTCTTTTACACCGTGATTGTCTCTCTTATCAGATTCCTGTAGAACACTCTCAAATTCTTTTTGAATTGTTTGTTCTCGACTTTTGCCCTGTTCGTGTTGTTTTTTGTTGAGTGCTTGAATCTTGCAACTGTGTTTATTCCCACTACATGAACGCAGATGATGTTCTCTTTAGGCTTGGATTTTAGGCAGTTCAGGTCTTTCCTCCACTCTTATCATTTAGACTTCCTTAATGGTATAACCAAGTTATTCCTGCAAGGCTAACTGTTTATCATCTAGTTCCGGTAATTCCAGAGGTAATGGTGGTGGTTTAGGTGAAGGTGTTGATTGTGGTCTTTGTGATAGTGGTAATGAAGCACTCTGGTTCAGTTAGGGGCTATCTACTGAATGTAAGCTGACAACCAATTTTGGTGGGAGATCTGACAGGGAGCCACTTGATAAATGGGATTGTGGTGATAAAGGGGATCAATGGTGGAGAGATATCAGCCCAAACTATTCGGCTGGGCTCACGAGTGTTGTTTTAGCTCATTTTGTCGTATATTAGGAATTTCAATTTGGAAATAACAGTGGATCGGTTTTTGTTTATATGAGGGCTGCTATTTCTGTATTCATATATAGAGCTCAGCCTCATTGAAAACCTTCTCCTTTATATTGCTCATTTGTGAGTTAAATCAATGATGAGAGCAGTCCTTTCAAGCTTTTACCATATAACAATATCTGATTTTGGTTGCCTTTCTTTAGTGTATCTGTCCGCCTGTATGACTTTGACATAGAACACTGTCAGCTGTCAGTTAATGGGTTAACGTTGATGTTCCCACTTGTTCAGCGACCTTTCAAGTGTTTACCATATAACAATATCTGATTTTGGTTGCCTTTCTTTAGTGTATCTGTCCGCCTGTATGACTTTGACATAGAACACTGTTAGCTGTCAGTTAATGGGTTAACGTTGATGTTCCCACTTGTTCAGCGACCTTTCAGGTTTTTACCATATAACAATATCTGATTTTGGTTGCCTTTCTTTAGTGTATCTGTCCGCCTGTATGACTTTGACATAGAACACTGTCAGCTGTCAGTTAATGGGTTAACGTTGATGTTCCCACTTGTTCAGCGACCTTTCAGGTTTTTACCATATAACAATATCTGATTTTGGTTGCCTTTCTTTAGTGTATCTGTCCGCCTGGATGACTTTGACATAGAACACTGTCAGCTGTCAGTTAATGGGTTAACGTTCATGTTCCCACTTGTTCAGCGACCTTTCAAGTGTTTACCATATAACAATATCTGATTTTGGTTGCCTTTCTTTAGTGTATCTGTCCGCCTGGATGACTTTGACATAGAACACTGTCAGCTGTCAGTTAATGGGTTAACGTTCATGTTCCCACTTGTTCAGCGACCTTTCAAGTGTTTACCATATAACAATATCTGATTTTGGTTGCCTTTCTTTAGTGTATCTGTCCGCCTGGATGACTTTGACATAGAACACTGTCAGCTGTCAGTTAATGGGTTAACGTTGATGTTCCCACTTGTTCAGCGACCTTTCAGGTTTTTACCATATAACAATATCTGATTTTGGTTGCCTTTCTTTAGTGTATCTGTCCGCCTGTATGACTTTGACATAGAACACTGTCAGCTGTCAGTTAATGGGTTAACGTTCATGTTCCCACTTGTTCAGCGACCTTTCAAGTGTTTACCATATAACAATATCTGATTTTGGTTGCCTTTCTTTAGTGTATCTGTCCGCCTGTATGACTTTGACATAGAACACTGTCAGCTGTCAGTTAATGGGTTAACGTTCATGTTCCCACTTGTTCAGCGACCTTTCAAGTGTTTACCATATAACAATATCTGATTTTGGTTGCCTTTCTTTAGTGTATCTGTCCGCCTGGATGACTTTGACATAGAACACTGTCAGCTGTCAGTTAATGGGTTAACGTTGATGTTCCCACTTGTTCAGCGACCTTTCAGGTTTTTACCATATAACAATATCTGATTTTGGTTGCCTTTCTTTAGTGTATCTGTCCGCCTGTATGACTTTGACATAGAACACTGTCAGCTGTCAGTTAATGGGTTAACGTTCATGTTCCCACTTGTTCAGCGACCTTTAAAGCTTTTACCATATAACAATATCTGATTTTGGTTGCCTTTCTTTAGTGTATCTGTCCGCCTGTATGACTTTGACATAGAACACTGTCAGCTGTCAGTTAATGGGTTAACGTTCATGTTCCCACTTGTTCAGCGACCTTTCAAGTGTTTACCATATAACAATATCTGATTTTGGTTGCCTTTCTTTAGTGTATCTGTCCGCCTGTATGACTTTGACATAGAACACTGTCAGCTGTCAGTTAATGGGTTAACGTTCATGTTCCCACTTGTTCAGCGACCTTTCAAGTGTTTACCATATAACAATATCTGATTTTGGTTGCCTTGCTTTAGTGTATTTGTCCGCCTGTATGACTTTGACATAGAACACTGTCAGCTGTCAGTTAATGGGTTAACGTTCATGTTCCCACTTGTTCAGCGACCTTTCAAGTGTTTACCATATAACAATATCTGATTTTGGTTGCCTTTCTTTAGTGTATCTGTCCGCCTGGATGACTTTGACATAGAACACTGTCAGCTGTCAGTTAATGGGTTAACGTTCATGTTCCCACTTGTTCAGCGACCTTTCAAGTGTTTACCATATAACAATATCTGATTTTGGTTGCCTTTCTTTAGTGTATCTGTCCGCCTGGATGACTTTGACATAGAACACTGTCAGCTGTCAGTTAATGGGTTAACGTTGATGTTCCCACTTGTTCAGCGACCTTTCAGGTTTTTACCATATAACAATATCTGATTTTGGTTGCCTTTCTTTAGTGTATCTGTCCGCCTGTATGACTTTGACATAGAACACTGTCAGCTGTCAGTTAATGGGTTAACGTTCATGTTCCCACTTGTTCAGCGACCTTTCAAGTGTTTACCATATAACAATATCTGATTTTGGTTGCCTTTCTTTAGTGTATCTGTCCGCCTGGATGACTTTGACATAGAACACTGTCAGCTGTCAGTTAATGGGTTAACGTTGATGTTCCCACTTGTTCAGCGACCTTTCAGGTTTTTACCATATAACAATATCTGATTTTGGTTGCCTTTCTTTAGTGTATCTGTCCGCCTGTATGACTTTGACATAGAACACTGTCAGCTGTCAGTTAATGGGTTAACGTTCATGTTCCCACTTGTTCAGCGACCTTTCAAGTGTTTACCATATAACAATATCTGATTTTGGTTGCCTTTCTTTAGTGTATCTGTCCGCCTGGATGACTTTGACATAGAACACTGTCAGCTGTCAGTTAATGGGTTAACGTTGATGTTCCCACTTGTTCAGCGACCTTTCAGGTTTTTACCATATAACAATATCTGATTTTGGTTGCCTTTCTTTAGTGTATCTGTCCGCCTGTATGACTTTGACATAGAACACTGTCAGCTGTCAGTTAATGGGTTAACGTTCATGTTCCCACTTGTTCAGCGACCTTTCAAGTGTTTACCATATAACAATATCTGATTTTGGTTGCCTTTCTTTAGTGTATCTGTCCGCCTGGATGACTTTGACATAGAACACTGTCAGCTGTCAGTTAATGGGTTAACGTTGATGTTCCCACTTGTTCAGCGACCTTTCAGGTTTTTACCATATAACAATATCTGATTTTGGTTGCCTTTCTTTAGTGTATCTGTCCGCCTGTATGACTTTGACATAGAACACTGTCAGCTGTCAGTTAATGGGTTAACGTTCATGTTCCCACTTGTTCAGCGACCTTTCAAGTGTTTACCATATAACAATATCTGATTTTGGTTGCCTTTCTTTAGTGTATCTGTCCGCCTGTATGACTTTGACATAGAACACTGTCAGCTGTCAGTTAATGGGTTAACGTTCATGTTCCCACTTGTTCAGCGACCTTTCAAGTGTTTACCATATAACAATATCTGATTTTGGTTGCCTTTCTTTAGTGTATCTGTCCGCCTGTATGACTTTGACATAGAACACTGTCAGCTGTCAGTTAATGGGTTAACGTTCATGTTCCCACTTGTTCAGCGACCTTTCAAGTGTTTACCATATAACAATATCTGATTTTGGTTGCCTTGCTTTAGTGTATTTGTCCGCCTGTATGACTTTGACATAGAACACTGTCAGCTGTCAGTTAATGGGTTAACGTTCATGTTCCCACTTGTTCAGCGACCTTTCAAGTGTTTACCATATAACAATATCTGATTTTGGTTGCCTTTCTTTAGTGTATCTGTCCGCCTGGATGACTTTGACATAGAACACTGTCAGCTGTCAGTTAATGGGTTAACGTTCATGTTCCCACTTGTTCAGCGACCTTTCAAGTGTTTACCATATAACAATATCTGATTTTGGTTGCCTTTCTTTAGTGTATCTGTCCGCCTGGATGACTTTGACATAGAACACTGTCAGCTGTCAGTTAATGGGTTAACGTTCATGTTCCCACTTGTTCAGCGACCTTTCAGGTTTTTACCATATAACAATATCTGATTTTGGTTGCCTTTCTTTAGTGTATCTGTCCGCCTGTATGACTTTGACATAGAACACTGTCAGCTGTCAGTTAATGGGTTAACGTTCATGTTCCCACTTGTTCAGCGACCTTTCAAGTGTTTACCATATAACAATATCTGATTTTGGTTGCCTTTCTTTAGTGTATCTGTCCGCCTGGATGACTTTGACATAGAACACTGTCAGCTGTCAGTTAATGGGTTAACGTTCATGTTCCCACTTGTTCAGCGACCTTTCAAGTGTTTACCATATAACAATATCTGATTTTGGTTGCCTTTCTTTAGTGTATCTGTCCGCCTGGATGACTTTGACATAGAACACTGTCAGCTGTCAGTTAATGGGTTAACGTTGATGTTCCCACTTGTTCAGCGACCTTTCAGGTTTTTACCATATAACAATATCTGATTTTGGTTGCCTTTCTTTAGTGTATCTGTCCGCCTGTATGACTTTGACATAGAACACTGTCAGCTGTCAGTTAATGGGTTAACGTTCATGTTCCCACTTGTTCAGCGACCTTTCAAGTGTTTACCATATAACAATATCTGATTTTGGTTGCCTTTCTTTAGTGTATCTGTCCGCCTGTATGACTTTGACATAGAACACTGTCAGCTGTCAGTTAATGGGTTAACGTTCATGTTCCCACTTGTTCAGCGACCTTTCAAGTGTTTACCATATAACAATATCTGATTTTGGTTGCCTTTCTTTAGTGTATCTGTCCGCCTGGATGACTTTGACATAGAACACTGTCAGCTGTCAGTTAATGGGTTAACGTTCATGTTCCCACTTGTTCAGCGACCTTTCAAGTGTTTACCATATAACAATATCTGATTTTGGTTGCCTTTCTTTAGTGTATCTGTCCGCCTGTATGACTTTGACATAGAACACTGTCAGCTGTCAGTTAATGGGTTAACGTTCATGTTCCCACTTGTTCAGCGACCTTTCAAGTGTTTACCATATAACAATATCTGATTTTGGTTGCCTTTCTTTAGTGTATCTGTCCGCCTGTATGACTTTGACATAGAACACTGTCAGCTGTCAGTTAATGGGTTAACGTTCATGTTCCCACTTGTTCAGCGACCTTTCAAGTGTTTACCATATAACAATATCTGATTTTGGTTGCCTTTCTTTAGTGTATCTGTCCGCCTGGATGACTTTGACATAGAACACTGTCAGCTGTCAGTTAATGGGTTAACGTTGATGTTCCCACTTGTTCAGCGACCTTTCAGGTTTTTACCATATAACAATATCTGATTTTGGTTGCCTTTCTTTAGTGTATCTGTCCGCCTGTATGACTTTGACATAGAACACTGTCAGCTGTCAGTTAATGGGTTAACGTTGATGTTCCCACTTGTTCAGCGACCTTTCAGGTTTTTACCATATAACAATATCTGATTTTGGTTGCCTTTCTTTAGTGTATCTGTCCGCCTGTATGACTTTGACATAGAACACTGTCAGCTGTCAGTTAATGGGTTAACGTTCATGTTCCCACTTGTTCAGCGACCTTTCAAGTGTTTACCATATAACAATATCTGATTTTGGTTGCCTTTCTTTAGTGTATCTGTCCGCCTGGATGACTTTGACATAGAACACTGTCAGCTGTCAGTTAATGGGTTAACGTTCATGTTCCCACTTGTTCAGCGACCTTTCAAGTGTTTACCATATAACAATATCTGATTTTGGTTGCCTTTCTTTAGTGTATCTGTCCGCCTGGATGACTTTGACATAGAACACTGTCAGCTGTCAGTTAATGGGTTAACGTTCATGTTCCCACTTGTTCAGCGACCTTTCAAGTGTTTACCATATAACAATATCTGATTTTGGTTGCCTTTCTTTAGTGTATCTGTCCGCCTGTATGACTTTGACATAGAACACTGTCAGCTGTCAGTTAATGGGTTAACGTTCATGTTCCCACTTGTTCAGCGACCTTTCAAGTGTTTACCATATAACAATATCTGATTTTGGTTGCCTTTCTTTAGTGTATCTGTCCGCCTGGATGACTTTGACATAGAACACTGTCAGCTGTCAGTTAATGGGTTAACGTTGATGTTCCCACTTGTTCAGCGACCTTTCAGGTTTTTACCATATAACAATATCTGATTTTGGTTGCCTTTCTTTAGTGTATCTGTCCGCCTGTATGACTTTGACATAGAACACTGTCAGCTGTCAGTTAATGGGTTAACGTTCATGTTCCCACTTGTTCAGCGACCTTTCAAGTGTTTACCATATAACAATATCTGATTTTGGTTGCCTTTCTTTAGTGTATCTGTCCGCCTGGATGACTTTGACATAGAACACTGTCAGCTGTCAGTTAATGGGTTAACGTTCATGTTCCCACTTGTTCAGCGACCTTTCAAGTGTTTACCATATAACAATATCTGATTTTGGTTGCCTTTCTTTAGTGTATCTGTCCGCCTGGATGACTTTGACATAGAACACTGTCAGCTGTCAGTTAATGGGTTAACGTTCATGTTCCCACTTGTTCAGCGACCTTTCAAGTGTTTACCATATAACAATATCTGATTTTGGTTGCCTTTCTTTAGTGTATCTGTCCGCCTGTATGACTTTGACATAGAACACTGTCAGCTGTCAGTTAATGGGTTAACGTTGATGTTTCCACTTGTTCAGCGACCTTTAAAGTGTTTACCATATAACAATATCTGATTTTGGTTGCCTTTCTTTAGTGTATCTGTCCGCCTGTATGACTTTGACATAGAACACTGTCAGCTGTCAGTTAATGGGTTAACGTTGATGTTTCCACTTGTTCAGCGACCTTTAAAGTGTTTACCATATAACAATATCTGATTTTGGTTGCCTTTCTTTAGTGTATCTGTCCGCCTGTATGACTTTGACATAGAACACTGTCAGCTGTCAGTTAATGGGTTAACGTTGATGTTTCCACTTGTTCAGCGACCTTTAAAGTGTTTACCATATAACAATATCTGATTTTGGTTGCCTTTCTTTAGTGTATCTGTCCGCCTGTATGACTTTGACATAGAACACTTTCAGCTGTCAGTTAATGGGTTAACGTTGATGTTCCCACTTGTTCAGCGACCTTTCAAGTGTTTACCATATAACAATATCTGATTTTGGTTGCCTTTCTTTAGTGTATCTGTCCGCCTGGATGACTTTGACATAGAACACTGTCAGCTGTCAGTTAATGGGTTAACGTTCATGTTCCCACTTGTTCAGCGACCTTTCAAGTGTTTACCATATAACAATATCTGATTTTGGTTGCCTTTCTTTAGTGTATCTGTCCGCCTGTATGACTTTGACATAGAACACTGTCAGCTGTCAGTTAATGGGTTAACGTTCATGTTCCCACTTGTTCAGCGACCTTTCAAGTGTTTACCATATAACAATATCTGATTTTGGTTGCCTTTCTTTAGTGTATCTGTCCGCCTGTATGACTTTGACATAGAACACTGTCAGCTGTCAGTTAATGGGTTAACGTTCATGTTCCCACTTGTTCAGCGACCTTTCAAGTGTTTACCATATAACAATATCTGATTTTGGTTGCCTTGCTTTAGTGTATTTGTCCGCCTGGATGACTTTGACATAGAACACTGTCAGCTGTCAGTTAATGGGTTAACGTTGATGTTCCCACTTGTTCAGCGACCTTTCAAGTGTTTACCATATAACAATATCTGATTTTGGTTGCCTTTCTTTAGTGTATCTGTCCGCCTGGATGACTTTGACATAGAACACTGTCAGCTGTCAGTTAATGGGTTAACGTTCATGTTCCCACTTGTTCAGCGACCTTTCAAGTTGCATATCCCATCAGATCTTCCAGTGGAGTTATTTGTTATAACGGGTTGTATAATGCTCATCTACCAAACTATTATTGCATCAAGATATCAAATCACTTGGACTTTCCACATCTGAATGACAGAACCTGCACTAGTCGTTTTTATTGTAGACCAGCGAGTTTCTTAAATCCATTTGTGCATAGACACTAGACTTTTTGGGCTATAATTATCCATTCCTAATAAAATGGAACTTTCACACTCCTAAGCCATTGTAGTGAAGCTTATTTATGTAACTTTAAGTTGTTCCATGAACTTGTTCGTTTATGTTGTCGCCATCCTTCTTGTTTTCTTTTCAGCTCCCATTTTGTGTACTCCTGTATATTCTCCTGTTTGATCAGAGTTGATGGATGCTCAAATCTTTTCTCTAGTGTTTCCACTTAATATTTCGGCAAGCTTTCTGGAGGAACTCTGCTGAAGTAGGCATTTGGTGTGATGTTTCTTTTACCATTCTCATTTTTTTATCTCAGAAGCTGTTGATATATTGACCCACGCTTACCATTGATGTGCGGTATGCATGGGTATTTTAGTATAAAAAAAACTATCTTCCTTTTCCGGTATATATAACATGTCCATAAATTGATGTCGGCAGATAGCCTAAAGTGGGGCCAGCTTTCCTGTTTTTTGTGTCAAGACTATTGATGTTTGGTGGCCAGTCAATAATGCCAAATTCATAGGAAACAACAGGGATTCCCAGTTGGTTAAGTCCTGTTATTTTATTTTCCGATGAGTTCTGTCTATCAGAAATAGCGGTTGATTTTCAGATTCAACACAGAGTTTGAAATCGTCCACGTGGATTGGATGGTTGACCGTTTGTTTTCTTCCTTCTTTCTGTGCATGCTAAGTTTGTATCCAGTATTGTATCGTGCGAGTAACTGACTCAATGGATGCAATGTGAGACCGAAAGGTAGGGGTGACAGGCTTTCCTCTTTGAATATAACTCGCTGAATCTTTATATTTGCGATGTGTATTTTGCTGCTTTCTTTTATTTTTGCACTTAAGCCTTTTATTTCAGCTTGGTATTCTCCTATCTTAGCTCTGCTTGGAGTTTCTCCACCATCGTCTTCAATGTTTGCCCTGTGACATAAAGTCAGATATCTGAGCGGTTTTATTCTCACAATGTTTCTGTCTTTAGTTAGGTTTTTCTTTCCAGACTTGTTCATATGCTTTTGTTTTTAAGTTTCCTTTTTTACTCTTTGTTTTCGGGTAATAGTTTTAAGTGTATAAACTATTCTGCCCGGAAGTTGCATCATTTTTTTCACTCAGACGCATTAAACGGAACGATTCTTGTGAGGTCATCATTGACGTTTGTAATAAGTCTGCAAAGTTTAAGTTTTATTCGTTTCACCGTTGTGCCATTTATATCCTGTTTGCCAGATCTTCCTCCAGTTCAATCATATATTTGAAATAACATTTTGAATGAATTAACATTTCAATTTTGCAAAAGATAAATTGATAAAGATTAAAATACTTACTTATGTTGTACAAATACGTTGTTTTTATCACAATGAATATACTGAAACAGTGAGTACGAACATGCACTGAAAAGAGGTATTGTTTTTGAAAGGAAGTTATAATCACATATTTCATCCTATAATTTGAAAAATAGGAGGCAAAGACTTGTTGGGGCGTTTCCCGGATTAAAATAAAACCTTAAATTCTAACTTGCACAACAAAAGTGAGGATGGACAATTCGATCCAGGTGGTCGCGGAGGTCATATGAGGTGACTCAGGAAATAAATCTACTAATTTTTCACAACAATTCAAATACAAGATCACTTTTACCTTACGAGGGAGTTTTCTCACATAATTGAACAGTGAAATGGCACCAAAGTTGACAGTTCAGTTCAGCAGCACATTCGAGCAGTACGACCCAGTCTACGGAAACCGGAGACAGCCGAGTGAGATAAAAGAACTTGAGTGACAATTCACCCTAAACAGATACAAATATGCCAATTATATATTTAAATACACTAACCAATTCCAACACATTTCTCTTCCCTTTTAGCAAATAAAATAATCTCTCGTCCGACGGTCGGTGTAATTACTTTTTACATGAAACGATTTTACAGACTCATCTTGTTTGACATATTTCACAAAAATATGGAATCGACATTTTTATGGAAAAGCAAAAATATTTTAATTCTAATCTTTTACTACATAAAATGCAGATTTATTTTCTATATTTTACAAAACTGGATTAATACAAGAAGCACGTCAACAGCTAGAAATTATGTGCTTTTAAGATGAAAGTTAATTTCACAAAACATGTTATAATAGAAAAATGTTTCTGCCTGTCACTGATGTAATTTTTGTTAGAAAAAAATGAAAAGTCATATTTCATGAAGCAATTCGTGACCAGCTTTATTTTAAGTTACCAAATTGTACTTGACGGAACGGGTTTAACATGACACAGTCTCTTCACAGCAATTTCGTCTCAGAATACTTTTTTTTTCAATTAAAAACAATTAAACAATTTGTAATATGTCATTCATTTACAAATACAAAAACAGCACAATTTTTCTATGCAATTCGAGAAAGACTATTTTATTTTTGTGGAAAAACATACAAGTAAAATTTAGAGATATGATTTTAAAAGTCGTTTTCTTCTACTTAAATAAAAATTGATTTCTGACAGTATGTCCGAAAGGTCATACTTAAATTTTATAAAACATTTCTCTACAATTTTATTTTATTTAAAAATATTTTTTCAGGTTCGCATCTAATTAACATTCTAAAATCTACAGTTGATCTGGCATGCCATCTCAGATCTTTAAGTATTTTAAACTATGCCTCAACAAATTTTTATTTTTGTACAAAATCTTCGGTAGAATTTTAGGATTCAAATCGTTTTTTGAGTCCAATTTAAACCTCTCTTGTATTTGTTCACTAGGTATATTTGACAGGTAATTTCTTTTTCATGATCGAAGTTGCGCCTAGAACTGAAATTTATTTCCAGTATGTGTTTGCATGTGTTGTAATCAACTTGACTCATGCGTTAGATATAAAGCAAATACCTGACAATAATATGGTGTTTTTCCAGTCTAAGCTTTTATTGCAAAAGTGAAACATACTTCACAACACTTTGGTTTCTATCCAGTATCCTTTTGTATGTGCTACAACGTACTAGACCTCTGTGTAAATGAATAGCCAAATACTTGACAAAATCGTTTATCTTGTTTAAAATATATTCTCCTACATATTAGATTTCTTTGAAAAATCAGCCACATATTTCACAAAAATATGGATTTTTATATTTGTTTTCTTGAGATACATAGATGGTCGAATATTTCATAAAAGTTTTCTTTTTCCTGTTAAACGTTGAGACAGTAAATAAATTATGAACCTTAATTTTCTCTCCCCAATTGACGTGTTCTACTATATTATAGTATATCTTTCTTGTGGTCTTTTGGTCTTACCTAGTACCTTCATCGGAATCCATCTAGTCTGGTAAAATATTCAGCTAAGTGCTGTCACTTCTGATAACATAACTTGGAGAAGATGCACAATTCCTCGTATCAGTGAGTGTATAGCCGTGTGGATGTGATCGTATTTGGGCTTCAAATACTATGTTACTTTAAACATCTGGTCAGGGTTGACTTGTAGGGTAATGTCATGTTGTCATTACGAACCCTTGTACAGAGAGACCGAGGAGACTCGAAGATTGTGGCTAGTGGCTAATTAAAAATCTCTAAATGCAGTTCATGTGTTCATGTGTGCTTCCACATATCTGTGTAAAAACTAAGACAGATCTACTCAACAACAATATGGTTTTGTTTACAGTATGTGTTCGCATAGAACACGTTAGATATCTTTAAAAACGACACAAATACTAAAAATGAATGTGGTTATTCTCCAGTATACTTTCACATATGTTGTAAAAGAAGAGCCAAATACGTCACAAGAATATGGTTTATATTCAGTATGTGTTTGCATATGTCACAACATAAATCATGAATTTGTACAAAGAGAGGCACATACTTGACAAAAAATATGTTTTCTCCAGTATGCGGTCGCATATGAATGATCGCACGGTGTTTATTTGTAAAGAGCCACACACTTAACAATATGGTTTCTTGCTTTTTCAGACACTCCAGCCTAGAGATCTTTTTAAAATTCTAACAGTCCCTTGAAGTGCAGTTGTTTGTATTTCTCTAGCACTCGGTTCACCGGGTATACTCGGCAGATAGCTCTTTAAATTCTTCTTCATTAGTCTTGTTGCTCGTATAATTACTGGTATGATGGAGATTTTCCTAAGATTCCAGTTTCTTTTCATGTAATACATAAGACCTTGGTATTTTGTAATCTTTTCCATTTCCGCTCTGTTTAATCCTGCATCATTAGGGACACTGACTTCAGCTAGGGTGGTTACTTTCTCTCTTTTGTCCCATATTACGATGTCAGGTTTAACAGCTCCGTTTTCTAGATATGTAGCTGTAGGGATTGCATAGTCATAGTGGATGGTGTAGAAATTGTTTTCAACTGTTCTTTCTGGTATATGCTTCCAGGACCTGCTGCTACACTGGATATTCAACTTTTTACAAATAGTCCAGTGAAGATATTTACACACTCCGTTGTGTCGCATTGTATAGTAGCCATCCCTCAGGAGAACCTTACAACTGGATTTCAGGTGGATCACATTCTCTACTTCTGTGGCAGAACCTGCACTTGTTATTGTTGCTGAGACCACTCTTTTTAAAGGCATTAGTCATCAAGCTTTGATCTTTAGCAGCCATTATCATTCTCTCGTGATCATAGTGTAGAGATCCTCTTTTCAGCCAGTCTATAGAGCCTTCTTTATCTATATATTCTTGAGATCATTCACATAGGAAATACTTAGCACGTTGTTGGTTGGCCCATTCTTCCAGTTTTCTTGAATGGAAGGTGTTTGTGTATTTCTGACGGCTTTTGGGAGCTATTTCTGTGGCAGGATTGTTGTTTGTTTCTGCCTCATTTGTAAGACAGTCTAGTCGAAAATGTTTGTCCAGTTTTGTGATAGAGGTTTTTCTGCTTGCTCTGGTTTCTTAATGTTGGCATACCATCAGAAGGTTTGGGTTCTGGGAGCTCATCAGATATTGGTCGCTGCTCACAATAGTGGCTCGATGTTGATGGTCAATTTCTGAGACCCATACCCCCTATTCCTCTTTGGAGATATAGCCTTGGTAGACACTGGTTTCTGTACATTACCCTGTACATTGTAAACATTTTTCTCGTTTTAGTGTCTAATCTATTATGTCCTTTTGTGGCCAATCAATAATTCCAAAGCTGTATGTTACCACTGGCATAGCTAATTAGTTAATGGCAGTTACTTTGTTTTTGTTTGTTAGGTGTGTTTTGCAAATTTTTCTAACACGGCGTATATATTCTCTGCCAATTTTTCTCTCATCTTGGCATGTTGAATTGAATCGTTTTTTCTCCCATGTCAGTATCTTCATCAAGCTGTATGTTTTCCGTTTGGATTTTCTTCCCAGCTCTAAGTGAGCACTTGGCACATTTGTCCAGGCCGAACTTCATTCCAATACATTTGTGAAGGTATGTACAACCTGTAAGAGTCGGCTTAAGTCAGCATCTGAACTAACATACAGCTTGAGGTCATCCATGAAGAGCAGGTGGTTGACTCTTTTCTTTCGATCTTGTTTGCGGCCCTGGTTCAGATTGTAGGCACTTTGGCTTTTGTTTAGTAATTTGCTTAGTGGATCAATTGCCAGGCAAAAGAGTAGAGGAGATAAGCTATCTCCTTTGAAGACTCCTCTTTGCTTAGATTTCTCTGCCTCTTCCTACAGTCCTCAAGGATGGTCTCATTGCTGTTAGTTTTTTTCAGTCAGAAATTGGGTATATTGTCTATGCCAAGTTTTTCTTGTAATTCTAAAATTGATTCAACTTTCCTTTTATCATTCCAGACGTTATCTCTGGCTCTGGCACTTTTGGCTTGCTTTTATTACTTCGATCTATATCTGAAATTTCACTTGGCCTCTTGGTTGCATGGTCCTTCATTGTCAAATAAAGGTTTCCAGTAGTTTTCTAGCTCCTTCTCTTCTGGTGGCTTTTCCACCGTTATATTCTCTCCAACTAAATTTCTGTAGAATAGTCGTGTATTCTTTTTTAACTGTCTGTTCTCAACTTTCGCCCTGTGCTTGTTATCCTTTTTTTGAATTCTTTTGGCAAGTGCTGGGATTTTGCCTTCAAGTTCCCTTGCAAAGTTTTCTATTTCTTCTACATTTTTTTTGTAATTAAAACTGAGTCTGCAGATGGTGTTTCTCAGCCGTCCAGCACTGTAGAAGCAAGAAAAAATTGTTTAATTTGAGACACTTGATTTCTGCAAAGGTTAAGTGGTTTCTGGCGCTTCAGTTTCCACGGTGGTGTTGTGACTCGTGCTTTGGACTCCCATTGCTTTTTGAATTGAGGGAGTATTTTCCTAACAATGTAAAGTCCTGCAGCATGTTATTTAATTTAGCTCCGTGAAGAATATGTTTGATAAAAGAAGTCTTTGGGGAGCGATGTTTATGTTTTGTATTACTGCCTTGGTAGCTCTTGAGGCCTGGATTTTTGGCAGTCGAGGTCTTTCCTTCAGCGTCATCATCTGGACTTCTTCAATTGTATTCCCAAGCTCTTCTTCCAAGGCCAATTTCTCATCATCTGGTTCCAGTACTTTCTGAGGTAATGATGGGTATTCAGGTGTTACCAGTGGCCAGTGTGATAGTGGTGAACAACTTAGGTTCAATGAGGGGCTATCTTCTGATTCTAAATAGACATCTGATGGTGGTGGTATACTTGTCGGGGAGCCCCTTGCTAAACGATATTCTAGTGTTGATGTGACTTTATGGTGGGTTGTCATGGACACAGAGTATGACAGCTTCATTCATGGGTGAATGGTGTTTAAACATATTTTACATGTAAAAAAAGAGCAACATACTTACAAAGAATATGGGTTTTCTCTAGTCTGTGTTTGCATGTGTTCAAATACATCGTGTTTCAGTGTAAAAGACGAGCCATATGCTTAAAAAGAATATGGTTTTCCTCCTTTCTTTTAATTTTCTTTCATTAGCTAGGGGCGGGGCAATCTTCCAAATGCCATACGATCACGCGCTATTTACAGAATCAAACCGAGAGCTCTTTTCAAGATTCTGGCTATTCCCTTAAGTGCAGTTGTTTGAATTTATTTTCAACTTGGTTCGCATGTCACATAATATATCGTTTTATTGTAAAAGAGCCACAGAGTTTAAGAAGATATGGTTTCTCTCCAGTATGTGTTCGCCTATGATAAGCCATTCTTTCATTGTAAAAGAGCCACATACCTCACAAGAATATGGTTTCTCTCTAGTATGCGTTCGAAAATGTTGCAACATATGTTCTTCCTTTGCAAAAGAAGAGCCACATACATCATAAGTATATAATTTCTCTTTGTTGTTTCATTTTACTTCAGTCGAATTTCTTAGAAATTAAGGGCCTCTTTCCTGGGACTTGCACTTTATTTCTAGATTGTATAGATAAATATTCGAATATTATATTCTCCTTTACCTGTTAAACCTTGAGTTAGTTAAGAAACTATGAAAATTATTTTTTTCTCCTCAATTGACCAGTTAACTATGTTATAGTATATCTTTCCTCTGGTCTCTTGGTCTTACCGGATTCAAGACACAATAATTCATCTAGGTTGGTAAATAATTCAGCATTGGTCTATAACTTGAGATTACGTTATTGGAGAAGGTGCACCATTCCTCGTATTAGCCAGTGCATAGCCGTTTTAAGGGGTCTTATTTAGATATTTAGGTGAATTATCCTCATGCCAGGTTGACCCGACAAACCCTTGTACAGTGAGACCGAAGACACTCAAGGATTATGTCTAGTAGGTAATTCGCATATAGTAAGGTTTTTTTTTTTAACAGAAGTGCCACATAATTGACAAAATTGTGGTTTCTCTCCATCATGTGTTAGAATATAGTTTGTGTTATCGTCAGTGCAAAACACTTAACAAGACTATAGTGTCTCCTTAGTATGCGTTCGTATATGTTGCAAGATATTAGATGCATGTGTAAAAGAAAAGCCACATACTTCACAAGAATATGGTTTCTCTCCAGCATGCGTTTGCACATGTAGTAACAAATATTGTTTAGCTGAAAAAGAAGAGCCACATACTTCACAAGAGTATGGTTTCTCTCCAGTATGCATTCACATATGTCGGTTCATGCTTTTTTCCTTGTAAAGGTAGATTTACCTACTTAACAAACTGTGGTTTTTCTCCAGTATGCGTTCGCATATGTCGTAACATATTTTGTTTCCATGTAAAAGAAGAGCCACATACTTCACAAGTATATAGTTTCTGTCCAGTATGCGTTCGCATATGTTGCACCATATTTTGTTTCCGTGCAAAAGAAGAGTCACATACTTCACACGAATATGGTTTCTCTCCAGTATGTGTACGCTTATGTTGTAACATATTTTGTTTTGTAGTAAATGAAGATCCACATACTTCACAAGTATATGGCTTCTCTCCAGTATGTGTTTGCATATGTTGCAACATAGATGGTTTCCGTGTAAACGAAGAGCAACATACTTCACACGAATATGGTTTCTCTCCAGTATGTGTTCGCGCATGTAGCAACATACTTCGTTTTGTAGTAAATGAAGAGCCACATACTTCACAAGTGTATGGTTTCTCTCCAGTATGTGTTCGCATATGTTGCAACATATGTTGTTTCTGTGTAAAAGTATGTCCACATACTTTACAAGAATATGGCTTATATCCCGTATGTGTTCGCCCATGTAGCAACACACTTTGTTTTGATGTAAAAGAAGAGCCACATACTTCACAAGTATATGGCTTCTCTCCAATATGTGTTCGCATATGTTGCCACATATGTTGTTTCTGCATAAAAGAAGAGCCACATACTTCACAAGAATATGGTTTCTCACCAGTATGTGTTCGCATATGTTGTAACATATTTTGTTTCTTTGTAAAAGAAGAGTCACATACTTCACAAGAATATGGCTTCTCACCAGTATGTGTTCGCATATGTTGTAACATATTTTGTTTCTGTGTAAAAGAAGAGCCACATACTTCACAAGAATATGGCTTATCTCCCGTATGTGTTCGCATATGTCGCAGCATATGCCATTTTTGTGTAAATGAAGAGCCACATACTTCACAGGTATATGGTTTCTCTCCAATATGTGTTCGCACATGTAGCAACAGACTTTCTTTTGTTGTAAAAGAAGAACTACATACTTCACAAGTATATGGTTTCTCTCCATTATGCGTTCGCATATGTTGCCACATATGTTGTTTCTGCATAAAAGAAGACCCACATACTTCACAAGAATATGGTTTATCTCCTATACATGATCGCAACATTTTTGGTTTATTTGTAAAGGAAGAGGAACATTCTTTACAAGAATATTTTTTCTCACCATTATATATGTTCACACATGACTCAACATTGTCGTTTTCTGTACAAAAGAAGAGTCATATATTTCACAAGAATATGGTTTCTCTCCAGTATCAGATTTATAGTTCAGTTTTGAAGTCAAAACATTTTTTAATACAAGTTATGTATTTTTATATTGTGCCCCTGTGATTGAATATTTCTAAAATAATTCCGATTCTGACTTTTTAAAACTTTTATAGATTTTAAAATTTAGCAGATTGTTGATTGAGATTTTTTCTCATGTTTCAGTGTAAATGTTAATTGTGTTAAACTGTAATTGATTATATATATTAATAGGAGAATCGTGTAATTCTCTGTGTAGCAGTTCACTATTAGATCTAATCATTTGAGCTTGAGTAGGACTTATCTTTTATGTATGTAGATTAGTAAAAACAGAACATAACTAATATATTCAGTGAGTTTTTATACATCTTATCTAAATGATATTTTAAACCCTGTGTAAATAACATAATGTATACAGATTCTTAGTATTCATAAAAATATAATTTTAAAAATATTTTAATAGATAATTCTACAAAACTAAATATTTTATCAACCCATAAGTTTGATATTATTTCAGTTTTCACCATTAGCAGTATGTGTTTATTTTCAAGTATTTTTATGCCTGAAATTCTACTTCTATTAAAGGGACCATAAGTGCATTAGTCATATACCCACATAGGACACTACTAATGTGCACCAATGAGTGCATTAATCATATTCATTTACAACCACAATTCCAGCAAGTGTTGTATTAATAAAAAGAAAACAAGAAATCCATATTCTGTTGACAGAAGAATATTTTCCCAATATATAATCATAAAATGCTATTGATGAAAGAAAATATTCGTACAGTTCACAAGTGTATTATTTCTCTCATTTCAGGATATTAACTGTAGGCAATTTACATTTCTTTTTTTTTTCTATTGATTGCTGGATGTTCTGCAAAATGAAAAACAATTATAAGATAAATTTCAAGAAAAGATAATTTTATACAAATTCGTTGCAAACAAAATTATTTTAAGATGTAAATCAGCTGTAGACACGGATATTTTTAAATGGATGAACTAGACATAAGTTTTAGCATTGTAGGCTTAAAAGCAAAAGGTATTATGTACAATTTTATTAAAATGTTCACAAATTCATTATTGAATAAATTCAAAATATAATAAGGATATGTGTTGCAATACTGATCCATTAATTAAACTAATGAATTTCTTTTTTTACATATTGGATTAAATTTCTAAAAAAACCTTCATCAATGAGATCCGAAATGTAATATTTCTGTTTAATTTGCACAATTTAATAGCTTACAAAATAAATACTTTCGAATGATATTTGAAGAAAACCACCACTTTATTTATGATCTTCAAAATACTGTTATGATAATCTTATTTTATTTGCAATTCTTTTTCATTGCTTTTCTGTCAACAAATTAATCAATAAATATTTGAAGATACTGCAGAATATATTTAAATCACCAAAAATTACACATATAGGGTTGATATTCTATAAAAGATAACCAAAGAAAATCATTAATCCTTTTTAATATATGTAATTATATATATATATATATATACATATATATATATATACCGAATAAATTTGTATCTTTCAATATAGTTTTGAATAAACCAAAAAAAGAATATAACGTTATTTTAAGAAATAATAAAACATTTAAAATGTGACAGTCTTCCCAAAACACCATTGAGTGGAAGGTTTAAAAATGTAAGTATAATTAAATGTTATCAAAAGAAAATGGAAATATCCAAGGAGTTAAAACGATGTTTCTGCATCTGCAAGCTAAAAAGCAACATTTAAATAAAATTTCATAAAATATGTTTTAAATGACGCGTCATGTTTGATAAGAAACATATATTTTCGAGTAGTGTTTTTAATTAAATACAAAAAAAACAAAACATATTTTTAATTTAATTACTTAATTTTTTATGAAAATTACTTATAGTGTGAAAATATCTTGATTTCCACTAAAATTCTATTTCACGTGTATAAATGCAGCAGAGAAAAACGAATTTGATAAGAGATAGAAAGAGTTGTTTTCTTTCTCGATATTTTCGGAGATAGGAAATTCTGATGACATTTGTCGAGAGATATATCACTTTAAATAAATAAAATAATTTTTTCATTTGCAAGAGTATTGTCGCATCGAACAAAGATTAAAACGAGAATAATTATGTTTCTCAGGTTGGCAAAACAAAAGCGAATTTTGAAATGTTTTTGCACGAAAAGAAAAAAAAGAAACTAAAATTTATAAGAAAGATTTGTTTTGTCTTTTTTCACTGTTTTGGGGAAATGTCATTTCCTAATGGCAAATATGAGAGTGTATACATATGTTAATGTGGGTTGTGGTGTCAACAGACTGATCTGATGAAAATCATGAATGAGATCCGTGTCATGTTGCTTTTGCATGTTGGAAAAAAAAAGATTATTTTCCGATAGCAATGATATCTGAGTGTTATTGTCGTATCGAAAAAGATAAACACAAGAATGATCATGTTTCATTAGGTTGAGAAAACAAAGTATAGTTTTAAAATGGTTTTGTAAAACCAGAGGCCATGTGGATTGGTGGAGTATCCGCTGAAAGATATTTCCATGAAAGATATTGAAGAACAACGTAATCGTTAAAATAAATAGTGGAAATGCATTTTTTACTACTAAAATAAGTTTTGAGGGTGAGCAATTCCCCCGCCACAGAGGTAACAGTAGGAGATAGAAACAGATGAAGAAGACAGAAAAGAGGGCGGAATAAAAATGCGATTGACCATTCCAGAATTAGAATGGTGGATTGAAAATACCAAATATTGTAAGAAACTAAATGAGAATACATTTTTTTATTACTGGATTAATTCTATTTAAACAGATACGGGGTTGTGTCTGTTTAATTCTCAATATAAAGCAAAGCATAACAGGTTTTGGTGACTTGATTTTGTCACCACCAGAATCCACGCCGTTAGGAGACGAACCCCAAAATTTAGGGTTTATACTGTCAAATCCAGATCGCCCAGAAAGTGTTAATATTTTACCGGTCCAAAACATAGAGTGTGAGGTTAGAAGTGTAAAATTACCCAGCCTTCTAATGAAAAAAGATTTTTTCATTACCAAAACATTATTCTTCTAAAGAAAAATCATACACACACAGTTGTTAAATTATGTTTTTCATTGTTCTGCTCGAAATGACACTTTGTTTCACAGTAGTACCAAGTTGATGACCAGCACCAGACAATTGCCCTCTGATCTTTTAATCACAACATGGGAGAGTGATGATTGTCGGACAGTTAAACAGCTTCTTCCGAGCAGTGCCAGGTGACCAACCAAATTCAAGATTTAAGTGGTGCCGTGCATCTCAGGATAAATTTCTGTGATACAGCTCGAGCAGAATGTAAAGGACAATGTCTTTCTCAACAGAAACTTTCTTTTTTGTGTGTTGTTTGCATTGGGTGTGAAAAGAAAAAATAAACTAACAGTTAAAATCATGCAATGTATTTTATATTTCTTTAAAGAAGCAACAAATGAGATAGCTTACTAGATTGGGTAAGTAGAATTTGGTCAGACAATGACAACTTGCCTAGATATATATGGTGCAACAATCGCAAATTTGTAAAGTTGGAGTTTACAGTGGAGTTGGAGCTGAAAAGAGTGTAAGTGAAGTTTGGTAAAACTGCCAATGTAAAAAATGCAGTAGGCTTCATTATCTTTAGTGATGTATATGAATGGCGGACATTGCAAGTATTAGATGCTGGACCAGAGGAAGGAGGAGACACAAAATTAAGTTTGTTACCCTTTGATGTGAATTAAGTATCTCATAAAAACAGACAATGATGTTGAAACACGAAAGTGATGTCTGTATCATCCCCATGGCAATGTCGCCCTGGGTAGACTGTCTGACAGGTTAATTCACAGTTAAATCTTAAGTGGTTAAGTCTTGGTTGACCACTGCTTATGGTTTAGGGAGACAGATGTCAAAGTATCTACTTCCCTTGTGATTGTTTTCATGCTAATATGAGGTAATCATGTGACCCTAGTGGAATCACATGTCATTGATTGTATTATTAAGGCGGCTTGTTTTGGCGAGTCTTTTCCTTCTACTCTGTTACACTTGATTCTTACTGTCACGCTAGTTTCACAATCTTTACAAAAAATTAATTTGCCACAGTGCAGGGAACTCCTAGTCTTTGTCACAACCAAATGGCAATCTGTTGCAATAGAGATTACAGTAAAAAAAAATTAAAGTAGTTTCCGCTTTCTCTCTCTGTCAGTTGCCATTGTTAGTTCAGGAGTAATTTCAAAGTGATCCTTCCCTGAGTATATCTTACTTTCCTTAGATCACAAGAATATACTACAGGAGTTGGCCAATTGTGATTAGATGAGGCTACATTAAAAAAGCTATGAAAATCAAATAAATTATTGTCTATGACAAAAAGTGGGCGACCGTAGAAACGTTGTGAAAAAGCCAGCTAAAATAAACTACGTGCTCGATTGTAAAAAGTATTCAGTATATAAAGTAATAAAAAGAGCATTTTTTATCTAAATAAATTTTTACTGCACAGCTAAAAAGCAAAATGAGTTTTTTATAAGGTTTTGTTTCATGCATAGACGGTCCACTGTCCACTGTCCTCCCAATGCTTTAAAAGACGTTTTCTTTTCATTGAATTGACATACTAAAATAAATTTTATATCACTAGAAAGATAAATTAATTAAAGGATACATAAAAATAAATTTTATATCAAGAGACATATAAATAAATAAAAGGATAAATAATAATAAATTTTATATCACTAGAAAGATAAATTAATAAAAGGATAAATAAAAAATAAATTTTATATCAAGAGACATATAAATAAATAAAAGGATAAATAATAATACATTTTATATCACTAGAAAGATAAATTAATAAAAGGATAAATAAAAAATAAAGTTTATACTACTAGAAAGATAAATTAATAAAAGGATAAATAAAAAAATAAATTTTATATCACGAGAAAGATAAATTAATAAAAGGATAAATGAAAATAAATTGTTAATCACTAGAAAGATAAATGAGTAAAAGGATAAAAAAAAAAATTTTATATCACTAGAAGGATTAATTAATAAAAGGATAAAAAAAATGTTAATGATAATAATAAATGATAATGATACATAAATAGATATATAAAAAATAAATTTTATATCACTAGAAAGATAAATTAATAAAAGGATAAATAAAAAATAAATTGTATATCACTAGAAAGATAAAGTAATAAAAGGATAAATAAAAAATACATTTTATATCACAAGAAAGATATATTAATAATAGGATAAATAAAAAATAAATGTTATTTCACCAGAAAGATAAATTAATAAAAGGATAAATAAAAAATAAATTCTATATCAGATAAATTAATAAAAGGATGAATAAAAATAAATTTTATATTATTGAAAGATAAATAAATAACAGGATAAATAAAAAAAATGTTATATCACTAGAAAGATAAATTAAAGGATAAATAAAAAATAAATGTTATACTACTAGAAAGATAAATTAATAAAAGGATTAATTAAAATAAATGTTATATCACTAGAAAGATAAATTAATGAAAGGATTAATTAAAATAAATTTTATATCACTAGAAAGAAATATTAATAAAAGGATAAACAAAAAAGATTTTTTATACTACTAGAAAGATTAATTAATAAAAGGATGAATCAAAATAAATTTTATATCACTAGAAAAAGAAATTAATAAAAAGATGAATGAAAATAAATTTTATATCACGAGAAAGAGAAATAATTAAAATGATAAATAACAAATAAATTTTATGATAATAATAAATGATAATGATAAATAATAGATATATAAAAAAATTTTTTATATCACTAGTAAGATAAATTAATAAAAATATAAATAAAAATTAAATTTTATATCACTAGAAAGATAAATTAATAAAAAGATACATAAAAAATAAATTTTATATCAAGAGACAGAGAAATTAATAAACGGACGAATAAAAATAAATTTAATATCACTTAAAAGATAAATTAATAAACTGATAAATAAAAATAAATTGTTCATCACTAGAAAGATAAATTAATAAAAGGTTGAATAAAAATGAATTTTATATCACTAGAAGGATAAATTAATAAAAGGATGAATAAAAAAATAAATTTAATATCACTAGTAAAAGAAATTAATAAAAGGATGAATCAAAATAAATTTTCTATCACGAGAAAGATAAATTAATAAAATGATGAATAAAAAATAAATTTTATATCACTAGAAAGATAAATAAATAAAAGGATGAATAAAAAATTATTTTATATCACTAGAAAAATAAATTAATAAACGGATAAATAAAAATATATTTTTCATCACTAGAAAGATAAATTAATAAAAGGATATATAAAAATGAATTTTTTTATCACTAGAAGGATGAATTAATAAAAGGATGAATAAAAAAAATTAATTTTATATCACTAGATAAAGAAATTAATAAAAGGATGAATGAAAATAAATTTTCTATCACGAAGAAAGAGAAATTAATAAACGGATGAATAAAAAATAAATGTTATATCACTAGAAAGATAAATAAATAAAAGGATAAATAATAAATAAATTTTATATCAAGAGACAGAAAAATTAATAAACGGATGAATAAAAATAAATTTAATATCACTAGAAAGAAAAATTAACGGATAAATTCAAAATAAATTTTATATAACTAGAAAGATAAATTAATAAAAATATAAATAAAAATAAATTTTATATCACTAGAAAGATAAGTTAATAAACGGATGAATAAAAATAAATTTTATAGCACTAGAAAGATAAATTCATAAACTGATAAATGAAAAATAAATTTTATATCACTAGAAAGATAAATTAATAAAAGCATAAATAATTTTTTTTATAACACTAGAAAGATTAATTAATAAAAGGATGAATAAAAAATACATTTTATATCAAGAGACAGATACATTTGTAAAAGGATACATGAAAAATAAATTTTATATCACTAGAAAGATAAAGTAATAAAAGGATGAATAAAAAATAAATTTTATCACTAGAAAGATAAATTAATAAATAGGTGAATAAAAAATAAATTTTATATAACTAGACAGATAAATTAATAAAAAAATAAATTAAAAATACATTTTATATCAAGAGACAGAGAAATTAATAAACGGATGAATAAAAATAAATTGTATATCACTAGAAAGATAAATTAGTTAAAGGATAAATAAAAAAATAAATTTTATATCACTACAAAGATAAATTAATAAAAGGATAAATGAAAAATAAATTTTATATCACTAGAAAAATAAATTAATAAAGGATGAATAAAAAATAAATTTTAGATCACTAGAAAGATAAATTAATAAAAGAATTGATAAAAAGTAAATTTTATACTACTAGAAAGATAAATTAATAAAAGGATGAATAAAAAATAAATGTTATTTCACTGGAAAGATAAATTAATAAATGGATAAATAAAAAATAAATTTTATATAACTAGAAAGATAAATTAATAAAAGGATACATAAAAAATAAATTTTATATCACTAGAAGAATAAATTAATAAAAAGATCAATATAAATAAATTTTATATCACTAGAAAGATTAATTAATAAAAGGATGAATAAAAAATTATTTTATATCACTAGAAAAATAAATTAATAAACGGATAAATAAAAATATATTTTTCATCACTAGAAAGATAAATTAATAAAAGGATATATAAAAATGAATTTTTTATCACTAGAAGGATAAATTAATAAAAGAATGAATAAAAAAAATTAATTTTATATCACTAGATAAAGAAATTAATAAAAGGATGAATGAAAATAAATTTTCTATCACGAAGAAAGAGAAATTAATAAACGGATGAATAAAAAATAAATGTTATATCACTAGAAAGATAAATAAACAAAAGGATAAATAATAAATACATTTTATATCAAGAGACAGAGAAATTAATAAAAGGATGAATAAAAATAAATTTTATATCACTAGAAAGATAAATTAAAGGATAAATTCAAAATAAATTTTATATCACTAGTAAGATAAATTAATAAAAGGATAAATAAAATATAAATTTAATATCCCTAGAAAGATATATTAATAAACGGATGAATAAAATAAATTTTATATCACTAGAAAGATAAATTCATAAAAGGATAAATTATTTTTTTTTATATCACTAGAAAGATAAATTAATAAAACGATGAATAAAAAATCAATTTCATATAACTAGAAAGATAAATTAATAAAAGGATAAATAAAAAATAAATTGTATATAACTAGAAAGAAAAATTAATAAAAGGATACATAAGAAATAAATTTTTCTATCACTAGAAGTATAAATTAATAAAAAGATCAATATAAATAAATTTTATATCACTAGAAAGATAAATTAATAAAAGGATGAATAAAAAAATAATTTTATATCACTAGAAAGATAAATTGATTTAAGGATGAATAAAAATAAATTTTGTATCGCATAAAAATAACCTCATAAAAAGAATCAATAAAAATAAATTTTATATCACTAGAAAGATAAATTAATAAAAGGATGCATAAAAAATAAATTTTATATCACGAAAAAGATAAATTAATAAAGGAAAATAAAAAATAAATTTAATCTCACTAGAAAAATAAATTAATAAAAGGATACGTAAAAAATAAATTTTATATCACTAGAAAGATAAATTAATAAAAGGATAAATGAAAATAAATCTCATATCACTAGAAAGATAAATTAATAAAAGGATTAATAAAAATGAATTTTATATCACTAGAAACATAACTTAATAAAATGATTAATAAAAAATGAATTTCATATTGCTAGCAAGAAAAATTAATAAAAGGGTAAATAAAAATAAATTTTATATCACTAGAAAGATAAATTAATAATAGGATAAATAAAAATAAATTTTATATCACTAGAAAGATTAATTAATAAAAGGATAAATCATAATAAATTTTATATCACTAGAAAGATAAATTAATAAAAGTATCAATAAAAAAAAATTTCATATCACTAGAAAGATAAATTAATAAACGGATAAATAAAAATGAATTTTATATTACTAGAAGGATAAATTAATAAGAGGATGTATAAAAAAAATTAATTTTATATCACTAGATAAGGAAATTAATAAAAGGATGAATGAAAATAAATTTTCTATCACGAGAAAGAGAAATTAATAAAAGGATGAATAAAAAATAAATTTGATATCACTAGAAAGCTAAATTAATAAAAGGATAAATAAAAAATACATTTTATATCACTAGACAGATAAATTAATAAAAGGATAAATAAACAATAAATGTGATTTCACTGTAAAAGTAAATTCATAAGAGGATAAATAAAAAATAAATTTTATATCACTAGAAAAATAAATTAATAAAAAGATCAATAAAAAATAATTTTATATCACTGGAAATAGAAATTAATAAAAGGATAAATAAAAAATAAATTTTATATCACTAGAAAAATAAATTAATAAACGGATAAATAAAAAATAAATTTTATAACACTAGAAAGATAAATTAATAAAAGGATAAATAAAAAATAAATTTTGTATCACTAGAAAGATAAATTAATAAAAGGATGAATATGAAATAAATTATATACTACTAGAAAGATAAGTAAGTAATAGGATAAAAAAATTATATAACTAGAAAGATAAATTAATAAAAGTATAAATAAAAAATTGTTATATCACTAGAAAGATAAATTAATAAAAGGATAAATAAAAAATACATTTTATATCAAGAGACAGATAAATTAATAAAAGGATAAATAAAAAATAAATTTTATATCAAGAGACAGATAAATTAATAAACGGATAAATAAAAAATAAATTTTATATCAAGAGACAGATAAATTAGCGGAGGGGAGTATTTTAAATGAATCACTACCGTCTCAAAACCGTTTGTTTCGTAATGTAGTTTAGCAGTTAGAGTTAAGGTCAGGGTACGTAATAACCGAACTACGTATTTGCGACGGTTTTCAACGTCAAAATCGTCCTCAGGGCACTCGAAAACAACAAAAAAAACTATATAAAAAAACAGACCAAAGAAACAAAATAAAAATAAAAACAATTGGACATGATTTTATAAAATTGCCGTTCTTCGTTTACATGCAAACTTGGAACGTTGACTCATTTCTATTACAAAACCAAAGGGAAACATGTTTTGGGTGTGCCCCTGTTGTACAAAAGAACACATGAGAGCAATTAAATTCAAGTAATACTTACTTCTGTTTTATAATTTGTTTTCAAGACAGAAACGATTATAAAATGTGTTAATTAAAACGAGACGAGTTTGATGGGTGGAAGTCAATATTTAAGATGGCGACTTAAAAGCAGGTTCGCAGAAAATTAAATCACTTTGGTGATATTACGGGAAAAATTATTATTATTTTATTTGATGAAAACAAAAGTATTAATAATAATAGTAATAAATTAAAATGTAAAAAAGATCAATTTTATAATCCTTTAAAGGCACATGTTCGTCTTTTACCATAGTTCGTTTTTCACAACTTTTTACTGACCATTTTTTTTGGTGTACACTTACCTATCAGGCTGCTAGAGAATTTTGGGTTTTTTGGAAATTTTTTTCAAATATTTTACATTTTATATTGGGGGATCAGTTTCCAATGGGTATTGAACGTAGACTGATCCCCCTCTTTTTGACCATCTCATTTTTTTAAAAATCTTTTTCGGTGTACAATTGTAGCAGTTACCTCCTCCTTTCATCCATAACTGCACCGTTTGGCCGTTAGGTGTCGCTTATTTACCGACAGGTGGCGCTGAAAAGCGACACCAGAGTTATCTGCCCTTTCTGAATATAAAAGCCGGTGCAAACGAAAAATCACCCTCTTTTTCATTCAATCCGCCTCGCAGAGACGATCCCTCGGCACAGCTTGGACGCATTGCCGAGAGCACCGACGAGGAACCTGGAAAAGCCTTTTCTCCCGTTACCGTCGTCTCACTCAAAGACTACTACCATCTTCACTTGAAGAAAACCCACGGGCAGCCCGGAGAACCATTACATTTTTCCTCTTTCTCAACCGGACACCGTCCAACTCTCTCTTCTACCTATACCAAACGGTATAGGTATCCTCTGTTCCATAAACCTAAATGCTGTTGCCTGTTACTCAGTTGTTCATTCAATTCATTTCGTGTGATAAAAGTAAGGAAGGGACAAACTATCCCTTCCATTACAAATGGTGACCCCGAAGAATAATAATCGCACGAAACTGAGTTGAACAACATAGTACAACAAAATACGGCAACAAGGTTTTATACAGAACAGCGACGACCAGGAAGACTCTACACTTTAGAGCATGCGAACCTTCTCACAAATGCATTTGAACACAAGCAAAATATTTTACAAGACGCCATGCCTGTCTTTTGTGTCTAACACGTGGAACACAAAAAAATACGTCGCCATCTTTTTTCCGTACCACGTGGAAAAGAAAATACGAATTACGATTCCCTATTCCGACAACAACAGCAGTACGAGAACATTTTTCTTCACCGCGTACAAATTGAATCTTTTTATCTGGCTAAAAAAGGTTATTCGTTTTCGCGAAGCTACATACACTCTTTCAACTCTGAGAAGATAGACATCTACGCGAATAAAGATCCTAACACTAAAACTCAACTCCACAACAAAAAAAAAAAACCAAAACAAACTCCGTCGTTAAAAAAAAACAGGACAGTTATTTTCAACACTCGATAAAAAGAAAAAAAGCCAACATTTTATTGTGAAAGCAGAACTTTTCGCCTTCAAAAAAAAAAAAAAAAAAAAAGAAACTTTTTTTTTTACGAATATATTTTATTTTGTTTAAAAAGGCTAAAAAAAAAGTGAGTACACCCATTATTTTTCTTCTCCAGTACACACAAAAAAATACACCCAAACATTTTCTCTTTGTTACATTTATTTATTCTTTTTGGCTCTTCAAAAATACATACTGTTGTGATATCCGGATACATTGATTGATGTCGATTAGACGAAAATACAAGGAGGCTGAAGTGAAACACGTTTATTTACTTAGGTGTACAAACCGGAACTGCTGACGGTGAGCCCGAAACCGGAAGAGGGGATATGGGAAGGGAGTGGGAGGAGGGCTAGCTAGATTTCTATTGCTGATACTACAACATCCCCTTCTGTATTAAAGGAGAAGTACATTGGGCTGTGATGGGCTGGAGAGGTTGCGGGGTGGGGGAGATAGTTCATTTTGTTCTGTTACAGGTCGAGCCGCTGGGTGGGTTTGCTCGTCCTGTTCGACCTACGTAGTTTGGCAGGTGTTGATGGAACTGGTGGATGTGTGCTTGAGATGGTTGATGGTTGACCACTGGCTGGCCGTGGTCCCTGTGCTGGGATAGTGCTGTGAGGGTAAGGGACTCGGTGTGTGCCACAACAAGTTTTCCGTTGGTGCTGGCATTTCGTGTTGTCCGCCTTTCCCTTTGTTGGCCTTAATAACTGCCGGTTTCTGCGATGGATTCCACCGTTGGCGAATTTTACTACATATGACCTTGGCTTTGCTGCGATCTGCACAATCTTTCCAGGTTCCCAGAGTCTGGTTCTTTTGTCCTGAACATGAACCTGTTGGCCGGTATGTAACTGTGTGTGTTGATGGCTATTCTTTCGGTCATACCACTTTTTTGTTTCTTCTTTGCTCTTCTCCAACTCTAGCTTTGTTTGTTCATCCCCTAGTTGTTGTTTCAAGACTAGTGGGGTCCTCATGGGTCTTCCATTCAGTAGTTCTGCTGGGGATTTGATTTGAGCTGATAGCGGTGTGGCCCTGTACGCCATCATTGCTAGGTGGGTGTCTGTGTTCGTTTCTCGTGCTTTCAACAACAACTTTTTACAGACGCCCACCATCCTTTCTGCGAACCCGTTTGACTGGGGGTGGAGTGGTGACGAGGTAGTGTGCCTAAAGTTGTACGATTTGGCAAAATCTTCAAACTCTGCACTGGAATACTGGGGCCCATTGTCACTGAATACTGCCTCTGGGACACCTCGTTCTTCGAACAGGAGCTTCATTTGTCGGATTACTGCAGCTGATGTCGTCGAGTGGAGACGCCGTATGAAAGGGCTGCGGCTGTAATGGTCCCCCACCAGTAACAAATCCTTATCTTCCATGGTAAAGATGTCGGTACTGACATACTGCCATGGGTAAGAAGGGGTCTCGTGCTGGAGTAGTGTTTCTGATGGGAGACTGGGTTGGTACTTCTGACATGTGGAGCAGTCTCTAATTAGTTCCTCTATGTTTTTGTTGATACCGACCCAGAACACTGCTGTTCGGGCCAGTAAGCGGGTTTTCTCTATCCCTTGGTGGGATGAATGTAGTTGTTGTAGGATGTCTGGTTGAAGTGAGCGAGGTATGATGATTTTGTTGCCTTTAAGGAGTACTCCATCTTGGAGGCCAATTTCGTCCCTATAATTCCAAAAAGCTTGTACGTGAGAGTGGCAGCAGGATCGATTTTCTGGCCATCCAGACATAACTGTGCTGATGAGCTGTTTTAATACTGGGTCTTTGGGTGTTTCTGCCTTGATATCTAGCAAGCGAGTTTGGGATGCGTTCAGGTGTGCGTTAAGTAGATGTATGTTGATGTCAACATCCCTGATTGGTTCCCCTGGGATTGGTGACACCCTGGACATGCAGTCGGCTATGGGAATGGATTTTCCTGGATTGTATTTAACTGTGAAATCATAGCCTTGGATTTTAAGTAACATTCTCGCTAACCTTGGTGGTGCATTAGCAAGATTCTTTAGGGCTATTGATTCTAGCGGTTTGTGATCAGTTATTATTGTCACTGCTTGGCCCCATACATAGTGATGGAACTTTTCCAGCCCAAAAACCACTGCTAGCATTTCGCGTTCTATGTTCGAGTACCTTGTCTCAGGCCCCGACAGGGTTTTGCTTGCTAGAGCGACCGGCATTCCATTTTGGATGAGGGCTGCACCCAGTCCAGCTGATGATGCATCAACCTGTATATTTATTGGCGCTTTTGGATCAAAATATTTAAGCACAATTGCTTTCCCTACTTCGTCTTTTATGCTGTTAAAAGCCATCTGTTCCTGTTAAGTCCAGATGAATTGAGTTTTTGTTGACAGAAGATCTCGGAGTGGCTTAGTCAGCATTGCCAGTTGTGGCGAGAATTTGTTTAAATAATTTGCTAGCCCAAGAAAGCTTGCTAATTGTTTTTCGTCTTTTGGTGGTTTCATTTGGACGATCGCCTCTGTCTTCTTTGGGTCTGGTTTTATTCCATCCCTTGATATAATGTGGCCAAAAAAAGAGATTTCTTGCGTGCGGACCACTAATTTATCCGGGTTGAATTTGCAGTTCTTAGACCGAGCTCTTTCTAGGAGTTTGTTGAGTGCTATGTCATGATCGCTGCGATCCTCCTCAAATCCAACGATAACGGTGTCGTCCGATATTGAGAGGACATTTTTTTATGTCCCCAAAGGTCTCAAACATGGCTCGCTGAAATTCGTCTTGCGCACTCTTGACCCCCATTGGGAAGCGCTTAAACATATAGCGTCCCTCAGGAGTGATGAATGTTGTAAGTTCTCTTGATTTTTTGTCCAGCTTCATGTTCCAGTAGCCTGATTTCACATCCACTATTGAGAACCATTTTGCTCCATGAAGTCTGGAGATGATTTCCTCAAATGTTGGTGTAACAAAGTGTGGCCGCAACACTGCCCTGTTTAAGTCCTTAGGGTCCAGGCATAGTCTTACAGATCCATTGGCTTTTGTGACGCATACAAAAGAGTTGACCCAGGCTGTCGGTTTTGTTACAGGGGTTATTATATCTTGAGCTACAAGGGAGTCTAACTCTGCTTTGAATTTCTCTTTCAAGGCTATTGGTACCCGACGGGGTGGGTGTATTACTGGGGGTACTGACGGGTCAATCTTGATGCTGTACTCCCCTGGCAAGCAGCCAATGCCTTCGAATATGTCAGCAAATTCCTTGAGTATCCGTTCTCTTTCTTTCGTATCTCCTTCTGGTTTTGATTGTACTGCCGCGGGTAAAGTGGTGTGGTCTTGTTTTGGTATATTGGTCCCTATTGTAAAATTGAGGGTCACTAGTCCTAGTTTCCTAGATGTCATGAGGCCAAGTAGCGCGGGTCCATCACTTCTTACTACATGGAAGTTGGTACTTGTGAACTTGTCACCATATCTGACTCCTAGGTGACATACGCCCACTTGGTCGATTTGAACACCCCCAAAGGCTAATAGTCGGATAGGAGTGTCTCGAAGGTGTACATGCTTGAGTTTTTTTAAGTATTCCCAAGGGATAAGGTTGCTCATAGCGCCTGTGTCCACCTTTGCATTTATTTTTATTTGGGATATGTTGTTTCCTAATCTTTAATGCCGCATATGCCTCTCTAGCATCTGTTGGAGTATGCGATTTTGCTGATATGGTATGGAAATATGCCTCTTTTGGCAAGTCGTCGTTTTCTTCGTCGCTGTGTGCTGTTATGTTGTGAGCGTTTCTATATCTTGGGGGTTTTACCGATCTTGGAGGTCTATCGTGCTTATTAATGGAGTCTTTTGTGTCTCTGGTGCGGCAAGCAACTGCAAAATGCCCTGTCCTCCGGCACTTCCCACAGGTTTTTCCTTTTGCTGGGCATTCACCCCTGTAATGGCCTTTTCCACAGAAGTAACATTTATTATAGTGCCCTTCCCCGTCTTTATTGCGTGGGCATCTTCTGTTCTTTCCTCGGGGATCTTTGGTTCTCTATGTGTGTTTTGTATTGCCTCCACCTGCTTCAGTGTTGCCTCTTCTGTCTCTGCAGCATGTAGCGCTTCTGCGATGCTGAGATTCTTTCCTTCTTTGAGTAATGCCTTTTGTGTGGACTTTATGTTCAGTCCAAAAATAAAAAGGTCGACCAGAAGGGTTTTCTCGACGGGGAGATCGTACTCGCACTGTTTTATTATTTGCCTTAGTCTCTTCAAGAATCCGTGGGCTGCTTCATCAGGTTGTTGCCGGCACTGTAGGAGCTGGTATCTCGCGACGCGGAAGTTTGACCTCGGCTCTATATATGCGCGAAATTTCTTGATGTAGTGTTCTACATTGCACGCTTCACCTGCCTCAAATTCAAATGTGTCACTCAACTCTTGGCCTTCTATTCGCGACCATAGCAACAGATAATTCACTTTTACGTCTTCACTTGCATCTTTGAGAGGTCCGTTAAAGTGCAACATAACCTGTCGAGCGAATCTGTCGAAATCTCTTGGTAAATTGGCACTCTGCCAATCCATAGACGGGGGAGTTAATTGACAGGCCATTGTTGATGAAGTGAATTAGTACACGTAGAAGAAATGAAAAAGAATACGTATTATTATTATTATTATTTTTTGTTTTTTTTTTTGTTTTTGTGTAACTTGAGTTATTAGCGTACGGTATTTGTATATAAATTATTTTGTTGTTGTTGTTGTTGGTTTAGAAAAATAACAATAACAATATGGATATGAATAGCGAATCGCCTACCTTCACAGGGTCTTGTTCTGGTTTTTTTCGACAGCATTTCTCTGTTTGCTTGTTTTTATTTGTTTGTTTTTTTGGTATTATGTCCGTGACTTTGTAGATTCACTTTACACCGTGACTTACTCGTTTTGAGTTCCTCTTTTACCGTCTCCACGTGTTGACTGCTGACCCGTTTCTTTTTTTTTAATTTATCTTCTCTATTTTTTTTCTCTGTTGTTGTTCGACTTTTCTACGATAACTGTAGATGTATATAACTTATTTGCAACCACTTCTGACACCATGTTGTGATATCCGTATACATTGATTGATGTCGATTAGACGAAAATACAAGGAGGCTGAAGTGAAACACGTTTATTTACTTAGTTGTACAAACCGGAACTGCTGACGGTGAGCCCGAAACCGGAAGAGGGGATATGGGAAGGGAGTGGGAGGAGGGCTAGCTAGATTTCTATTGCTGATACTACAACACATACCGATCAGGTCAATAGAGAATTTCGGTTTTTTGGGAAAGAAATTTGAAAAAATTTAGATTTTAAAACGGGGGATCAATTTTCAATGTAAATTCAACGTAGACTGATCCCTCTCTTTTTGACCATCTCAAATTTGAAAAATTATTCTTCTGCTTACAATTACCTATCATGTCGCGAGAGAATACCGGGTTTTTTTTTTGAAAAATAATTACATTTTAAGATGGGGGATCAATCTTGTTCGTCTTTTACCATAGTCCGTTTTCCAAACTTTTTTACTTCTTAAAATATATATTTAGGTGGTTATGTGTGAACATCCTGAAAACCTTTAGTGGTAAAATAAAATTTATAATAGGGAGAGTAATTTCTCATATAAATTTGATGTGAGATGATCACACTTTTTCTTTTAAGTGCATATAACCATCATTTAGGCTTGGGGGTTGTTAAGGAATATATGTTGTGTGTTTTAATGGGGGTTATAATAACAACCCTCCTTTTTGACGTTACCACTAACGACTAGCACTTTAAATCTCCTAAACCCCTACCACTAATCCTAAGTCCCTTATATATAAATGCTAAACCTATGTCCAGATGGCAACAGTCCCTCAATACCTCGCTTAAACCTTAAACTAATCATGAATCTGGGTGGCTATAGCCCATCTCCTAACAAAAGAAAACAAAAAAATGTTGTCATATAAGATTTAACTAAAACGGCGACATGTAATTCAAACGCTATCCGGTAAGAAACCAGGTAATCATTTAATGTTATATGTATACGAAAAACTGATCCCCAACTCTACATTCTGAATTATTTTTCCCCTCGCATAAAAAGGTTGAATGTTATTGTTTATTGGGGGGGGGGATATATAGCCGAGGATGCTCATCTATAATAATACCAATAATTTTCAAAAGTAGACTTGGGGACGACGTTAATCCATATTTTGACCTATAGAGGAATCCAAGCCCCTTAAATGTAGTAA
The DNA here is from genome assembly GCA_963556195.1 of Sepiola atlantica. NCBI lineage: Eukaryota > Metazoa > Mollusca > Cephalopoda > Sepiida > Sepiolidae > Sepiola > Sepiola atlantica. Next base: position 25,407,413 of record OY744549.1, on the reverse strand, counting down.
AATCGATTTTATTTGCTTAAAATCTATAGAGTAGATACTTATTTCAAAATATTAATTTAAAATATAGAAAGGGGTAGCCCCTATTTTAAAATATAGTGGAAGGAGAACAGTCCTGCCCGTCCTGAACATAATTTCCCATTAACAAATTATTCTTGCCTTGTGTCATTTTTTGGCACTCCAGTAGAGTACACTGCCGCACTGACTTCCGGTTTACCCTACAGTAGATTTCAAGTACGGATGATCAGAAATGATAAACCAAACTATTTTAATTTATATTAATCTGAGATTCACAAATACATTTTCATTAATAATAAATTCATACAAATATAATAAATATTTCAAATTATTCTTGCTTTGCATCATTTTTCTATTTATTAATTTCTGCTATTTTTCCCGTACTATTTGTTTTTGGTTCTATTTTTACTGGGTACCCCAGAGCATACGGACAAATGTAGAGCTATCCAATTTATAGACAGGGGTTGCAGATTTAGTGATAGTTGCATGTATTCCTGTCCAAGTTGGATCGAGTGTTCTTTGGTTAAAGGAGAGACATAATCTTTTATTATTCACTAGCGGGGCTACCCGGCGTTGCTCGGGGTCATAAAAACATTTAATTGAAGAAAAATCGCGTGTGTAACATCTTTATATTCAAACTTCTATTTCTCTCCCTCTCTCTATAGCCGTCTCTTTATCTTTCTACTTTTCTATTCCCTGGTCGCCCCATTTCACCGCTACTTTCTAATTTTGCCTTTTGCGAAAGCTGTTTCTTCCCCAACATTTCATCCTACGTTTCCCAGGGCAATAGCATGACATATTTCTATAAAATGTACCACCTCTGTCTGCGCCTTCTATATAGGTACTAATCTCCGTCCCATTGTTTATACTATATACGTATCTATTGCCACCCCGGTGCGCATACTATATACGTACCTATCGCCGCCCCAGTGCACATAATATATACATACCTATCACAACCCCGGTGCAGATACTATATAAGTACCTATCGCCGCCCTGGGTGCAGATACTATATAAGTACCTATCGTCGCCCCGGTGCTGATGCTAAATACGTACCTATCGCCGCCTCCGTGCGAATGCTTAATACGTACCGATCGCTGCCATGGTGCGAGTGCTAAATACATACCTTTCGCCACCCCAATGCGCATGCTATATACGTACCTATTGCCGCCCTGGTGTGCGTGCTATATACATACTGATCGCCGCCCCGGAGCGCATGCTAAATACATACCTATCACCGACCAGGTGCGCATGCTATATACGTACTTATTGCTGCCCATGTACCCATGCTATATACGTACCTATCGCCGACCCGGTGTGCATACTACATATGTACCTATCGCTGCCCCAGTGCGAATACTAAATATGTACATATTGCCGCCCCGGTACGAATGCTAAATACATACCTATCGCCACCCCTGTGTGAATGCTGGCCCCTATACTGGAGAAGCACCCATTGTCTCTATTCTGCAGAAGCCTCTGGGTCCTAAATTGTAGAAGCACCCCTGGTGCTGAGTCCTATACTGTAGAAGCTCTTCGGGTCCCTATACTGGAGAAGCACCCATGGTCCCTATTCTGAAGAAGCCTATATCTTCTATATTGTAGAAGCACCCCCCAATGCGGGGTCCTATACTGTAGAAGCACCACTGGTCCCTATACTGAAAAAACAGCCCTGGTCTCTATACTGGAGAAGCACCTATATTTCTAGGGACCATTATACTTTAGAATCACCAACATTCCTGGGGGGGACCGTCATACTTTAGAAGCACCTATATTTTCAGGGACTTTTATACTTTAGAAGCACCAACATTCCTGGGAACCGTTATACTGTAGAAGCACCAACATTCATGGCAGACCATTATACTTTAGAAGCACCATTATTTCTAGGGACCGTTATACTTTAAAAGCACCAACGTTCCTGGGGAGGGACAGTTATACTTTAGAAGCACCAACATTCCTATGGACCGTTATACTTAAGAAGCACCAACATTCCTGGGGAGCATTATACTTTAGAAGCACCAATATTTCTAGGGACTGTTATACTTTAGAAGCACCAACATTCCTGGGTGGGGGGCAGTCATACTTTAGAAGCACCCATTCCTGGGGACCGTTATACTTTAGAATCACCACCATGTATAGGGAAACCATTATACTTTAGAAGCACTAATATTTCTAGGGACCGTTATACTTTAAAAGCACCAACATTTGTAGGGACCGTTATACTTTAGCAGCACCAATATTTCTAGGGAGCGTTATACATTAGAAGCATCGAACTTCCTGGGGACGTTATACTTTAGAAGCACCAACATTCCTAGGGACCGTTATACTTTAGAAGCACCAATATTTCTAGGGACTGCTATACTTTAGAAGCACCAACATTCCTGGCAGGCCGTTATACTTAAGAAGCACCAATATTTCTTTGGGACTGTTATACTTTAGAAGCACCAACATTCCTGGTAATCCATTATACTTTAGAAGCACTTATATTTCTAGGGGCCGTTATACTTTAGAAGCAACAACATTGCTGGGGACCATTATACTTTAGAAGCACGACCCCTATTCTGCAGAGGCCTCCTGGTCCTAAATTGTAGAAACACCCCGGTTCTGTGTCCTATACTGTAAGAAGCACCGCTGGTCCCTATACTGTAGAAGCACCCCATGTCCCTATTCTGGAGGAGCACCCATTGTCCCTATTTTGCAGAAGCCTCTGGGTCCTAAATTGTAGAGGCACCCCTGGTGCTGGGTCCTATACTGTAGAACCACCCCTGGTCTTTATACTGGAGATGCACCCATCGTCACTACTCTGAAGAAGCCTCTATGTTCTATATTGTAGAAGCACCCCCGGGGCTGCGTCCTATAATGTAGAAGCACCCCTGGTCCCTATACTGGAGAAGCACCCATTGTCCCTATTTTGCATTGTCCCTAAAAAGTTCGGCCTGACCCCTAAAATTGTCCCCGACCCCTAAATCTCTCCAGCCCCCCACCTCTGATTTTTTTTTACTCTACTCCAACCCTGAGAAATATTTTAAGTTAAAAAAAAAAAGAAAAAATTTGGCTCGACCCCTAAAATGTTTGCCCGACTCCTAAAATTTTCACCGACCCCCTCCTTCCATCTCTCCAAACCCACTGCATTTTTTTTACTCTCCCCCAACCCTAAGAAATATTTTAAGTTAGAAAAAAAAAATTTTGCCCGACATCCTAAAAAGTTTGGCCTGACCCCTAAAAGTTTCCCCGACCCCCCAATCTCTCCAGCCCCCTCCGACTTTTTTTTTACTTTACCCCAACCCTGAGAATATTTTAAGTTCAAAAACAAAAGAAAAAATTAGGCCGACCCCTAAAAAGTCTGGCCCGACCACTAAAAAGTTCGGCCCGACCCCTCAATCTCTCCAGCTCTCCTCCAACTTTTTTTTCACTCTCCCCTAACCCTAGGAAATATTTTAAGTTAAAAAAAAATTTGGCCTGACCCCATAAGTTTTGGCCGACCCCATAAACTTTCCCGACCCCCTCCCCCATCTCTCTAACCCCACTGAATTGTTTTTTACTATCCCTCCCAACCCTAAGAAATATTTTAACTTAAGAAAAAAAATTTGGCCAGATCCCTAAAAAGTTTGGCGTGACCCCTAAAATGTTCCCCTCCCCCCTCCCCACGATCTCTCTAACCACACCCTCCGATTTTTTTTTAGTCTCCCCCAACCCTGAGAAATATTTTAAGTTAATTTTTTTTTTTAAATTGAGCAACTCTTGTTTCATTTCTAGGGACCGTTACACTTCAGAAGCACCAACATTCCTTTGCAAATCAAGGATGGCCTCCTGAGCACTACTGAAATCACTCTTACCGGTTGTCAGGTGCGGATGTGATTGAGCACCCCTTGTTTTATTTCTAGGGACCGTTATACTTCAGAAGCACCAACATTCCTTTGAAATACTGTAGAAGCACCCCATGTCTCTATACTGTAGAAGCACCCCCAGTCCCTATACCGGAGAAGCACCCCTGGTCCCTATACTGGAGAAGCACCAATGGTCCCTATACTTCCGAAGCCTCTGGGTTCAATATTGTAGAAGCACCCCCGGTTCTGGGTCCTATACTGTAGAATCACCCCTGGTCCCTATACTGGAGAAGTACCCCTGGTCCCCATACTGGAGAAGCACCCATGGTCCCTATTTTGCAGAAGCCTCCGGGTACTATACTGTAGAAGCACCCCCGGTTCTGGGTCCTATACTGGAGAAGCAACCCTGGTCCATATACTGGAGAAGCAACCCTGGTCCATATACTGGAGAAGCACCCATGGTCCGTATTCTGCAGAAGCCTCCGGGTTCTATATTGTAGAAGCACCCCCGGTTCTGGGTCCTATACTGGAGAAGCACCCCTGGTCCCTATACTGTAGAAGCACCCCTGGTGCCTATAATGGAGAAGCACCCCTGGTCCCTATACTGGAGAAGCACCCATGGTTCCTATTCTGCAGAAACCTCCGGGTTCTATATTTTAGAAGCACCCTTGGTTTTTTGTCCTATACTGGAGAAGCACCCCTGGTCCCTATACTGGAGAAGCACCCATGGTCCCTATTCTGCAGAAGCTTCCGGGCCCTTTATAATAGAAGCACCCCCGTTGCTGAGACTTCACAAATTAATTTTCATTAATAATAAATTTATAAAAATATAATAAATCTTTCAAATTATTCTTGCTTTGTGTTATTTTTCTATTTATTAATTTCTGCCATTTATATCGTACCATTTGTTTTTGGTTCTATTTTTACTGGGTACCCCAGAGCATACCGAAAAATGTAGAGCTATCCAATTCATAGACAGGGGTTGCAGATTAAGTGATAGTTTCATGTATTCCTGTCCAAGTTGGATCGAGTGTTCTTTGGTTAACGGAGGGACATAATCTTGTATTTTTACTAAATTTTATGAACATGATATAAATATTTTCCAATAGTAAAACATTTTCAGCAGCAAGTGTAACAGCACAGATAGAGCTGCCTGCTATATTGCACAGTAAAAAAAGGCGAGGGTAAAATGACACCGGTAAAATGGCACCAGTAAAAATAGCAAAAGTGAATGAATAGAAAAAAATGACACAAAGCAAGAAAAATTCTGTAACAGAAAGTTAGGATTGTTCAGGAGAAGCGGGACTTCCCCTCGAGTTTTAAATACGGGCTCAGCACCCACCCTTTCAAATCAATATTTTAAAACAAGTTTTTACTTTGTTGTCTTCAAGCAAATAAAAGCGACTTTTCTAAGTTTGTTTAGTAGTGGGCTAGTTTCTATAACCTCTAGTTTTAAATAGGGCCTAAATCACCCTCATATTTTAAAATAAGTATGTACTCATTTGGTAAAAGTAGAGTAAGTAGCCGAAAAATATAAAAAATAAAAACAACGAGAAATTACTTATTCCAAACGCAGTTGAATACAATTATCAACCGATCTATACACTTTACATGTGCTGAAACTGTGTTTAAGTTATTTATTTAAAATTTTATTTCGTTCAAAGCAATCTTTACACCCAGGAGAAAACACAAATGGCTGCTTGTCGCTTAACTGTTGGCAAGGTCTAAATTTCTGAAAAGTTTACTTATTCTACCACTAACCCTTAGTCTGAGTTTCAAACCCCCGGCGTACTTACGGTTAGTTGTAGTGTAAGCGATCATTTTTATGATTTTCAAGAATAAAGCTCCCCAACATCAAAATGGCAAGGGAATATATTTTTCCCGTGTATCGTAAAGACAGCTAAAAAATATTGAAATAAAACACTTTGAAGCAGTTTCAGCATGTTAAAAGTATACAGGTAAGTTGATAATTAAATTTTAATGCGTTTTGTATGAGGCATTTGTGATTGTTTTTTGTTTACGACTTCTCAACTGTTAACTATTCCGCACACTTACCATTTACTCTATTGTTTTCAAGAAATAAAATCGAGTTGTGACATTAAAAAGGAATATAAGAGAGGTTTAGGTAAATCGAAGAAATCAACAAAACAATATGCTGTGTGTATGTCTAGCATTTATTTGGAAACTACACAAAAAAGCTGAGTTATTCATTTTCAGAATTTTCTCGAAGGGAATATAGGCACATTTTTGTAATATTAATTTTGTTGGGGACACACAAAAAGAAAAATACGGGGGCGAATGTAGAGCGATTTTAAATGCTGTTATGTAGTATTTCGTTACTTTACCGAGCCTCGAGAAATGTTAATCGTCCATCCACTTCAGGGATTATATATCGTTCCTATAGTTTCTGCAACTCTTTTCAATAAAATGAGGAATTATTACATAATACCATCACCAGTCCGATCCAGGCTACTGTGAAGGTCTGCATTCATGCCGGACGTCAATAGAATACTAATAAGTCGCAAACTGCTACAAGGGTGTGTAGAAAAACTCTCATAACAAGATATATTCTCAAACTACATTAACCAGAGTACGTAGATAAGTATGTTTTAGTTTGAGCAAAAGTATACTAGACCATGAAATTGGACTTGCACCGGACCAATATTTTTTAAACTGAAACGCCAGGTACATTTCTCACACTTTTGTTATAAATTTTAATTTATCAAAAAAATTTATTTTATTTTTCAAAAGGGCACATATGTCGTGTCGTATACATTATCTTTCTAGATCTATTCATAAGAAAATTAAAATCACTCAGTTCGTAGAACATCAGACTGAAGATCTCAAGGTTTCGGTTTTGATTTCCAGTCAAAGTATCCAATTTATTTGTTGGAAATTTATTATTTATATGAATGCATTATTTTCCATTCCCAAAAGAAGTTTCGATATTTCATCAAAAATTGTGATTGACCGACAAACAGACACGCACAAAGATAATGCCCATAATAATGAATGGATATGTTTTTATTACGAATTTAAATATTTAAATGAATACATTTTCCCCTATGTTAATACTAATGTAGTTGTACATTAAAAACATTTAAGGTCACCTTATTTCTAACACATAGCAAATAGGATATTCTTGCACAAGAAATGTATTAATAGAAATTTTACTGGATAAATAATCATCTGTGTTTTTTACTGATTAGCTAATAATACTATTTCGAAAAAAAACCACATTGATTTCTCCCTCTTGTCTCACATAATTATGTCAGGTTTACCATCTGTATTTTAAAAGTATGTAGCTGTTAAGATTGTATAATCATATTGGGTGATGTATGACTTATTTGCCACAATTCTTTTTAATATATTTTCCAAAGACGTGATGCTACATCAGAGGAACACTTTTGATGGATGGCCAAGTGGAAATGTATACACATTCTTTTATTTTGCATTGTGCAGTAGTCGTCTTAAAGCAGAACCTTACAACAGGAGGTCAGATGCCTTAAACGTTTAAGGTTTGACAAGTGGCAAAACTATCACTTGTTATCATTTGTGTTTGGGACTAACACTTTATCTCTATATGAGATAAATAGATATTTCAATATTCCATTAAAGATCTTGTTTACTTCTAAACATTGAGTATGTAAAAAACTTATAACATTACATTTTGTGTGATATCTTGGTCTTACCGAATGCCAGGACAAGAATTAATCTAGTTAACTTAGCTAGATAGGGGTTTCTCACTTTTTATATCATTTTAATGTAGTTTATGTAAAGAGATCAAGCGGTCCCCTCTTGAAGCTAACACGTAATTTCTCTGTGAGTAACATTTATTTCCAAGGGCTGTCTTAAGGATAGATGTTGTTCTCTGTGTGTATTCGCATGTGAATTTTTAGATGGGTACACTACAGAAATGCAGTTGCACAAAATTTGCAATAATATGGTTTCTCACTTAATGTTTAATTTTACTTCAGTCGAAGTTCTCAGAAATTAAGGAGCCCCTTCCTTGGGCTAACACTTGATTTCTATATGAGATACATAGATACCCGAATATTCTTTTAAAATTCTCCTTTATTTCTCAAACATTGAGTTAGTAAAAAAGTTAAAAATAATAAATTTCTTCTCGCCCCAACTGACCAGTATAGTATGTCATGGTATATCTTTCTTGTGGTCTGTTGGTCTTACCGGATTCTAGGACAATAATTCATCTAGTCTGGTGGAGTATCCAGCTACGTGGTGTTACTTGAGGTAACATCACCATGAGAAGATGTACTATTCCTCGTATGAGCAAGTTTATAGCCATGCTGAGGGAATCTTATTTGTGCTGCCGATACTATGTAATTTGGAATATTTGGTCAGAGTTTACTAGTAGGAGTAAGTATCCTCATGTCAGGTTGTCCTGACAAACCCTTGTACAGAGAGACCGAGGACACTCGAGGATAGTGTCTAGTAAAGCATGTGCTTTTTCAAGGTAGAACTGTGTGAAAATTTCGTTCTACAATCTTCACAAGAATAGGATTTCTAACCTGTGTGTATTCGCATGAGTTTTCAGATGATGATGCTGTGAAAATGCAGTTCCACAAATTTTGCAAGAATAGGGTTTCTCACCTGTGTGTATTCGCATGTGAATTTTCAGATTGGTATGTTGGGAAAATGCAGTTCTACAAACTTTGCAAGAATGGGATTTTTCACCTGTGTGTATTCGCATGTGCTGTTTCAAACTAGTATCGTGTGAAAATGCAGTTCCACAAACTTTGCAAGAATAGGGTTTTTCACCTGTATGTATTCGCATGTGCCGTTTCAAATGTGAATTGTGTGAAAATGCAGTACCACAAACTTCACAAGAATAGGGTTTTTCACCTGTGTGTATTCGCATGTGAGTTTTCAGATTGCAATGCTGTGAAAATGCAGTACCACAAACTTCACAAGAATAGCGTTTTTCACTTTTTTTTTCACCTGTGTGTATTCGCATGTGCTGTTTCAAACTAGTATCGTGTGAAAATGCAGTACCACAAACTTTGCAAGAATAGGGTTTCTCACCTGTATGTATTCGTATGTGCTGTTTCAAACTTGTATTGCGTGAAAATGCAGTACCACAAACTTTACAAGAATAGGGTTTTTCACCTGTGTGTATTTGCATGTGCTGTTTCAAACTTGTATCTTGTGAAAATGCACTACCACAAACCTTACAAGAATAGGGTTTCTCACCTGTGTGTATTCGCATGTGCTTTGTCAGATTAGGATTCTGTGAAAATGCAGTACCACAAATCTTACAAGAATAGGGTTTTTCACCTGTGTGTATTCGCATGTGATTTTTCAGATAGCGATGCTGTGAAAATGCAGTTCCACAAACTTTGCAAGAATAGGGTTTTTCACCTGTGTGTATTCGCATGTGCTCTTTCAAACTTGTATTGTGTGAAAATGCAGTACCACAAACTTTACAAGAATAGGGTTTCTCACCTGTATGAATTCGCATGTGCCGTTTCAAATTTGTATCATGTGAAAATGCAGTACCACAAACTTTACAAGAATAGGGTTTCTCACCTGTGTGTATTCGCATGTGTGCTGTCAGATAGGCATGCCGTGAAAATGCAGTTTCACAAACTTTGCAAGAGTATATTTTCTCATTTTTGTTCATTTTACTTTAGTGTAAAGTCTCCGAAAAAAGTGGCCTCTTCTGGGACTAACACTAGATCTCTATATGAGATACATAGATATCTGAGAGTTCAATTTAAGCTTTCCTTAACTTCTCAAATGTTGAATTAGCATAGAAGTAAAGCCCATCAATTTTCCTCTCTCTAATTGATCAGTTTATTATGGTAGAGTATATGTTTCTTGTGGTCTTTTTGTGTTACCGTATTCCAGGATAAGAACTAATCTAGTCTTGTTAGAGTATCCAGCTTAGTGTTCGTACTTGAGACACCATCTCACTGGTGTGTATTCACATGTGAATTCTTAAATTGAAACTATGTGAACATACAAATTCAGAAACGTTACAATGGAAGGGTTTTCACCTTTGTGTATTTACATGTGATTTTTCAGACGAGGACTCTGAACATACAAATCAACAAAATATTCAATAATATTATTTGACACATGCGAGTCTTTTTTATTTCTTTTGAAAATAGAACTCACTGAGAATTCAGTTCTACGTAGTTGACATGTATATGCATTAACCATTCTTTTGTATTCTTCCTTTCAGACATCAAGATTGATGAGTCTAATATGCATTAAATGGGTTAATATCGATATTTACTACAAGATTTTGCTGGAGATTAAGCATCCTATAAGATACAGGATATTCACCCGCTCTGTGTGTACTCTCATGTCTTGTCAAAGAACATTATGGAAATATTGGTTTGCAAAATTTGACAAGATAAAGGATTTATTTCCAAATTGCCTGTACATTGTTTCTAAAACAGGAATTCTTTTAAATTAATGATAAACGTACATACAGAAACATAAGATGACGGTTATTTATTGATGCAGACTTTTCGTAATTCTTGTGGAGCTGAAAACAACCGTCCTTTTCTATAATAGTTTCAATCTGTAAATAAAGAAAATATGTTATCAAAACATTTTAACATACTTTATATTTCTATGCAATCAATTTCAACAAACGAAATATTTTGTCGTTCATTTTCAATGATAAATAATAAATATTAAAAAATTCTGGCTGTAAAACTAACTGTTTTTATCCTAGACATGGAAAATTCTAAACCAACTTTCCTTGTTTAAAAATCTGAAATAGTCACTAAAAATCTATCTTAACACCTTGGTGTAGATTACCAATAATAAAAGCTTTTAAAATAACAAGCGCCACAATAGTTGAGAGATAAAGGATACAATTCTATATCTATTCATAAAAGAAAAAAGACAAAATGAGGAATGGTGATGTTTATATTACCTGATGCTCAAAGCCCATGAGAAAAGCTGTTCGATTTTCTCTTATATACATTTTCATCTAAAATAAATTTCAGTTTTTGATTCAGCCCCGAGAAAGAGTGGGTAATTTAGTGAAATGAAGCCCCCTATTGAGAGTCGGCCTATTATCTATTCTCAAAGTAATCAGATTCGCTCAGCATCGTCTAAACCAAGAGTAGAAATCAACCTTTGAAAAAGATGTTTTCAAACATTGTATTGTAAAGTCTATCAGAGTCCCAGTATTTTTATCTAGTAGAGATTTCTGTCCTCTCGATTTTGCAAACCATTGCAATTTCCGAAATCTCAATGTAATTAAACATTTGATGACTTTTAAATTGTAGAAATATTAATTCTCTAGTGACAACGGTTAGGGTTAGGGTTTTTCAAATGATAAGTACATTTTGAATAGTTTTTTATTCACAGAGATTTTGTTCATTCCAAGCCATGCATGCTTCCTTTCCATGTCAAAAATTTGAGATATTTTAATTTATTTCAATCACAAAAACTTTATCTATTCAAAACCATAACAGATTATTGTTGGTATTTCATGGTGTTTTGTTTATTGATCTTTCATCTGAGACAAAATATGGATTCAGGAACGGATAACAACTTTAACAACTTTTTCATCATTTCAATTTGCATCAAAAAACGACCATTGAACACATAAACAACTGTAAGCTGGCACTCAGAAATAGGGCTTCCGATACCTCTCGCACACAAATGGTCAGAATGAAGATGGTTACGGCTAATATGTTCAAATGATGCATGTTGCACACTATACTATTGGAAGAGTTCACAACTCTTACGAATCTATATACGGTCCAATCTAGAACCGACGAGTAACACAACACTTAATCTTTAGAGTACTTTGTCATATTATCTAATTGACTATCGATGATGGTTTCAGAAAGCCAAGACTGCCCAGACAGCGCAATAGTAACAACTGTAAAAGATATGAAAAATTCACACTCACATCATAAGGTCTTCTCGCCAGCTTGGTGTGCGATGATAAGGAATGTGGAGAACATGTGCCAGAAACCAGATATGTTATCTAAAACAGTATAAGAATATAATCATATTGAAAGAAAAATCCCACATTATGATAATAAATGGCACAACGAGAGTCCCAGAAAGAATGCCTGGCAATTTGGACAAAAGTAACTGAAGGGTAAATATTTTATTAAATACTAGAAGGGTGACCATTTGGGAATACCATGTACTATATATGTATACAAGTGTGGCGTTCATATACATATCCAGCCATTAGAAAAAAACATGGCAAATGCATAGCATCACATCCGAAGCTCGGAATTTGTCAACATTTACCCTACGCCTACTAGTTTAGGATGACTTAAGTCAAGTCAATAAACATTCCCATGGGTCGTCAAGAAGACATAATGTTAAACTGCAGAAGCTCTATTTGCTCATATCATCTTTTCTAAAAAATAGATTTTTTGGTGTGTTTCTGTAAGCATGTATCTTTATCTCTCTTCTACTTTGTCTCTCTTTCTTTTTCTGTGTTTTTATCAGATTGATCACTACTTTGTTTCATTAAGACTTTACAAAAACTCGGCCTGAACAGCCAGTAAAATCCACATACGAGCAAGACCTTCAATTAAGCCCAATCAAATGAGACAGAGTCGTGTTCATGGCACTCACAGGCAAGAAATGACTATTCCTGGTTTGTCTCACAAAAAATGATTCCACAAATCCCAGCCTGAGCAGCCAGTCAAAATCCGCTTATTTTAGCCTATGAAGGAAGCTTTATACTGCTTAAAAAGAAGTCAATATAATAGAGAGTAAAATACTCATACAATAACAACTAGGAATAGAAGTACTAGAGTCACTCCTTCCAGCACATATGGACGTTAATGACATGCTGGCAAATGCCAGTCAATTTCTATTCGTGCCACTCTGTATACAAGTATTTACCAGACACAAGAACAATACAAAACTTGCTACATAACAGTACCTTAGGGAACTTTTGATGCCACTGTCGAACATTAAATTCCTATTCCAAAAACTTTGGGGAATATTCAAAAAACTTTGACGAATATTTTCAAGCTTCAAGGAAAACACTATATAATATATTAAGATAGATATATAAGATGAGAATGTCATAGAGGGATGTGGCACCTACAAAACTAGTTCTGCACAATGTTTCAGAAGCAATATCTTCTGTTCGATTCTGAGGAGTATGATATGTTCCTGGAAATATGAGTATTAGAAAGTGCACAGTCAGTGTACTACTCACACCATACTAGTGGATAGTAGTGATGGCTATTACAGTATTTGCCCTCATAGCTTAGTTAGATCCCTATTGACACATAACATGCCCATCAAAGATATAGACATGTCTCTAGCAATGATGGTATGCGTGCTACAGTACCATTTCCCAGTCCCCAAAGGCAAATATTGAATCAACAAATGGAAGAAGATGAAGTCAATCAGTATAGGGCATAGCGACGGCAAAAAGACACCTGAAGCAAAAGGTGACACAATGAAGTTGCACACTTTGTTGACTAAGATTTTTTAATCTGTTCAGATACAGTAGCAAGTCAGCCCATACACATGTCGATGGGAAAATCTATAAAATTCTCAATGAAGACATTCGTTACTATCTGACATCTGTTGCAGTTCTCATTCACATGTTGTTGGGAAAATTTAGTAAACGCACTAGGCAACAGACTGAACATGCAGATATCGCCTAGAGAAAATAAAAATGGAAGACTTGGAACAGAAGGAAATTCCCACACTGATGAAGGTTGATGAATAACAATATCAAACAAATCAGCCACAACCAAATCAAGGATATCACAAACACCCAGAAAGATTTCTCCACGGATGCAAGTACACAAGAATGTCCTTGCAAGTGACCACAACCCAAACATCTTGTGGTCCCGAGAAAAATAAAAAAAAGTAGAGTTATATGTCAAACGTATCATATAAGATGTTTTTATGCAACGTTGGTCAGGCCATACATGATTGGACTAACGCATCCGTAAGTAATATTCACATGTAGATAAATGAGGCATATGTTGCAAACATCACTGACATTTGACTATTTAACAAACAAAAATCGGTATCATACTCTCTCCAGTGAGCATCAACACATGATTCAAAACTTCACCCAGGGAAAGGGGTTTGTTCCACTCTGTCCACATGTATCGATTAACAGGTTATACATGTAAAAGACATCTTCATGACAGTATATTTCGCTGGAAGATGTCGCTCCTCCCATATATGGTGCCGGCTATTTCCAAATGGGTACCCAACTGCTGCTGGCCAGGTTCAACGTCACTTAACTTTGGTGATCGAACAAGAATAAGTGTGTCAACATGATCATACTGTATTTAAATTCCAAAGTTATTTGTGCTAAAATTAGCTCTCTCTTTTAGTAAATACACCAAAAACATTTTTTAAGAAAGTGCCACTATTCTAGAAGAAAAGCGATTGAAAGACACTGGTTCAATTGTTGCATAGAGATCATTGGATTATCTTTCCTATTTCATTGGTTTTAGCAAAAAAATGTATTAAAATAAAATTCAAAGTCTGCCAAATTTATGATGGTCAAAATATTTTTACTTTTTAAAAATGTCAGATGTTGCATTGAATATATTTTAACGATTTTTTAAATTTTCAGTTTAACTTTCAAAATCTCATTTAATTTTATTATTTGTTGATAATATTAAACAATTTGTTAAAAAGAATCATTTTCAAAAACCACCAGAAGACAAACGGCAATACGTCATTATTATAATGTTTAATTTGTTATACAAATGACAAAATTGAATATTTTGTAATATATTTCTATTCGTTTGATTTATTGTTTGTAAAATATTAAAAAAATCATAATTAATAAGTAAACAATTTATTGAAAATAAATTATTATTTGCAAAAAAAAAAATAAAAATAAAAAATGGCAATAATATAATGGGGATTATTTTTGCTGTAACACAAGTCGAAATTTATAACAGTCTTGAATATAACGATTGTATCATACTTTAAAAACAAACATTTTCACTGAAAAAGTAAACTGAATATTAATTTCACACATAAAATCTCTCCTTAGGAAATCTCACATATTTCTCAATAAAATTAAAATGTGTGATAAAAGAACAACCAAAAAACATTTGCAAAAATTAATACTAATTATCTAAAATTTAATGTAAAAATATAATTGTTTCATATTTTTGTAAAACTTCATTTATTTTATTATGATCGACTTTTGTCTGATTTTAAACTATTTCCCGGTGAGCTTTTGTCTGGGAATTTTTTGTAACCTACGTATAATAATAATATATTCTGTTTTACAAATCATAGAAATATAACTTTATTTTTTGCTAATGAACCAATGCATGGCCATTTTTTTATTATCTCACCCATCGTAGTTTTTAATCCCTAAAACGATTCAGATTCTATTTGTGACGGGGGGGGTCGATTACATGTAAACAGCCTGAAGAAATATATGCAAGATGGAAGTAAGAAAAAATTAAATATTTTAGATTTTAGAGTGGGAGATCACTTTTCTTATATGAATAAAACATAAAATGAGCACACTTCTTGGCCAGTTAGTGGTAAATCGAGACGTATAACCGATTGGGTTTTCAATTTTGAGTCCAGAAAATTGGGAAAGGGGCATTATTTTAACTTATCTAATTTAGATTGTTTTCTATTTTTAATATATATCGGGTTTGTATTGTTTCTAAACTTGAAGTGTTTTAATTAACTCTGAAATAAGCTACTACTTGCCAATAAAAAAATCGATGGCGATAATAAAAATTATCGTCCTTTGCTAAGTAAAAGTGGCAATAACAACTCCAGAGAAAAATCTTACAATCCACACTTTTTTGGGGGCAGGGGGCAATAATTTATTTAACGAAAAGAGTTTATAAAGACATTAATTAAATAAAAAAAACTTGTGAAAACCTTAAACAAATAATTAAACAAATTATTATTATTATAACATTTTTTTGTTTTCTTCCAAACATCTAAATTATTAATAAAATGTATTATTATCATAGCATAATTACTAAAAGTATAATGCGAAGGAACACTTTTCACAGGCTTTTCATTTCATTTCAAACAGTTAATTGTATCTGAATATTTACTTCAACTATAACCGAAGTTTTACATGCTTCACTATCAATAACTTTATGATTCTCGGCATTGTCTTTTGTTTTGTTTGTTTAAACCGAATATGATGATAGAAAAGTCTCAAATTAATATGAATAAAAAAAAACACATTTTGTTTTCATTTTTTAGAAAATTCATAGCATACCTTTTAGAAAATCGTAAAAAAAGAAATTTAAGTAATACTTACGTTTTCATAAGCTGCTTTAAAGAATCGACAATAATCTTTCGAAAATAAAATGATGTGTTAGTGTTCGAGTTAAAACGAGTATAAGTGTAAATTCAAGATGGCGACCGGAAATGTAGGTTCGCAGAAAATTTAAATAGACATAAAACAAAGCGATTTCGCAATTGTGTCGATCGCTTTGATTACAGGGGAAAACATTATTCAATCAATTAAATATTTGTCATTTGTGCACTTGAGGAAACAACTAAATTTATTTGTTTTCAATTTTGAAGAGTTACATTTAAAACAGCGGCGATAATCCACATTCAAGACAGGGCAAACAGATAATCAACCGGAAATAACGAAACGAACAATAGATTAAAATATTTTAATAAATTTATTTATTTAATAAAAGAAAAACACTGTAATAGTGTTGGTTTTTTTTTCATAATTTAATGTGAGTTTTTTTTTAACATTTAAAATGTTCAGTGATTTTTTTAACATCGTAATAAAATAGTTTCTGAATTTAATATGTTATAAATTTAATTTAGGGTTTATCAAAGGGGGTTCGAAATTAATTACAACCCGGAATTAATTACAACTCGAAATTAGTTACTTAATTTATCAATTTTATTTGTTATTCAACTAATGAATCTCATTGTATTTCTTTCATTTACAAAATAATATTGTATGAATTAAAAAAAAGTTTTATTTCATTTTATCATCACTATTGACATTTACTTTATTTTTTACCTTCACTCATATTGCGACTATTATTTTGGGGCAGAAATTTCCTGGCGCCGCCGAATTAAAACAAATTTATTCGTCAATATACTGTACTGGATACGCTATTATGATGACGTTTAATAAAATATTTCCCCCAAATCATTATTTTCACAAAATGTTTCCCCCCCAAAAAAAACATTATTTTCACTAAATATTTCCAAAAAAAAATTTCATGTATTTTTTGGAAAAACACATTTTCACTATTAGTTGATAAAAAAAAAATTATTCCTATTCTCAAAGGGGGGAAACACATTATTTAATTGCTCAAAAACATTGTTTATTCTTTAAATATATTACTTATTTCGAAATTGTTTCTTGAATAAAAAAAATCACATTCCGTTGCTCAAAAACATTTCTTGGGGTAAAAAAGCGCGTCTACATTTCTTTTAAAAATATTAATATACGACTTTACACATTTCTTTAAAAAAACTTTACAAATTTCCTAAATAAATGATAAATATACTTTACAAATTTCCTTACAAAATTATATAACTATACTTTACAAATTTCTTTACACAAATAATATAAATATACTTTACAAATTTCTTTTAAAAATATGATAAATATACTTTACAAATTTTCTTAAATGATAAAATATACTACAAATTTCTTTAAAAAATATTAATATACGATTTTACACATTTCTTTAGATGATAAAATATACGACTTCAGAAATTTCGTCACATTTGGCATTTCACAAGTCTTGTTTTAGACATGACCGACAAATCAGACGAGATTTCGCTTACGAGATTTCCAATTTCTCGGCAACATATAAAATTACTTCCGGTTTGTAATTAATTCCGTCACCCTTTTCAAAGATATCTTAAAACATATCCTCTGCTGTTATAACTTCTTAAACTGTTTGTTCAAAACAATAAAATAAAAAACAAATAAATTATTTTAAAAATAGATCCGGTATTTTAATTATTTGTTTATTACGAAATAAAAGTAATACATTCGTTAGACAAGTCTGAAATTAATATTAATTGTGGAGAAAGTTTTTTTTCATCATTTCTGGCCTTCAATATAAGAGAAACGGCGTTATTTGCTGCTGAGTGAAAACGAAAGTATGAAAGTCACAAATCGCCCTTAATAAAACATATCTGCTGCTGTTAAAACTTCTTCAACTATTTTATCGATAACTATTGACTAAAATGGTTATATGTGGACGTAATATAGCGGATTATCACGAATGAATTTGATGGAAATAGAAAGCTCACGAAAAAATGGGAGAGGAAATGACACGGTAACAATGGCATAGGTAAAAATGGCACGGTAACAATGGTATAGGTAAAATGTCACGGTAACAATGGGATAGGTAAAATTGCACGTTAACAATGACATATGTAAAAATCACACGGTAGCAATAGCATAGGTAAAAATGGCACGTTAACAATGACATTGATAAAAATGACACGGTAACAATGCCATATGTAAAAATGGCACGGTGACAATGGCATATGTAAAAATGGCACGGTAACAATGAATAGGAAAAATAGCACAAAGGAAAAAGATAAAATCTTACAATGAGTTTATCAAATTTTTTGATAAAATATGTAAACGGAAAACATTAAAAAGTTTATCAAATTAAAATTAAAATTATATCTACAATACAAATAGATGAGGACATACAGCCCCCCCCCCTCGTCAAAAAAAGAGATTCTATTTCATTTAGGCAGTTACGTGTTAACACCTTTAAAATGCTTGGTGAAAAAAAAATGATATTACATAAATTTAATTTCTCATATAAATTTAATGTAAAATGATCACACATTTCCTTTTTACGTGCATATAACCAGTATTTAGGCGTGGGGCGTCAAGGAAAATATGTTGTGTGTTTTATTGAGTGGTTATAAAAACAACCATCTTTTAACCTTACCACTAACCATAGGTCTGGATGAAAACGGCGCATTAACTCGTCTTTAACCCTCCCACTAATCCACAGTCCTAGTGTCAACAGTTCTCATCATCCGCCTCCATAAAAAAACTCCCTGTTTATATCCAAGAACTAAACCAAGCAGGAACAGTTTCAAACTAGATAACAGACTATTTAAATGAAACATTTACAATAAATGGAATTTCTACATGAAGCTTAAATAAGTTTTCACGTTTCTTCTAAAACTGAAATTGACAAGAGATATTTCAAACACTCAATTACTTAAACATTTAGATGCTATTTTAAAACAGTTTTGAGAGTCGTTTTGAGAGGCTTTCGAATGAACTTTGGACTCACTTTAAAAGATGTACAATTGTCAATTAATTTAAATAACTAAGATAATTGTAAAAACTATGGTAAAATAAATATTAATAAAGACACAAATGAGATGAGTTTAATGAAATATTGAAGAATATCTGAGCTTAAAATTCTGTTGATTTTAAATATTATGAAAGGAAATGAAACAATAATTAAAAATTTGATAAGTGATTATTTTATAAAAACCAAATGTTTTTTAATTAATCATTTGTCCTGAATGCTAAACTCCTCTACTGTACCATTTATTCTCTTACAATTAGTGCCCATTTTACATGCTTCACACCGACATTGCACCATTCATTCTCTTACACATCTGATGTTTAAGACATCACAATTAGACGGTGTAATATGATTTAGTACATACTATATAATACTTGTTAGCAGGATCTGATCAGAAATCAACAGGGAGGATTGTAAAATGTTCAATCATTTTACATGCTACACACCAACTTTGCACCATTAATTCTCTTACACATCTGATGTGTAAGGCATGAAAATTAGGCAATGTAATATGATTTAGCATTCAGGAATTCCTAGCAGGATCTTAACAGGGATGGCATGAGAAGAATTATAAACGCCATCTCAGGTTGTGACATTAAAGAGGAATATAAGAGAGGTTTACTTAAATCGAAGAAATCAGCAAAAAAATCCCCAGAATTGAGTTTGATGTAAGATTGCTGACATCAAAGGATTTAAATAAATTTGATTTTGACCATCAAATTTTTAAAATAGCTGTAACAATCTATTATATAAACAGCAGTTTTCCGTGTGTATGTTTGTGTGTGTGTCTAGCATAAATTTGGAAAGTACACAGACAAAAAAGCTGATATATTCATTTTCAGAATTGTGTCGGACAGAATCGAGGCACATTTTTGTAATATTCACAGGTACAGAATGATCAGGGGAAACATGTAGAGCGATTTTGAATATTATTATGTAGTATTTCGTTACTTTACCGAACCTTGAGAAATGCTAATCGTCCATCCACTTCAGAGAATATTTAGTGCTCTTATAGCCTCTGTGGTACCAGTCTTCAAGAATTCTGGAGACAGAACTGATCCTCAAAACTAACGCCAAATCAGTTTGCTCCTGACTTTTGCTAAAATCCTTGAATCATTAATACAATCTAGCGATAATCCGGCACCTAGTTAATGCTAAACTCCTTTCTGATCATCAGTACGAATTTAGACAAGCACGATCTACTGCGGATATCCTAACGGTTATCTATTGATGCATATATAATACACTGGAGAGGGAAGATGAAGCTAGGGTGGTAGCACTTCATATATCCACAGCTTTTGACAAGGTCTGGCATGAAGGGCTTCTCATAAAAATTCACTTATATGGATTTACTAGACAAATATTTAATATAATTAGATCCTTCCTACCCAAAAGAAAGATCCAGGTTGTCCTCGACAGCCGTTCATCTAAGCAACATGACATGAATGCTGGTGTACCCCCACGGATCCAATCTTGGACTTCTACTGTTTCTGATTTTCATAAACGACCTTCCTGATGTAATTGAGACTGAGATAGGTATATTGGCTGATGACACAACGCTCTACTACCGTCATGTAGGCAAAACGGATGCGCACATATCTCAGGCAATTGCTGAATCCTTAGAAAATGACCTCCAGGTTCTAGTGGATTGAGTCATAAATGGATGGTAAATTTTAATGCCGCAAGGACGAAGCTCCTTTCCTTCAATAACTACAAGAAGCCTCTTCAACCACCGATTGCCATGGCAAATAACACCTATTCAGAGAGTCCAACGTTCAAACTCTTTGGCCTAACATTGGCATGAATTGTGATAAATACATTAAAGACATTGCCAAGGCTGCTGCAATGAAGGTGGGCTCCATCTACAGTGGTATTAAATTTCTCACACATGACATTATCCTATATCTCTACAAAGCCACCATCCGCCCATGCATGGAGTATTGTTACCACATCTGGGCTGGTGCCTCATCTACTAGTCTCTCCCTCTCAGACAAGGTCCAAAAGAGTCACCAACTTAATAGGTCCCTACCTATCCACCAAGCTCCAGCCCCTGTCCCATCGCCGCAATGTTGCATCCTTGTGCCTGGGTCACAAGTACTTCAATGGATTGTGCTCTGATGTACCTGCTACACTAGTGCCGTCCAAACGTACATTCACTAGACTCTGCCAATCAGTCAAATTCCATCCCTTCACTGTGGAGATCCCGAGATGCTGAAAAGCCTTTTACTCCAATAGTCCATTACCTCGTTTTGCCGGTCCCTGGAATTCCTTCCCTGCTCTATGTTTCCTCGACTGTAATGACATGAACAAATTTAAAACTAATGTAAACAGACATCAGCTCCCAACTAAGGATGACACACCAAAACCTACACCCTATTTCTCAGTAGAAATTTTGTTGAGATTTTATGATGGGAATTTCTATATAAATTGAACATAAACAGATGTCCCACTTTTTGACCATCACAAATATTTAAATTCCTTTTTTCTGTGTACAATTACCTATTATGTCGCTTAAGAATTCCATGTTTTTTAAATTTGTTTCAAATTTGAGATTTTATAATGGGAATTTCAATATAAATTGAACATAAACTGAACCCCCACTTTTTGACCATCACAAATTTTTACAATTCCTTTTTTCTGTGTACAATTACGTATTATGTCGCTTGAGAACTCCGTGTTTTTATAAAAAATTGTTTCAATTTCGAGATTTTATGAGGGGAATTTCTATATAAATTGAACATAAACTGAACCTCCACTTTTTGACCATCACAAATTTTTACAATTCCTTTTTTCTGTGTACAATTACGTATTATATCGCTTGAGAACTCCGTGTTTTTATAAAAAATTGTTTCAATTTCGAGATTTTATGAGGGGAATTTCTATATAAATTGAACATAAACTGAACCTCCACTTTTTGACCATCACAACTTTTTACAATTCCTTTTTTCTGTGTACAATTACGTATTATATCGCTTGAGAACTCCGTGTTTTTATAAAAAATTGTTTCAAATTTGAGATTTTATGAAGGGAATTTCTATATAAATTGAGCATAAACTTAACCCCAACTTTTTGACCCTCACAACTTTTTTTTAATTCCTTTTTTCTGCGTACAACTACCTATCATGTTGGTTGAGAATAACGTGTCTTTTGGAAATTTGTTTCATATGCAGATTTTATATGAGAAATTTTTACATAAATGTAATGTAAACTGATCCCCCAGTTTTTTAGGAGTTGGAGCAGGAGCGGCTCCGTTTTAAAAAGGAGGGGGGCGTGAGAGGAGCCAGTTCCAATTTTGAGCGTTGGAGCACGAGCGGGAGTAGCTTAGAAATAGTGGAGCGCGTAAATCCCTGAGTATACTCTTGCAGTGTGGGAACATTTATAAATAAAAAATAATCCAATTAAACCAATTTTCAATTCCTTAACAATAAAAATCAATAGCCCTGGTCGACCCCCCAAAACACGCGAAAATTATTGGTGAAACAATAGTTGATATTCATGTTGGTAATAAGATACATTCTGACATCATTATGTCGCTTGAGAACTCCGTGTTTTTATTAAAAAAAATTTTAATTTTGAGATTTTATGAGGGGAATTTCTATATAAATTGAACATAAACTGAACCTCCACTTTTTGACCATCACAAATTTTTACAATTCCTTTTTTTTGTGTACAATTACGTATTATGTCGCTTGAGAACTCTGTGTTTTTATAAAAAATTGTTTAAAATTTGAGATTTTATGAAGGGAATTTCTATATAAATTGAGCATAAACTTAACCCCCACTTTTTGACCCTCACAACTTTTTTTAATTCCTTTTTTCTGCGTACAACTACCTATCATGTTGCTTGATAATAACGTGTCTTTTGGAAATTTGTTTCATATGCAGATTTTATATGAGAAATTTTTACATAAATGTAATGTAAACTGATCCCCCAGTTTTTGACCATAATAAATTATTTTTTGTCTGTGTGCAATTACCTGTTATGTCGCTTGAGATTTCTGGGTTTTTAAAAATTTGTTTCAAATTTAAGATTTTATGAGGGGAATTTATATATAAATTGAACATGAACTTAACGGCAACTTTTTACCATCAAAATTTTTTTAAATTCCTATTATCTGTCTAAAATTACCAATCACGTCGCTTGAGAATTTCGTGTTTTTTTATAATTTGTCTCAAATTTGAGATTTTATGAGGGGAATTTCTATATAAATTGAATGTAAACTGATACCCCTACTTTTTAATCATCACAAATTTTTAATTCCTTGTTTAATGTGTAGAATTACCTACTATGTCACTGTGAGAATTTCGTATTTTTATTAACTTAAAACAGATCTGAATTCCCTTCCAAAATAAATAGAAAAAATATCTGGTCAAATTTTCCTTCCCTGAAAAAATAGGTTGTTAATGCAATGGAAATTAAAATTGTTTTAAAATACTTCAGGGGGTTTTCTATTACTTTTTTCTACCTCAGGAAGCGAAAATGTATGTATAATCCTATGCTTTGTCGGACATGTTCTCCTATAACTCTCAAAATATTAGCGAGATTTTGTGAAATATTATCTTACGATCTTACACTAAAAGTGCCATCCGAACCCATATTGACGAGATCCTTTGACGCCCACCCCTATCCTTCGACCACTCATTGGCAGAATAGAACGTTTATGAAAGAAAGTACATTTTCATTATGGAGCGCTGAAAAACCCCGCTCCTTTTTTATAGGAGTTGGAGCAGGAGCGGCTCCTTTTTAAAAAGGGGGGAGCGTGAGAAGAGCCAGTTCCAATTTTGAGCGTTGGAGCACGAGCGGGAGTAGCTTAAAAATAGTGGAGCGCGTAAAGCCCTGGGTATACTCTTGCAGTGTTGGAACATTTATAAATAAAAAATAATCCAATTAAACCAATTTTCAATTCCTTAACAAAACAAATCAATAGCCCTGGTCGACCCCCCAAAACACGCGAAAATTATTGGTGAAACAATAGTCGATATTCATGTTGGTAATAAGATACATTCTGACATCATAGTTAAAGTGATGAAAGCTTTATTTATCGATATTATCATAGGAAAAAAAACCTTTAAAATAAACAAAACAAAGTTACATTTTAATGAACCAGGGATGAACTTGTTATTGGAGATGTTGCAAATAACAACTTCCCATTAATAAATGATCCACTTCCTCCATTCTTCTTTTATCTTTCCGTTTATACACCTCCAATCGTAACTAAGTCATGTCGTCATACCATTATTGATTAAAACATTTATAAGCGAAGAATCTGATAGACTGTTGAAATAGGATATTCTAGAGCACCAGTGTCCTCGTGGTGAGGTCAAGTAATCGTAAGGTCAAATGTAAATCACAAAAAGAATGCTAATAATCGATTACAGTAACACAATAAACAGATTCACAGAACTAGATGCTTACCCTATGCCCGATATTTCTATAATGGCAGAAGACATAGCACAGTATGACATCTTCACTACACTTGATCTCCAATCTGCTTATTATCAAATTCTCATTGGCGAAACAGATCGCAAATACACTGTCTTTGAGGTAAATCGTAAACTGTGCCAATTTACCCATCTGTCTTTTGGCGTAACAAATGAGGTAAGTGTTTTCCAGAGAAGTATCGACAGCATCACCGACAACGAACAATTGTTGGACACACTCATCTTAGTGGATAATGTCACCATATGTGGGAAAACTAAAAAAGAACACGACTACTGCATCCGAAAATTTTATGATGCAGCAATAAATACAAAATCACATTCAAAACATTACTTCAGCTACATCAATCACATTACTTGGATAAATATTAACAATAACTAAATAACGCCCGACTATAATCAACTCAAACCACTTCTTTAAATGCCATCACCCTATAATTCGAAATCTCAGAATTGGAATGTTTTCCGATTATAGCAAATTTATTGAAAACTTCTCACAAAATATTTCCATTGAATCACAATGAAGAATTTCCACCATCACTTTCAAACAATTTACAAGATGCTAAACTAATAACCGTTGACCCTAATAAAGAATTAAAGATGAAACTGGTGTCAGCCATTAATGTATCGTTGCAACTTTAAATCAAAAAGGTCAACCCGTTGCATTTTTCTCACGTACTCTTAACACTAACGAAATCAAACATGATGTCGAAAAGGAAGCTGCTGCTATAGTTGAATCTCTACGTAAGTGGAGTCACTTCATACTCGGCAGATACTCTCAGGTTAGAACTGATCAAAAGAGCATTAGTTTAATACTGGACAACCTTAGCAAATCTAATATAAAAAACGATAAAATATGTCAGTTGCGAATCAAACTCTCCCAATTGATGTTCAGCATCTGGAACCGAAATACTTTCGCCGATTAATTACCAAGTATCACTACCCTCACTTATGCGTTGCAAGATCTTCATACTTTACATCTTTTATAAAGTCACCCTGCAGTTACACGCCTCTTTCATTTTACTACAGCAAGAAACCTCCAATTCTATTTAGATCAAGTCAGCAGTGTAACAAATACCTGTACGTCTTGCCCGTATTTGAAACAAAAATTCATGACCAATAGTAAAGAAAGATTCACAAAAGCAATACTGCCATTCCAATGACTGAATATCGAATTTTAACGAGCTGTACCATCATCTATACGTGGTTACAAATGTTCTTTTACAGTAATTGACGAATTCTCCACTTTACCATTTGCCTTTCCCTGTAAAGATATGACCAGCAAAACCTTCACTCATTTCCTGAATCAACTATTTTCGACTTTTGGTATGTTAGATCTGAAACACTCTGATCGGGCTACCGATTTCCATCGCAGAGGAAACCAGAAACAATCTGTAGGAAAGATAATTGCAACATGGAAAACAAGTAAATCCCACCTGATAGGTGACAGCCAAGGAGATAAGCTTAATGTCACCCTATGGAAAGCTTTTCAAGTAACTTTATATTCTCGTAACATTGGTAAAACCTTCAAACCGATACACTCAACTCGATCCGATCACTAATTTATCCATCAAATAATGTTATCCCTAAGATAGAAAATTCATATACAGTTTGAAATCAACTTCTGGGTCCTTTCTTTTATCTTGGGTTAAGCCGGGACCTGTATGGATCAGATATCATCACAAATCAAGTAAGAACGACTCGCCTATAGCCTCGCACTCTTGTAGACATAAATCCTCACTCTGCCCATGTGCCTCAACCCTCAGGCGTCAAAACAGCAGTCAAGGTATACGATATAGCCTCCAAATTTACTAGTGACAATAGCATTTGTATTAGACCTACAAAACGGTCACACATCCCAAATGACCACATATAACCACACCATCTCATTCGTTAAAGGTGAGAGGATCCTGGTATCTGAGCAAGGAATTGACTGTCCTAGTGAAATTGATGCATAAAGTGAGACTTCCGCCAAATCTGTATCGATGTCTTCTAGAGTGCAGAGGGCTCTTTCTTTCTTAGTACGACTTGGAGAAAAACGGCTATCAAATAAACAACCTCTTTTCTCATTGTTTCTGGGAGGGAAAGATGTAATAAATAAAACAAGTCGTACTCTATTAAGTACTACAATAAGATTAACTAATGACAACACATTTTATCCCCCTTTTCGCGAGGTAAATAATAAGGAATATCGCCATCTTTACCTTGATTTAATGTGTAATTGTTTGCTCTTAAAACCTTTATTACGGTTTATCTCTCTCAGCGTTTATCGTTTCAAAACACAAAAGTAAATATGATATGTTTAATAGACACTTGCGCTTCTTTTACTATTAAAATTACGATCGATTATAATATATTTTGTTGAGATTACATAAAATGAAATATGATGCAAGATAACAAAAAAATATTATCCATCATATTTTTTTACGAAAACCACATTTTAAAAATTAATTCATCTAAAACTAAATAAATATCAGAAAATTTCGTTAAAATCTAACCATGAGTTGATTTTTGCTAGAGTAGTCAAACACATGGGTGCTAGTTTGTACAAAATGGCCACTACGCAAGAACATTGTTTTAAGGCGTCGATAATGTAAAAACGATTTTAGTTTCTAATTTTCATTATTTTATACGCTTAAAAAATGTTCAAAAATAATTAGCAGTTTATTTTATGGTTCTCATTTTGACTGATATGAAATTTACGATAATAATATTAATCTATATAAAAGTTACATCGTGTTTAATATAAGAAGTAAATTCTATGGTATGCTTTCGATGTCCTTAATGTTCAGAAAGACGTCATGTTCCCATATATTTTATTAACTTAAACGTGTCAATGTCCTGTTTATAGTTCTGAATCGGCGATTACCTTTGCATCTCTTATGTCATGAAAGACATCTATGACAATCTGCATGGTGTAGTTCCTCGCATGAGGTCTTTTTTGAGTTAGTGAGTAAACAGCCATATTCTTAATTTAAAACTGTGCTTTTTTGTGAAGAAGTTATAATCAAATTATTCGTCTTATAATATAAAAAGTAGAAATAGGTGAAGTGTTTACACAGGTTTTTACGATTTTAAATTAAAGCTTTACATTTAAATTATTCTAGTAAAAATCGAAGACAGTTGAGCGAGAAAATGAACTTCAGAGAAAGACCAGCAGATTCATGACCTGCAAAGTATCTTGTAAATAGACCAACCAATTTTAAATATGAATTTTACTTTCGCTTCAACCAATAAATTTCTCCATCCACAATTGTCCTTCTCTATTTCAGCATGAGGTCGGAATAATTACATTTTCCTTGAAATGATTTTACAGTTTCGATAAACATTCCTTCTCACTGTAATACGACTTATTTGTTAATATTGCAAATACAACTTTGTCGTTGCTATGTAAAACATTTTCCTGGTTTTAATTACTTGTTTATTTCGTTTTCTACTCCTCCTTGGCCCCTTGTTCCTTTCAATCATTTTCTCTTTCTAAGCTTCCTTATAACTGTAACTAGTAAATAATAACCAATTCTAACAACGCATTCAACTTCCCCTTCACCAAATAAACTCCTCCCTCCTCCCACGCTTTACTTTCTTGATCTCAGTATGAGCTTGATGTAATTACTTTTTCATTAAAACGATTTTAATTTCATTTTGTGTGAGAGTATTTGGCAAAAATATGGAATCGACTTTTTTATATATAAAAAAAAATGAATACAGATTTTTATTCAAATGAATTTTGAAAACAACATTAACTAAAAACAGATTTATTTTCGATATTTTACAAAACTGACCTCATAGAAAAAGAATCTCAACACGCTATAAATGGTGTACTTTTTAACTAAAACTAAATTTCACAATTGTTAGAATAGAAATAAATGTTTTTGACTATAACTGATGTAATATAAACTAATGAAAAGTAATAGTTCATAAACCAATTACGAACCAGCAACAGATTCAGTATCTCAATTTTACAAGCAATGGGTTTAACTTTACCATCTTTTCAAATCGATTCGTCACAGAATAACATTTTCATCAACTATTTATGTCTCATGAAAATAATAAAAACACTCGTTTTCTATCCAATATCAATAATATGCATTTTTTTACAAATAATCATAAACTTTTCAAAGTATATTATACAAATAGTAAATGTGACATTTTATCGACAGTATACATGAATGAAAAGAAACAAATAGACATATTAATTTACGAATACAGAAAAAATGCACGATTTTTTATATGCATTTTGGGATGAGATTATTTTATTTTATGAGAAAGTATTATAGTAGTATTCAAAGATGTGATATTAGAAGTCTTCTTTTACTCTCATTAAATAGAAATTGATTTCTGATAGTATATCCGAAATGTCATACTCAAATGTTATTAGATGTTAAAAATTATTTATTTACCTGTTATTAAACAAGAATTTATTTAAAAATAATCTCAACATTTTTTTATTTAATTTAAAAATAGTTTTCCATATTTGCATTAAATCAATATTGTCAAACTACAATGGTCTTGTACAGGGTGTTTCAAAAGTCTTGGGAACATAACGATTTTTAATAACTCAAAAACTATTAGGAGTTGAAAAATGAAATTGGCACCGTTGGAAAGGTTAAAGTTTCAAGTTTTGTGGGGAATCTTCAAGGTTGCTCAATATGAGCACCATTCGTCATACGGCAGACATCTAGTCGATAGTCCATTTCCTGCCAAACGCGTTCCAGCATCTTGACGTCAATGGTTCCCACAACTGCCGTTACTCGAGCCTTTAGTTCGTCAATATCTCTTGGAAGGGGCGGCACATAGACTTGTTGCTTGACAAAGCCCCAAAGGAAAAAGTCACACGGGGTAAGATCTGGAGACCTAGGAGGCCAGGGCATGAGAACGTCATCACCTCGCCCAGATCTCCCAATCCATCTACCAGGCAGCCTTGTGTTAAGAAACTGCCTTACTCTAAGACTCCAGTGTGGTGGTGCACCATCTTGTTGAAAAATGAAGTCATCAGATTCTGCTTGTTCCAACTGAGCCATTAACCAGTCTTCCAGCATGTTGAGATGGATTCACCAGTGATAGTTGCCTCTTCAAAGAAGAACGGTCCATAGACACCTTTCTTGGAAATTGCACAAAACACGTTCACTTTTGGTGAATCTCGCTCGTGCTCAAGAAGTTCATGAGGATTCTCAGTACCCCATATGCGAGTGTTATGCTTGTTAACTTTGCCATTCAGATGGAAGGTCGCCTCATCGCTAAAAACAAGCCGGTCATCAAAGCCGTTATCTTCCAACTTCTCTTGCATTGCAATGCAAAAGTCACGGCGAAGTGGCTTATCAGTGTCCTTCAACTTTTGAACCAACTTGAGCTTGTAAGGTACCATTTGCAGTCGTTTCCTTAAGACACGCCAGACAGTTGCTGGAGCAAGCTGAAGTTCCCTGCTGGCTCCTCTCACTGATTTACGGGGGCTCCGCTGAAAGGCTGTCCGAACTTGCTCAACTGCATCTTCTGAAGTTGAAGGGCGACCTGTTCGCTTACTTGGGCACAAAAACCCATCTTTCACAAATTTAGCATGCCATCTGACAATGGATTTCCTTTCAGGGGCTTCTTTTTTAAATTTCCTGCGAAATGCACGCTGAACACATGTCCACGATTCAGTCTTTGCAAATTGGAGGACGCAAAATGCCTTGTCTTGTTTAGAGAACGCCATTACTGCACCTGGAAAGATAACACGAAAATCATTAGTATGACCAAAAACTTGATTAAGCAAGCTTTAAAATGGCACCAGTTTCATTTTTCTACCTGGAATAGTTCATGAGATATACGCATTTGTAATGTTCCCAAGACTTTTGAAACACCCTGTATATCAGATCAGATCTATTTTCTCCTAAATGTATTTAAACGTAAGCATTAAAAAGTTTTGATTTGTCTGAACAATATCCAAATATTCTTCTTAGTTAAATGATTTAAGGATTCAATCCGTTCTTATTAGTGAAATTTGGACCTCTTTTTACTTGGTGTTCCAGTTATATTAGTCAGGTATTTTAAAAAGTTTTTCCATGATCCAAGTGACGTCTTTGTTTACTGGAATTTATCTCTGTATGTGTCCACATGTGTTGTAACCAACTTGGTTTCTGTGTTAGAGAAAAAGCACTTAACAAACAAAAATATGTTGTTTCTCCAGTATGAGATTTTATTGATAAATAGTAACATAATTCACAGAATTTGTGTTTCTATCGTCTGCTTCCCTATGAGCTAAAACATACTAGATCTCTGTGCAAATGAATAGCTATATACGTTACAATATTTTTTCTCTTGTCTAGAACATAGTCTGCGACGTATTGAATTTCTTTGAAAAAGACAGGCAACATATTTCATAAGAATATAGTTTCTATCATTTTATTTGCCTGTAAAAAATAAGACACACTTCACAGTAATATAATTTCCCTCTGGTATGTGTTCGCATATGCAGCACAGCATGTGTCTTATGTGTAATGCAATCTCACAATGCAAAATATAATAGATTCGCTCGTGTATGTATTCCCATGTGTTGCAACATATGCTGTTATATTATAAATTATCCAACTACTTTAATAGAATATGGTTTATTTTTAGCATCGGAGTATTGGATTTGGTTGAAAAGGAAAATCCATATATTTCACAGGAATATAGTGTCTATGCAGTATGTGTTCGGATGTGCTTCAACATAATGTATCCGTAGAAAAAGGTAAGATATTTTTTCTCGAAAATATGCTTTAAAAGTATGTGTTAACATGCAACGTAGTTGATTTCTTTACAAAAGAAGACACAAATACTTAGAAAAATATTGTTTTTCTCCAGAATGCGTTCGAATATGTTATACCATATGTTGTTTAATTGTAAGTGAAGAGCATTATATATCACAGGAATATAATTACTCTCCAGTATGCATGTGCAATTCTAGTAACATATACTATTTCGTAGTAAAATAAGAGCCATATAGATTATAAGAATATGCATGTTAATCTCCATTATGAATGCGCATATGTCGTAACATATATAATTTCTTTGTAAAGGAAGAAGTACATACTTCACAAGAATATAGTTTCTCTCCATTATGTGTGCACAGATGTCGCAACATACTTCATTTCCTTGCGAAACAAGAATCGTATACTTCACAAGAAAATTGTTTCCCTCCAGTATGCGTTCGCATATGTTTCAATATATGTTGTTTCTGTGTAAAAGAAGAACTACATACTTCACAAGAATATGGTTTCTCTCCAGTATGTGTTTGTGTATTTTTCAAGATACTTGTTTTGTGGAAAAGAGCAGTCACCTACTTATAAAATATTGTTTCTCTCCTTTATGACTAGAAATGTGGCAGCCATTCTCCGACTATTTCTCTCCAGTACGCGTTCTCATATGCATAAATATACTTGGTTTATGTGTAATAGACGAGCGACAAACTTCACAAGAAAATGGTTTCTCTCAAGTATGTTTTTGCATATGTTGCAACATATGTTTTTTCTTTGTAAAAGAAGCGCCAGAAACTTCAGAAGTATATGCTTTCTCTCCAGTATGCGTCCGCATATGCCGAAACATATATTGTTTCTGTGTAAAAGAAGTTCGACATATGTATCAACAAATGTTGTTTTTGTGCAAAAGAAGAGCCAAATACTTAACAAGAATACGGTTTTTACTTCAGTATGCGTTCGCATATGTTGCAACATGTTTAGTTTCCCTGTAAAAGAAGCTCCACATACTTCACAAGTATGTGGTTTCTCGCTAGTATGTATTTGCATATGTCGCAACATACTTGTTTTTGTGCAAAAGAGCCACATACTTCACAAGAATATGGTTTCTCTCAAGTATGCGTGCGCATATGTTGCAACATACTTGTTTCATGTGCAAAAGAAGATCCATATACTTCACAAGAATATGGTTACTCTCCAGTATGCGTGCGCATATGTCGAAACATACTTGGTTTATGGGCAAAAAAAGAGCCACATACTTCACAAGAATATGGTTTCTCACCAGTATGTGTTCGCATATGTTGCAACATATTTTCTTTCTGTGTAAAAGAAGCTCCACATACTTCACAAGTATATGGTTTCTCTCCAGTATGTGTTCGCATATGTTGCAACATACTTGTTTTTTTGTGTAAAAGAAGATCCACATATTTCACAGGTATGTGGTTTCTCTCCAGTATGCGTTAGCATATGTTGCAACATACTTCTTTTAAGTGCAAAAGAAGAGCCACATATTTCACAAGAATATGGTTTCTCTCCAGTATGCGTGCGCATATGTCGCAACATATTTTGTTTCTGTGTAAAAAAAGCTCCACATATTTCACAAGTATCTGGTTTCTCTCCAGTATGCGTTGTCATATGTTGCAACATACTTGTTTTATGTGTAAAATAAGAGCCGCATACTCTACAAGAATATGGTTTCTCTGCAGAATGCGTTCGCATATGTCGCAACATGCTTGTTTTATGTGTAAAAGTAGATCAACATACTTCACAAGTATGTGGGTTTTCCTCAGGATGCGTTCGCATATGTCACAACATACTTGTTTTATGTGTAAAAGACGAGTCACATACTCTACAATAATATGGTTTCTCTGCAGTATGCGTTTGCATATGTTGTAACATATGGTCTTACTGTGTAAAATAAGCTACATATACTTCACAAGAATATGGTTTCTTTTTTAGTATGTGTTCGCATATGTTACAACATATGTTGGTTCAATGTAAAAGATTAGCCACATACTCTACAAGTATATAGTTTCTTTCCCGTATGTGTTTGCATAAGTTGCAATATACTTTTTTGTGTAAAAGAAGAGTCTACAAGAATATGGTTTTTCTGCAGTATGTGCTAAAATATGCTGCAACATATTTTGTTTGTGTAAAAAACCCGGCACATAATCTACAAGAATATAGTTTATCTCCAGTATCAGAGTTGCTGTTCATTTTAAAGTCGAAATACGTGACAGTTTTAAGTAAAATATGTTTCTCTGTACTGTTCTATATTGTGTTTTAGTCTGAGAAAGGGATGTAATTATAAGATATTTCCATCTTTTACATTTTTATGGATTTAGAAATTTGTAGATCATTGAAGGGGTAACGACTAATATTTTTCTCATGTTTCTGTAAAAGCATTACTGGTTTTTTTACTGTAACTGATGTTTCCCTGCATGTATCAGCTCACTAGTAGATCTGTGGATTTGACATTAGGGAGGGATGATCTTTTATCTATGCAGATCGGTGAAAACAGAAAATAAATGATATATTCGGTGAGTTCTTATACACCTCATCCAGATGATATTTAAACGTTCGACAATAACAATGTATAGATATTTTCAGAGTTTGGTTCAATATAATTTACTAAATATTTAGATAGTTCTACAAAACTGACCATTTTCTCAGCCATAATCAAGCGATACTTTCAGTTTTCACCATTAGCAGTATGCGTTTTTTAAAGTATTTTTGATGTCTGAAATTCTGAAATTTCAAAATTTCTTTTCGTAAGATATTTCCACATGTCAAGTAAACAAACGAATGTAAATCCATTCAAATCCAATGAAACTTGTTATTCTCATGAGTGCTTGATATTCTGCAAAATTAAAAACAATTAAAAGATAAATTTAAAGAAGATATTCATTTTATACAAATAAAAATACTAAGCATTGTGGACTTAAAAGCAAAATTGAATTTATTATGTACAAGTTTATTAAGTCCCAAAATTCATTATTGATTAAATTCAAAATACAATGAGGACATTTGTGGCAATACTTATTCATTAATAAAAGGAATGAATTTATTTTGTTAATATTGTACTTAATATCAACAGAACTTGCAATAAATCGGACAATTCTTTTCCATTGCTCTTCGTTAAACAATTTAACCTATAAATATTTAAGATACTAAAAAAAATGAAGAATATTTAAAAATCACCAAAATTACCCACAAAGGGTGGATATGCCATAAAAGATAACAGTACTGGTAAATTTTCTGACCCATGCTAAACCCGACTTTCATTCTAATCTCCAGGCTATTTATGTAAACAGTCAGAAGATGCCGAATCATAACGAATTGACACTATCAAACAAGAAATAATAAACCATTTAAAGAGAGAAGATAAAATATTATTTGAGGAAGAAAATGTATTTTGTTTTTTACGAAAAAATTAAGCTTTTTGATTATTAGCTTTTTCTTTTGATGAATTGTTTCTTGTAATGGTTCAGCTTTTGATCCAGATCGTTTAGATTGGTGTTAGTTTACTGTTAGGATGAAGTTAGGTTAGAGTACATTTAGGGTTAGCTTAAGGTTAAGGTAAGAAAAACAATTTTTACCTTTTCTTTTAGGGTTATGGTTTATGGTTAGGGTGAAAAAAGTAATCCCAAATTTTACAGTAAGTAAGTGATGAAGAAAGTGTTTATTCTTTAAACGTCAGTCACGGGCCATTAAAACAAGGTATTCAATATACATGTGACACATATGTTTTACGATTGACAAACAATGTCCCCAATAAAGCCAATTGTCATTGCAGAGCCTATCCCCCTAACGTAAACGACATGAGGTCGACTGTGCAGTGCATAACGGCTATTGTAACAGTTATAAAAACGACCAGTTCTTTGCATTTCTCACATTGAATACATCCTTGAACGCAATGAGGATCAAAGCAAAATTAATGACTGTTAGAGGAAAACTTTAAAGCAATTATGGTTCAAGGAAGACTTGAAACACTGTTGTTGGGCTGAAGAGTTGAAAGCACTGATGGGAGAAGGAAAACTTTAATGTAATTATGGTTAAAGAAAGACTTGAAACCAATGAAGTTTGAAAGAAAACTTGAAAGCAATCGTGGTCGAAGAAAGACTTAACAGCAATGACAGCCGAATGAATACTTGACAATAATTATGGTTGAAGGAATAAATAAAGCAACCAACGTTGAAAGAGTTGTACTTGCCAATATTAAAACTTATCCCAGTTGCATGATAACAGATAAATTAGACTAAAAACTGATACTATTGATTAGAAGTGCGGACTCCAACAAATCCATTATTGAATAGATTGAGAAAGCAGAGTTCATGTGTCAGCGATGCATGATGAAAAGAGTGGCTACAATATAAATGAAAGTGTCACATCTGAAATCAATATTTTTTTACACTTGTCGTAATTTCGATGAATTACTCAAATTGGGGGGTTGAGGATTGAATGGTTTCCTATTTTGTAAACGAGCATAATATATCCCAAACACGAGAAAGGTTTTTTTGTCCCTGTGAAAAGTCAGTGTACATCTCTTCCCTCTGAATATCCATCAGCATACTAAGCGAAAGGCATGCGCACAGTCAGAAGGATAGGGTGACTTGATGAATAATCCCCCACTAATATATTTTAATGGAGACCGAAAACAGTGTAAGTCGAGCCGCTCTATGCCCGAAAAAGAATAGATTACGCTCACTTTCATTATTTCCTTGTTAGATAAACACCACATGTATATCCGGCTCTTCAACAACAAGTTAAAGAATAATGAACACTTAATATTTATACGAATTTGGATGATTACCTGTTATTCGAAAATTATTTGAACATTAAAGCTGTCTGTTTCCTTTAAAGGACACAAAGCTACGGTTGAGGTGTTGAGCTATAAATATATGCAGTTCAGATTTTCTGGAATAAGTCGGTAAAATAATAAATCAATTATAGTATTGCATGATAAAAAGTTGAGTTTTCATTTCTTATGGTTAAAAATCAATTAATTATGGTTTTGCATAATAAAAAGACTCAGAACTTTTGATTTCTCATGTTCAAAAATGTACTTATAAGACTTTATTTTTTAAAATATATTTTAATACTAAACAAATAAAATCTCTCGGCTGGTTACTAGAATATAAATATAAATCTGAAGATTAAATAATGTAATTAAAAATCAAATAATTTGAAGTAAAGATTACTTTAATATTTCTACATTGAAATGAAAAAAACTACTGAATTACATCAAAACAAAAACTGGTTTTCAAAAATACAAAGAAATTAACAGTAAAGTTAAAATGATTAGTTGGATATTATACTTACATTTATATGTATTCTTGTGATTTATCTGAGAAAAAAGGAAACCAAGTTGATATTTAATTTTTTTTAATTACAGCAAAGCGTTTTTAAGGCTTCATGAATTCTTTTGTTTTCCAATCAGAAAAAAAGTCGACAAAGAACATAATCCATCAAAATATTATGGAATGTTCCTAATCAAGAGCTTAGACAGACTTTTGTAGAATTATTTTTATATTATTATTAATCGCATAGATCTGTTAGTAAATTATACTTTGTTTACATCTAAATATACGAATAAGTTAGGAAAAATTGAAATTCTTAAAATTTAAAGGATAAATTGTACAGTAGATATCAGATTCAAACTTATCTGACGTTTCTACTGCGATGACTTCTTCTATGTTGTTTCAATAATTTAAAATGTTGATCAATTCAGAACAAATATAATTTTATTCCATGTCACTTAAAATAACTGTAAGTACATCATCATCATATCTTATGCCAATACTGCGTTCATCGTTGGGTATCAACTCTTGGTCAGTACAAGTTGATCAATCATTGCGGTCACTGAAGATGTGTTCCATTGTCTGTCTGGGATTACTACAAGTGCAGATTATTGTTTTTGCTGGTCTCCACTTGTAGAGGTTGATGACTGTCCTTCCAATCTTTGCTGTTGCTTGATTCAGGGTAACCGAATCATTCCTTGGAAACCTGTTCTAAGTGGAACATGTTATCTGGGTTCTTTATTAACTTTGTTCAAGTAGTCTTTCCAGTCATTTCATCTTTCACTGCGGTAGTTCTGTGACCTGTTGTAATGGACGTCGTCTTCATTTTAATCTGCCTTGTTGCATTATAATGGTGTGTCTTCTGTCGGTTTCCTGTTTGTTTGGGGTGTATAACATTGCCATCCGTTTAGTATATGGCAGAGATACAATGCTAACCAATCTGTACTCCGCTGCTAGTATCGCTGATCTTAGTGTCCCAGTTATTCTGCAGCGCACATTATGTAGTATTTAGTCGATTCATTTTGCATTATGTAGTATTTGGTCGATTAATTTTGCATTATGTAGTATTTGGTCGATTCATTTTGCATGGCACGATCAAGCTCAAATTGCATCAGAGGATTTAGTAGCAGAGTATTAAAGTTCTAATACTGTTGTGCACAAGGTTTTAAGGTCAGCTTCCCATTTGCGTTTTATCAGCTTGTTGTATCTTGTAGCAACCTTTACCATTATTTTCTTGCAATGCTCAGTGAAGGATAGGATTCTGTCTAGTGTAACACACAGGTAGACAAGAAAACTGACATTTTGTATTTCACTGCGATTCCAGCTATGGTGAGCTTACTGGTTGCCCTCGACTTGATAAGATGAAATATTCAGACCTGTGTTTTTCCTGAATCCGTGTTGAGTGCACTGTATTCGTCGTACTCTGTCAGAGTATTGCGAACATCTAAAAGAAATCAGTGAACATTTTTGAGGTCCCATGTTTGCATCACCATACAAAAAGCATCTGCATCAATGAATCTGCAGATTTCATCAAATTCAGGTTGGTCATTGGCTGATATATGTTGAAAAGGGTAGGCACAACGAAAGATCATTTTTGTAGTACTCTGTCAGGGTATTAAGAGCATCTGAAATTCGTTGCAAAATATTTTTAAGTCCCCTTATTGCATTACAAGGCAAAGATAATTGAAACACTTAACTGCCACTCATTTGTCATGCAATTCGTTCTTTATGATGCTGAAGGTTTCTATAAATCAGGTTTACTTTTAATTGTGCATGTTTGTTGATATTTATGGTCTTTAAAATTAAATGATGTATCTAATTAGACAGTTTACTATTTTTAAAAAATAAAAGAAAGCACAGAGAAAGTGTCAGGGTGCTTTCTTCATGGAAACAATAGCAGCACTCCGAACAATATACTCATTTGTATTTATTTGCCTTCATACAACGGACAAGTAACATACAAGATCAGTTTTTAATGTGATGGATATCCAGATTAACCAAAATCCACGATGTCAAAAAGTGTTTCTCGTCTTCTGACTGAGGACAGAACATATGCTACACGTTTATCCTTGTCTTAATGCCTTGAATTATGACTTTAAACTAACCATAAATAATATTTTGAAAAAAAAAC
Organism: Sepiola atlantica; assembly: GCA_963556195.1. Classification (NCBI taxonomy): domain Eukaryota; kingdom Metazoa; phylum Mollusca; class Cephalopoda; order Sepiida; family Sepiolidae; genus Sepiola; species Sepiola atlantica. The sequence goes on along the minus strand of OY744549.1, from coordinate 25,368,722 downwards.
AAACATCATTTTAATTTTTAGAAAAGCTTTCAATTTGCAATGAAAATCTAACAGAAAACAGGACTCCATAACAAAAGAAAAAAGAATATTAAATTTAACTGAAAAAGGATACTTTGAGTTACTGTCGCTTTTAAGTTGTCCTGTCTATGCATCATTATGAGGTTTTTGGGTACTGGTACAGCTTTTGAATGAGGCAAACCGACTTTTTGTTTGGCATCTTCTGCTCGTTTATGTAAATAGTCGGAAGATGTCAAAGCACATAGCCAATCAGAGGGCTCTAGTAGAAAACGAACACTTTAACTGTAAATATAATCAATCTTTAAATTCTTGGCTTGGCATGCGATAATTGAAGAAACGTGATTAAACTAAACTGGACTGTTTTTTTTTGCAAACTTAACTCTAATCCAAACTTAGTTGGTTGTTGTCCTATTCAAAAACTGTACCAGTACCAAAATATAAACAAATCTGTTTTTTTTTGCAAACTTAACTCTAATCCAAACTTAGTTGGTTGTTGTCCTATTCAAAAGCTGTACCAGTACCAATATATAAACAAATGTTTTTTTTTGCAAACTTAACTCTAATCCAAACTTAGTTGGTTGTTGTCCTATTCAAAAACTGTACCAGTACCAAAATATAAACAAATCTGTTTTTTTTGCAAACTTAACTCTAATCCAAACTTAGTTGGTTGTTGTCCTATTCAAAAGCTGTACCAGTACCAATATATAAACAAATGTTTTTTTTTTGCAAACTTAACTCTAATCCAAACTTGGTTGTTGTCCTATTCAAAAACTGTACCAGTACCAAAATATAAACAAATCTGTTTTTTTTTTGCAAACTTAACTCTAATCCAAACTTAGTTGGTTGTTGTCCTATTCAAAAACTTTACCAGTACCAAAATATAAACAAATCTGTTTTTTTTTGCAAACTTAACCCTAATCCAAACTTAGTTGGTTGTTGTCCTATTCAAAAACTGTACCAGTACCAAAATATAAACAAATCTGTTTTTTTTTGCAAACTTAACTCTAATCCAAACTTAGTTGGTTGTTGTCCTATTCAAAAACTGTACCAGTACCAAAATATAAACAAATCTGTTTTTTTTTGCAAACTTAACTCTAATCCAAACTTAGTTTGTTGTTGCCCTATTTTAAAACTGTACCAGTACCAAAATATTAACAAATCTGTTTTTTTTTGCAAACTTAACTCTAATCTAAACTTAGTTGGTTGTTGTCCTATTCAAAAACTGTACCAGTACCAAAATATAAACAAATCTATTTTTTTTTGCAAACTTAACTCTAATCCAAACTTAGTTGGTTGTTGTCCTATTCAAAAACTGTACCAGTACCAAAATATAAACAAATCTGTTTTTTTTGCAAACTTAACTCTAATCCAAACTTAGTTGGTTGTTATCCTATTCAAAAGCTTTACCAGTACCAATATATAAACAAATGTTTTTTTTGCAAACTTAACTCTAATCCAAACTTAGTTGGTTGTTGTCCTATTCAAAAACTGTACCAGTACTAAAATATAAACACATGTTTTTTTTTGCAAACTTAACTCTAATCCAAACTTAGTTGGTTGTTGTCCTATTCAAAAACTGTACCAGTACCAAAATATAAACAAATCTGTTTTTTTTTGCAAACTTAACTCTAATCCAAACTTAGTTGGTTGTTGCCCTATTCAAAAACTGTACCAGTACCAAAATATAAACAAATGTTTTTTTTTGCAAACTTAACTCTAATCCAAACTTAGTTGATTGTTGTCCTATTCAAAAACTGTACCAGTACCAAAATATAAACAAATGTTTTTTTTTGCAAACTTAACTCTAATCCAAACTTAGTTGGTTGTTGTCCTATTCAAAAACTGTACCAGTACCAAAATATAAACAAATCTGTTTTTTTTTGCAAACTTAACTCTAATCCAAACTTAGTTGGTTGTTGTCCTATTCAAAAACTGTACCAGTACCAATATATAAACAAATGTTTTTTTTTGCAAACTTAACTTTAATCCAAACTTAGTTGGGATTTGTCCTATTCAAAAACTGTACCAGTACCAAAATATAAACAAATCTGTTTTTTTTTGCAAACTTAACTCTAATCCAAACTTAGTTGGTTGTTGTCCTATTCAAAAACTGTACCAGTACCAATATATAAACAAATGTTTTTTTTTGCAAACTTAACTTTAATCCAAACTTAGTTGGTTGTTGTCCTATTCAAAAACTGTACCAGTACCAAAATATTAACAAATCTGTTTTTTTTTGCAAACTTAACTCTAATCCAAACTTAGTTGGTTGTTGTCCTATTCAAAAACTGTACCAGTACCAATATATAAACAAATGTTTTTTTTTGCAAACTAAACTTTAATCCAAACTTAGTTGGTGTTTGTCCTATTCAAAAACTGTACCAGTACCAAAATATAAACAAATCTGTTTTTTTTTGCAAACTTAACTCTAATCCAAACTTAGTTGGTTGTTGTCCTATTCAAAAACTGTACCAGTACCAAAATATAAACAAATGTTTTTTTTTGCAAACTTAACTCTAATCCAAACTTAGTTGGTTGTTGTCCTATTCAAAAGCTGTACCAGTACCAAAATATAAACAAATCTGTTTTTTTTTGCAAACTTGACTCTAATCCAAACTTAGTTGGTTGTTGTCCTATTCAAAAGCTGTACCAGTACCAAAATATAAACAAATGTTTTTTTTTGCAAACTTAACTCTAATCCAAACTTAGTTGGTTGTTGTCCTATTCAAAAACTGTACCAGTACCAAAATATAAACAAATCTGTTTTTTTTTTGCAAACTTAACTCTAATCCAAACTTAGTTGGTTGTTGTCCTATTCAAAAGCTGTACCAGTACCAATATATAAACAAATGTTTTTTTTGCAAACTTAACTCTAATCCAAAGTTAGTTGGTTGTTGCCCTATTCAAAAACTGTACCAGTACCAAAATATAAACAAATGTTTTTTTTTGCAAACTTAACTCTAATCCAAACTTAGTTGGTTGTTGTCCTATTCAAAAACTGTACCAGTACCAAAATATAAACAAATCTGTTTTTTTTTGCAAACTTAACTCTAATCCAAACTTAGTTGGTTGTTGTCCTATTCAAAAGCTGTACCAGTACCAAAATATAAATAAATCTATTTTTTTTGCAAACTTAACTCTAATCCAAACTTAGTTGGTTGTTGTCCTATTCAAAAACTGTACCAGTACCAAAATATAAACAAATCTGTTTTTTTTGCAAACTTAACTCTAATCCAAACTTAGTTGGTTGTTGTCCTATTCAAAAACTGTACCAGTACCAAAATATAAACAAATCTGTAGAAATCCTTGTTTACTTAATTGTGTTCTGTACAATCTTTAGTTTATTGATAAAAAATAATTAATCGAAAAAAAAAAAATTAACTTTTAACGTTCCCGTGAAATAAATTATTTCATTGAATTTCTTCGTCCAATAAATAAATAAATTGTCATTAAAATAAACATATGGTGAGTGTTTTTCTTTCATCATTTTTGCATGTTTAAAAGCCACCTAGTGTTGATTGTGACGCCAGTTCACTGTCAGTCGGCTTTTCCAGTTTGTTTACATATTTCTGCGTCTGCAAAAGTCGGGTATGTCTTGTTCAAAAGTTGCACAAATACCGATTTCTGTTGACGGTAACTTCTAATATCAAACCGAATTTATCTTCCGAAAACTTAAATAAGTTCGTGGTTAAAATTAATCTCGGTAATTTTTGTAACTTCTATTAAGTTCGTAATGAGGTTTTCTTATTTTTCAAATACTTAAACGAACTCGTATATTTATCAGAAATTGTGTATTTTTAATGTCAGAAAATAGTTATTTTTAATAAATAATATTATCATAATATATCATTTTTTAAATTTAAATTCGAGTTCCGTTTTTTTATCACAGATTCCGGTTCACTACTGATTATAGAACGTTTTAAGAAATAAAAAAGTTGATTATTTGTTTAAAAAATCATTAATGAAATATTTATAAATTATGAAAGATAAAAAAAACTTCGTTTTATTATATGTATTATCTTTGTTTTATTTGTATTATTTCGCAAAATTAAGAAAAATCTATAAAACCAATCGTCATATTTGCTTAAACTATAATCAGAAGAGGCATTCCCAGGCCAGTCACCGCCAATCGAACCATTACGCACTTAACGGAAGTAGCAAAAAAGTGCCAAGATTCATTTTAACACATTTAGTTATAGGGATAAATTAAATAACTTCCGGTTTATTCTGCAGTAAATTTCAAGCACGGATGATCATAAATGATAAAAAATAACTTTTTAAAAACTTTCATAAATTGTTAGCAAAACAAATTATCAAATATATGTTGTTTTTTATGAAAATATAACTAATCTTTAATAAAGCCTTTTTTTAAATCAAATATGTTGAAATATCTTTATTGATATACAGTTTTGAAATGTCTTGTATTTTGATAATGATAAAAAACGATAAAGATAAAAAATGATAAAATTCATATTAAGTTGAGACTTCACAAATATATTTTATTAAAAATGTAAGTGTTTGAAATTAATACAAAAAATGATTTCGGGATTCTTTATTGTATACAATTTTATAATTCTTTTTAAATACTTTAAATTATGTTTCTGTTTCACAAAATAAAAAAGACATTTAAAACTGTGTTTAAAACAATATTTATTTTGTTACTAAATTGTTATAAAATAATTGTTTCAAAAATTACTATTAAAATACTAAGCTATTTTATTATATTTTCATAAAAAATCAAAACACATATTATATTGCTGTTTCAGAAAATACACATTTAAAAACTGTATTTATATCAATAAAAAGAAGACATTTCAACATATTTGATTCATAAAATAGATTTATTTTATTAAATATGTGTTATATTTTCATAAAAAAAAGACAAACAGAAGACATTTCAACAACAAAAAAACTTATTTTATTATAATAAAAATAAAATTCTAAATTTTCCGTTAAAAAAGTGTTTGTTTTTTATCATTTATGATCATCCGTACTTGAAATTTATTGCAGGATGAATCGGAAGTAAGTGCGGTCGTGAACCCTTCTGGAACGCTCAATAATTTGCTGTTTTTCTCTGATTCATATTTTTTATAAAACGAAAACAAAAGAAAAGGTAAATTGTGTTGTAGAATTCAGGTTTCCTAATGCATCCTTTATAAAAAAAATCGATAAATACTAAACTTTTCCTTTAAATCCCGTAATATGTTCATTCTTAGATTTTTTATGTATTATAACTGAATCACTTCCGTCTCCAAACGTTTTTTTTTAATGTATTTTAGGCCGTTAGAGTTAAGGAAAGGGTAAGTAATAACTAAACTACGTATTTGCGACGTATTTCAATGTAAAAAAAAAAAAAATCCTCGGGGCACGCGAAAAAATAAAAAACAACAAACAAATATAAAAACACTAAAAAAAGAAACAAAGAAAAACAGCCGATTGGAGACGAATCTATAAAATGGCCGTTCTTCGTTTACATGCAAACTTGGAAGGTTGACTCATTTCTATAACAAAACCAAAGGGACTCAAAACTGTTCGGATGCGCCCATGAAGTAAAAAAATTCCCCCTCAAGAGCAAGTAAATTCAAGTAATACTTACTTTTTTTTTATTACAATCTGCTTTCAAGAAAGAAACGATTATTAAATGTGTTAATTAAAACGAGCCGATATGATGGGTGGAGGTCACATTTAAGATGGCAACTGAAAAGTAAGTTCGCAGAAAATTAAATCTCTTTGGTGAATATTACGCGTAAAATTATTATCATTTTATTTAATGACAAAAACAATTAATAATTATGAAATAATTAGACAAACCGGAGACAATGTTGAAGATCGAGCGACTCTAAACGCAGTTTCTGCTGCGCTGCTACGGTGTCAGGCCACGATCCGTACCCGATATTAAACTTTGTAGATCACAACTTCCGGTATTCTGTAGTTTGATTTTCTCTATATAATAATGAATCGTATCGTACAAGACCTACTAACCGCAGCTGAATGTCGTTTGTGCACCAACTCCTTCAAGGACACGAACGGAAAAAAGAAAACCTTAGAAATGGTTGGCCCGGCAGGGCCTAATTGCCAATAGTCGAATGTGTTCGAAGTGCCCGACTAGTAGATGAGGGTACAATACAGAGATGTTCAGTCATGCAAGGACAGTTACTGTTGGTAGTGTCCAACATGAAAACAAAACAAAATCTGTACGGGTAGGGTTCTTTTTTTGAAGGGGCACACATGTCGTAGAATAAAGTTATTAAGATTATATATTGGTGGTGTCTGAACGTACCACTAAGAACCGCCAGCATGCAGACTGGCATCATCATCAGGACTTTCTCTGGCGTTGCCAAGCAAAAATAAATTATGATATATGCGATCGGACAGTTCTATGTTTGGTGAAACATTCATAATTTTCCGAAAGAAAATAAAACAACTTATTTTATTAGTTCCCCTCTCCCAAATCACAAACATTTCATCATCGAAAAACATTGCATTTTTTTTCGAATTGAAAATCAAACTGTGAAAAAGAATCACTGATTATTTATTTTTCTAAAATAACATTTAAAATAAAATTAAATACAAAATTTTCATTTTATTTTCTGAAAAAAAAGCAAAAAAAAACATAACACCTATTTGATTGGCACATGTTCGTCTTTTCCCACAGTCCGTTTTTCACAACTTTTTACTGACCAGTTTTTTCTTTTCTTTTTTCGGTGTACACTTACCTATCAGGCTGCTAGAGAATTCCGGGGTTTTTGGAAAAAAAAAAATCAAATATTTTACATTTTAGGGGGGGGGGGGATCAGTTTCCAATGTAAATTCAACGTAGACTGATCCCCCTCTTTTTGACCATCTCAATCTAAAAAAAATATTTTTCGGTGTATCATGTCAATAGAGAATTCCGGTGTTTCCGGAAATAAATTTTTAAAAATTGTGATTTTAAGACGGGGGATCAGTTTTCAATGTACATTCAACGTAGACTGATCCCGCTCATCATGACCATCTCAAATTTTTAAAATTATTCTTCTGCTTACAATTACCTATCATGTCGCGAGAGAATTCCGGGTTTTTTGGAAATAAATTTTGAAAAAAATGAGATTTTAAGACGGGGGATCAGTCTTGTTCGCCTTTTACCATAGGGGTGGCACTTTTATCCCCCGCTCAACGCCGCACAGACCATGGCGCCAGCATTTTGGCTCACGTGACTCAATCGTAGTCACTTATGAACAGAATAGTCTTCCGTATTAACAATTAGCATGTATCCCACCCCCAATACATTTTTTTTGTTTATTAATTATTTACCTTACAAAAAAGAATGAAGATTGATGGATTTTGCCCACCGCCGCCCACTGCCGCCCAGCCCCCGGCGCCAGCATCTTGACTCAATCGTAGTCACTTATGAACAGAATATTCTTCGTTATTAACACTTAGCATATATCCCCCTCCCAATACATTTGTTTGTTTATTAATTATTTACCTTACGAAACAGAATGAAGATTGATTCTATTTTGTAAGGTAAATAATTAATAAACAAAAAAATGCATGGGGGGATATATGCTAAGTGTTACTAACGAAGAATATTCTGTTTATAAGTGACTACGATTGAGTCACGTGAGTCAAAATGCTGGCGCCGGGGGCCTGGGCGACGGTGGGCGGCCTGGGCGGGGGATAAAAGTGCTGCCGTTACCATAGTATGTTTGTCACAACTTTTTACGTCTTAAAATCTCAATTTTTTGAAATTTCTTTCCAAAAAAACTGGAATTCTCTCGCGACATGATAAGTAATTGTACACCAAAAAAGATATTTTTTTAATTGAGATGGTCAAAAAGAGGGGGATCAGTCTACGTTGAATTTACATTGGAAACTGATCCCCCATCCTAAAATGTAAAATATTTGAAAAAATTTCCTAAGACCCCGGAAATCTCTAGCAGCCTGATAGGTAAGTGTACACCGAAGAAAGAAAAAAAAACTGGTCAGTAAAAAGTTGTGAAAAACGGACTGTGGGAAAAGACGAACATGTGCCATTTGATTAGCAAACGAAGTTTTTAATATCGGAAATAATTTTGAGCGGACACCGTTTCCGGTTTTAGAAAGTCGCTTGTTCTTCAACGATGCCAAACCGGAATATTAAACGACTCAGTTTAGAAGTAAGTTTACAACAAACCGTGTTGGCTCGAATGTTGTCTTCCATAATATAAATTCCGGCGAGAGTTTCAGTTTCACAAATGTATTTAATTTATTTGTTAAATTGTTTGGTGAAAGTACAGAATAGTTCACAAATCTTCTCCCCATGTTAAAAATGTGCTTCTAAGTAATACGTTATTTTAGCACGGTCCGTAAACTGCAGAAGTACCAAAACATTAAACCACTTATTTGATTACTTAATTTTGTAAAATAAATTATTTAAAATAAAAATGTATACAAAATTTTTCCTCCAAAACATAACACAGAATCGCTGACGTCACCAGTTTTGCGTTCTTTAAGAGATCCAATCATCGGCGTAACTTTTATTGCGTTTTTAAATCTCCCTAAAATAAAGTTATACTTATGGGAAGTTGTTTTAAAGTAAAATACTTATTTAAAGATTACTTTATCGAACTGAGGAAATAAACACCTTCTTTAACTTGAGATTTAAGTACGGAATCCGCTTCTTTTTCTACGACAATCTATTGTTACACGAAAAATGAGATTGTTATGTTAAATGTTATGTGAAATGTTAAATATGTATGGATGAGCAAAAAGGAAACACATTACTTATATTATGTTGTCGTAAACAAAATCAACGTTTTTTAAAAATATTTTTTATTTTCTATAAATTTTTATTGAGTTGCACATTTTACATAAAATTGTTAGTTAGCTGTTGTATGATCACTGAATAAAGGTGATACATCAACTGAAGGGATATATTTAGCTGTTGTATGGTTACTGACTAAATACCAACTAAAGGGATATATAGATTAATTCGCCGGAACAAAGTAATAGTCCATTCTTTATACATGGTGTTGAATATGGCAGACAAGATGTAGTAGACATTTTCGTGGAGTTCGTCAACAACTCTACAGTGGGACTGATAGAAAGTGCAGGCACGCACATCTTGTCTTTTGCGAATCCTGTCTCGAACTGGTCAATCACGCTAATCATGTGATTTGGGGTTAGTGCCAAATTACGATTTCTCTGGTGAATCTCGTTCAGTGATGAGTGCACCTACGATCAATTATTTGACTTCCGATCAAATATATGACTGCTACAATACCCCCTGCTTAGGCTTTTAGCCGATGAAACAGAGACACTTTATCTATAGTACCAGCACATGAGAATACAATTGAAAGAAGATGAAAATAGAAAAATAAGATTATATCATTGATAAACTTGGACAAGAATGTCTTAGTAATGCTGTCAAAGTCTAAATGTCTCTTTTGCTGAAAAACAAGCAAACATGTAATAATCTGAAGTGAAAAGAGAAAAATGTTCATTTGCTGAAAGGTGAAAAATGTTCATTTGTTGAAAAGTGAAAAATTTCATTTGTTAAAAGGTGAATCATGTTCATTTGTTGAAAGGTGAAAATGTTCATTTGCTGAAAGGTGAAACATGTTCATATGTTGAAAGGTGAAAAATGTTCATTTGTTTAAAGGTGAAAAATGTTCATTTGTTTAAAGGTGAAAAATGTTCATTTGTTTAAAAGTGAAAAATGTCATTTGTTGAAAGGTGAAAAATGTTCATTTGTTGAAAGGTGAAAAATGTTAATTTGTTGAAAAGTGAAAAATGTTCTGATGTTGCATAAAAACGCAAATGTTATTCTGCGTAAAAGTGAAATAATTATGAATGTTTTCAAAAATGGAACAAGGTTCATGCAGGTTCAAAATTAAGAAGTGTTAGTTAATTGTTACAGTAAATGTCAATGTTCAGAAATACAGGGTCTTACAAAGCCTTTTAGGCCAATGAACATGTCTGCCAGAACGTGTAGACGTAACGTGAGTGGGTAGGGATGACTGGGATGTATCCGAATATACTACAACAGACAATTCAGCCACTCTTACGGTGGGTATAACGTGGGGTTCCAGGGTGTCGTAGGGACGACTGGAATGTATCCGATTATATTACAACAGACAATTATGACAATGTTATAGTGGATGGCACGTGGGTGTCCAGGGTGTCGTTGTCTGTATATGCCCGCTTAAGTCTGTCAACCGACACTATCTCTTTACTTCATCCAATATCCAGATAAAATACTTTCTGTAACGATCGAGCAGCCGATAAGGACCGGAATAAGATGGTGCGAGTTGTGGTTTAACCGAGTCACTACGAACAAAAACGTGTTTCCATGATAAAATGTTTTCATGTAAAGCTGACCTGATACTTTGATGACGAGTCATCATTGATGATAAACTGCTGAAATAGCATCTAAGTTTATTTACATAGAATTCCGAATCTATTACCAGTGATTCTGGAGGAGTGAATATATGACTAGGTTATTCCAATGGTGTACAATAAAGCAGATCGGCTTAGGAATATCCCAAGTATTCTTACATAGCTAAGCGGCAACCAAGGAGAATGATGGGAATGTATTCCATCCAACGCTGTTTGTTAGGGGCTGCACGTGATGAGGCTTTTAGTTGCCGATGAAAGCGTTAAATCATTCCGTTGCAAGCTGGGTGATAACTAGTTGTCCTGGTACGTTTAACAGCGAGTATATTTGCTCTCGTTGAACTAGGAATGATTCAAACTGTCTGCAACTATCAATGGTAATTGTTGCTGGGACACAATAATGCGAAATCCAGGTCTACCACAGGACTACAGTTTCAGCAGATATATCGCTTAGTGAGATAGCTTCAGCCCCTCGTGAAAAAACTATCAATACACGTCAGTAAGTAATAATTTTCCTGGCCGATAAGCCGTGGTCCAACCAAATCAATTTGTATGTGTTTGAATCGTGCATCAGGGGTTAGGGTTAGAGTTAGTGCTGACAATGCCATGCTCGTACATCTTTGTGTACCTTTGATTTCTGACAGGGTAGACAAGAACGGGTCCAAGCAGTCTCATGTCAATCCATAAGAACAGGGCCGAAATTAGTTTCACCGAGGCAGAGACACCATTGTGGACCAATCCGTGTAAAGATGAGAAACAAGTCCTTCAATTAGTGTCAGGAACGACTGTGTGAGTTGAATTGGTAGAAGAATCACATAAGATGTTCTCATCCGCTGTAGGAATGGACATGTATTGAAATTTACAATTCGCAAACTGTGGAGATGATAGATTTATATTGTCTAAAACTTTTTTATTCAGAACCATTTGACAGAGGTCAATATCTTCTGTTGAAGAGATAGCGCTAATGGGTAGACGAGATAATGCGTCTGCAGCAGTTTTCTGTGAACCGGATATATGTCGTATGTTGCTGGATAACTGGGGAATGAAGTCACCATGTCTTGATTCACGGGTAGAATACTTGTCCAGCATAGCACGTTGCGCAAACTTAAGTGGACGATGACTGTTGTGTTGTCGCTGGTCGAGGATGGCTTGTATTAAGAACAGAGACGGAGAGTAAATGAACACAAACTTGATTTACATAGGACGCCATTACAAGTGAAGACAGACTGAAGGCAGATAATTACCAGAAGTTTAAAAGGTAAACAAATCAGTTATGACATACTGATACACCTCTCTTCTTTAAGTTAAACAATGAGGGTGTGATTTTTTTATTTGATTATTTAAATTTATTTATTTAAAAAAAAATTCCAATTTTTATGGAATCGTTCCGGGACGTCCAGAGCGACATGGCTCCAAATATGGCTCGGCATAGGGCCTTGCAGTTGTGAGCAGAGTTTGTGCATTATGCACTGGTGTAGGGTATGCAGGTTTTGATTTGCTGCTCGTACAGTGTTGGCTAGATGGAGAGATCACACCATGATCCCTCGGGTATACACGCATCCCATCACAAATGGGTGGTGCATTGGTATCAATTGTTAGTGGGTGTTGTGCCTATTGTTATATAGACTTTCAGTCAACTCCGCTCTTGCGGGCCTAAGGAACTGTCAGTTCCTTCGATGAATACTGTCATCTGCGGATTCTACAAGGTATGACCTTGGCTCTGCAGTGGGTTGTGTGACGGTTCCAGGTTTCAGCGACTTAGTTTTCTCATCTTAGATGTGGACTTGCTGACCTGCATGCAATAGTGGATGGTGGTGACTATTCAGTTGGTCATACCGGTTCTTTGTCTTGTCTTTGTTCCATTGCATTATGTGTTTGGTTTGCTCATCTCCGAGCTGTTGCTTAGAGACTAGTGGCCTCCCGTTGAGGAGTTCGGCTGGAGATTTAAGGTTGGTTGAAAGCGGTGAAGCTCTATATAACATCATCGCCAAATGGCAATCATTGGCAGTATCTCGGACCTTCGGAAGTAGCTTCTTGCATACGCCAACTATTCTTTCTGCAAACCCATTGGATTGAGGGTAATGTGGTCATTATGTTGTGTGCTTAAACTTCTCTGCAAAGTTGGCAAATTCCATACTTGTGTACTGAGGTCCATTGTCCTTATAGACCACTTCAGGAACACCCTGTTCCTCAAATATTTGTTTCATCTGCTTGATGACTGCAGCAAATGTTGTTGACTGCAGGCGTCGTACAAATGGACTGCCGCTATATTGGTCTGCCACTAAAAGGTACTCATTTTGTAACGGAGAGCGGCCGATTGACGTAGATGCAGACACTTGTCGGCGCCATTCAAAGAGGCAGCGTCTGGTATGCTGTGTGTGTGGGGCGAACCCGAAAACGCTATATTGGTCTGCCGCTAACAGGTACTCATTTCCTTCCATTGTGAAGAGATCTGTGCTAATATGCTTCCATGGGTAAGAAGGGGTTTCATGTTGGAGCAATGTGTCTGATGGGATACTTGGTTGATACTTTAGACATGTGGGGTATTTTGCAACCATATTCTCAATGTCCTTATTTATTCATACCCAGTAAACAGCAGTTCTGGCCCGCATCCGGTGGTTTTCTACTCTCTGATGTGATAAGTTGCAGAACCTCTGGTTGTAGTGAAGCGAGTATAACAATTCTGTTGCCTTTCAGTAGGACACCATCTTGGATCTCAACTAAATCCCTAAAATTCCAGTATGGGAGTAAGCAACTGGAGCAACCGGAGCGATCTGATGGCTATCCGGTCATCACAGTGTTGATGAGCTCTCTTAGAGTTGAATCCTTAATGGTTTACAGGTTAATGTCTTGTAGGCGAGGTGTGATGCACTTAGCTGAGTGTTCATTTTGTGGATGTTGAAGTCGATGCCTTCAATGTGATTGCCTGGACTGGGTGACACTCCTGACAAACAGTCAGCTATGGGAACTGCTCTGCCTGTGCTGTATGTCATTACAAAATTATACCATTGAATCTTTAGCAGCATCCTTGTCAGTCTTGGAGGTGCTTGTGCCAGGTTCTTGAGTGCGATCGATTCTAATGGCTTGTGATCAGTCTGAATCGTTACCCTCTGACACCGTACTGATGGAACTTTTCTCGGCCAAAAACGACAGCAAACATCCCCCTTTCAATATTTTAATATCGTGTCTCCGGTCCCGATAGGGTTTTGCTTGCAAAAGTTACTGGCATGTCATTCTGCAAGAAGGCTGCACCGAGTCCAGCAGCAGAAGCATCCACTTGTATCATGATTGATGTCTTTCGGTCAAAATACCTCAGTACGGCAGATCTTTGGATTTCTTCTTTGATGCTGTCAAATGCTGCTTGTTGCTGAGATGACCAGACAAAATCATTGTCCTTACAGAACAGGTCTAGTAATGGATTTGTCAGTATTTAGAGATGGGATGAGAACTTGTTGAGGTAATTAACTAGTCCAAGGAAGCTGGATAACTGTTTCTCATCCTTGGGGAGTTGCATCTGGCCAATTGCCTCCAACTTTTGGGGTCTGCTTTTATACAATCGCTGGATATGATGTAGCAAAAGAATGGTATTTCTGATGTGCGTACCACGAACTTGTCTGGGTTGAATTTGCAGTTCCTTTCCTTTGCTCTTTGAAGGAGCTGATTGAGTGCTAGATCATGGTCGCTACCATCTTCATCAAAGCCGTACACGATTGTGTCATCGGAGATAGAGAGAACATTCTTAATGTCTCCAAAGTTCTCAAACATGGCTCGCTGGAATTACTCCTGGGCGCTCTTCACTCCCATTAGAAATCTATTGAACATCTATCTACCAAATGAGGTGATAAATGTTTTCAATTCATTTGATATCTCATTCAGTTTCATTTGCCTGTAACCAGATTTGACATCTCTCGTGGTGAACCATTTTGCACCGTGTAGCCTTGAGACCACGTATTCGAATGGGGAGGTCACAAAATGTGGTAGCTGTATGGCCTTGTTCAGTTCTTTGGGGTTTAGACATAGCCTGACTTATCCATTGGTCTTTGTGACACAGACAAATGAGTTGACCTATGAGGTTGGTTTGGTCACTGGAGTTATGATACCCTTATTTGCCAGTTAATCAAGTTCAATTTTAAATTTGTGCCTTAAGGCCACAGGGACTCGCCGGGGTGGGTGTACAACTGGGGCTATTGTTGGATCTACATGTATCGCATATTCTCCTGGCAGGCATCCAATGCCGTCAAATACATCTAAACATTTGTAGAGAATCTGTTCCCGTACTTTGGGGTCCCTTTTTAGATAGGATTTCCTTTCGTGCACATTTCAGACTGGCATTCCTTTTTGGTTCTTAAGTGGATCGTCCGTGTTAATTGCCAAATTGAAAGTAACCAGGCCCAACTCTCTGGAGGTTTGTAGTCCAAGCAGAATCGGAAATTTGACTGAGGACTGACATAAATCTTGAAATGTCTCATGTAGTTGTCCACATTCTTACTTTCATCCGTCTGAAAAACGAAGTGGTCGCTAATCTCCTGCCCTTCGACACCAGTTTACAAAAGGAGGTAATTTTCTTTCACGCCGTCGTCCACGTCACGAAGTGGTCCACCAAAATATAATGTGGCCTGACGTAAAAAAATGTCCATTTCTTTTCTCAAGTTGGGACTGGACCAGTCTATCCTTTGTGCTAATGTATGGGAGTTTACATGATTAGAAATTAACAAAACAGTAGAGTCAAATACCCCTTACCTCAACGTATAGCTGTGCGACCGTGCGTATTTTCCGGGGACGAGTGTAATGTCACCTAAACCTTATAAATATCACAATAAAGTGTGATTTTCACTGAGAAACATTCTTGTGTACTTGGATCCTAATTCTGGCACCATGTTGTATTGTCGCCGGTCGAGGATGGCTTGGATTAAGAACAGAGACGGAGAGTAAATGAACACGAACTTTATTTACATAGGATATCATTACAAGTGGGGACAGGAAGTGGGGGTAGGCTAAGGGCAGACAATTACTGGAAGTTTAAAAGGTAAACTAATCAACTATGACATACTGATACAAAAGTGTTTTTTGTTTTTGCCGGGGGGGGGGCTACATTTATAACTTGACACCCTCCGCTTAATCACACACAAAAAATGAGATGATCATTTTTAGGTGATTATTATTTTAATTTTATTATTAATTTATTACTTAAAGTGTATTAGTTTCATATATAAAAATAACGAAAAATGATCCCCCATTTCCGAGTCATTGTAGCTTTTTTTTAGTACAGAGAACGATTTTTGTTACCACTAACACTAAATCCGAGTGGCTGTCAGTTACTGCGAGGATTAGATCAGAGGACTGTATATTAAAAAATACATTTTTTTTTTCAGATATTTAATAGCTCCTGCTTTGTTTCTCACACGCCCATTCAATGGTCACATCTATAAAATAAAGAAAATTGACTAAAAAATAATATCGGCTATGAAAAAACTTTAAAATATCTGGTAAAAAATGCAAGCGTTAAAAATATTATCGTGTCGACACCCGTTTTATGACTGAGCACCCCTAATAAAAGCGGATGTTTAATCATTGAACATCTTCGCCCTGGTCATGCCGACTCTGTTTATGACTCGACACTACTAATACAACCAAGGGAAATGAGCTATCCATAGCGGCCCCGAATTTGGGGGAAACATTGAGAAGCAGCCCCGCACCTGAAGAACGTAATATTCATGTTATGTGAAGACCGGAGATGCGAGTGGACCGACATATCCTCAATGAATGCAACCATCGGCAGCACAACGGGGGTATACCCCACATAATGTTATCACATACCCCATATAATGTTATCACATACCCCACATAATGTTATCACATACCCCATATAATGTTATCACATACCCCACATAATGTTATCACATGCAGACACCTGAACATAGGACTACCATGGATCAACGACAGAGGAACTAGTGGAGACATCCTCACGGCCTATGGAATGCAAATAAATGAATTATTGAGACAGGTGCACAACAGGGGAGCACTCGGAAGCAATGAGGCTGACCACAGATTCGACGGTCAACTTGGTCACTTGCGATTTAAAGACCCCATACAGTCCAGCGATGAAGTCTTGCTACATCGACAAAAATCTGCAGTAGTACACAATTGTCATTTACCGTAGATTGGGACGATTGACGTGCTGACATAGTTCCGAAATCCGACAATTTGAATTTGAATTCCACAACCCATGACAGATAACCAGACGTTAGCAGGAGTCAATCACCAGAAGCACGCAGAGTCAACCAGAAGGACACATTTATCCATCAAGTTAGGCTACAAGCAGGCAAAGACATTGCCAAATCGCTCTACCGGGGGACAGTCCCCATCTCGTTTTAGGGATTTAGTAATGCCAAACCACTAATCAAAAGCATACCCAGCGGACAAGAATTTAATTTTCTTTTATAAAAATAAACTACTTGAATAATTTACGTGCTTTTTGGTGTAGGATATATTCAGCCCATGACAGGTACGTACATCAAACAGATATTCATCAGTTTGTGTTTTCGAAAGTACCCGCTAAACTGGAAAAGCACCCATAGAAATGACCGCATTCCCCGTTTGTTTTTATTTACACCAAAACTGACATCAGAGTTAAACATTAGAAACTATTCTTTTGAAAATTAATATTTCACATGAAAATTTCCAAGGAATGGATTTACTTAGGTTAATTTATCCAGTGTTGGGGTTAATAAATGGCATGCTTTCATCCTGATCGCCACTCAAGACTTAACATGAGTCACTACTACCCTAGACTTAGGATTAGTTTTGGAGTTCCTATTTAATTGTCTCTCCATGGGGGAAAGGTTAGATCAACGTTGTTGTTTTTTATGAGAAGGATATCTAAATCACCCAAAAAGGGGACACTTTGAAATGGGACAAATATATAAATTGGCTAGTCGACAAGAATTTATTTTCTTCTGACTAAAGATAAAACAGATACAACACTTTGTTCCCAGCAAGAAGGCAAAAAATGAAAGAATTTTAGTGTTAATGAACATAATGTTTGTTTGTTATTGTTGTTGTAATAATAATAATAATAATAATAATAATAATAATAATAATAATAATAATAATAATCATAATTATAATCATAATTATAATCATAATAATAACAACAACACGGGGTAAGCGAAACACTATTGGGTACTATTGAATAACTAGACTTATCACCGTGCTATTTCACTTGGGTACCAGATGTTTCATGCCGAGAGAATCCTAAATAATAATAATAATAATAATAATAATAATAATAATAATAATAATAATAATAATAATAATAATAATAACAATAATAACAACAACAACAACAACAACGCTTAATAACGCGGGGTAAGCGAAACACTACTGGGTACTATTGAATAACTAGACTTATCACAGTGCTATTTCACTTGGGTACCATGAAGTTAAATTTTAGCCTTTTCATGCCGAGAGATTCCTCCTCCTCATAATTAAAAGACAAATCTATTTAATGTATTAATTTTTTGTAATCTTGTCATTTTTAGC
Organism: Sepiola atlantica; assembly: GCA_963556195.1. Taxonomy (NCBI): domain Eukaryota; kingdom Metazoa; phylum Mollusca; class Cephalopoda; order Sepiida; family Sepiolidae; genus Sepiola; species Sepiola atlantica. The sequence goes on along the minus strand of OY744549.1, from coordinate 25,350,806 downwards.
AAACAAAGGAAATTATAAAGTACCAAAAGAATTAAAGATGTCGATTTTGAAGATAGTGGATGCAACTGTCAACGTTGCAAATGTCTAATATGTTTGTCTACATGGATACGATATTGACGGGCATATTCCTTCTTTCTAGTTTATATTTAAAAAAAAAAACATCATTAGTTATAATTTTTATTTAGTCAAATTTAGTCGATTCATAATATTTTTCGATTTCCAGTTTATTCCAAAATACTCGATTAAAGTTTGTTGGACGCATCCAAGTTTTTTTTTTATAAAACAATCAATTTTTAATATGAGTGTGGCTAAAAAAAGTCTTGAGATGACGTTTGCGTGAGAAATTGATTTGTCCGGAAGTCAAGTTGAACAAGAAGACGCTAATTAAAATAAGGTAAATATTGCATGAAAAATACGTCTCCGTTAATGTTAAGTATTGTTTTTTATGTAAAAGAAAAGTCGGTAAATAAATTATTTTAAAAAGAATCTGAATAATATTTCCACCTGAAATTAAATAGATCGGTACAATTGCAAAATCGCTTTGTTTTATGTCTATTTTAATTTTCTGCGGACTGGCATTTCCGGTCGCCATTTTTAATTTTCACTTACACCCGTTTTAACACGAACACTAACAGAATATTTTATTTTCGAAATACTGTCGTCGTTTCTTTATCAGCTCATGAAAAAGTAAGTATTACTTAAATTTCTTTGTTTTACGATTTTATAAAATGTATTTTTCAATTCATATTTATTTGAGATTTTTCTATCATCATCTTCGGTTTAACATAAAGAAACAAACAAACAAACAAAAACGATGCCGATAATAAACTTATTTATAGTAAAGCATGTAAAACTGCGGTTATAGTTGAAGTAAATATTCAGATAACATTATCTGTTTGAAGTTAAAGGAAGGGACTCTACTAAATGGAAAGTGTTCCTTCGCTTTATAATTTAGCAATTATGCAGAGTTTTTATTTTGAAGTAAACTAGCAAATATTTGCTCCCACCGGCCGCATATTTTTGCTAGTTGTTTTATTTCATTGCTCAGTAAATTATGTTGTTTGTTTTTTTTTTAAGAAAGAAAATCACCCCATCTTTTATTAAAATAAAAGATGGGGTGATTTTCTTTCTTAAATAAAAACGGAATAATAAAAACAGTTTTGAAACAAATTTTACCCTTGACGGCGTCAAATGTAAAACAAAAAAATCCTAACTCACTTAAGGTCGTAAAAAGATGATACTATTTGACGTTTTTCATAGGAAAAAAATGTACGTAAAATAAAATACCAATTAAAATAAAATACAGTTATTTAATTGCTCAGTAAAATGTGTTTGGTTTTCCTTACAAAAAATGTGATTTATAATAACTTATTTTTAAAATTAAATAATTTAATTTTATAAACGTGTGCTTTAAAACATAATTTTTAATAATATTAAAAAAAACAAAAAACAACGTTTTAATAAAAAAAATCAAATGAAATATATCATTTTTGAGCGACTCGCACGATAAATTGAAGAGAATCTGTTGTTTACATGTTATTAATAAAATAACGCGCCACCGCCTTCTCTCTCTCTCTCTCTCTCTCTCTCAATAGAACTTTTTGTGCGTTCGAAATAGAACATTATGCTTAATAATCAGAGGGCGTGTAAATTACCCCCTCCTAAAAAAGGAGGATGTATTGCCTGGGAGGATGGTATAATGACAACAGAACTGATACTACACTAACTCCCGTCTCAAAAAAAGTAAAGGGGAAGGTAATCACTGGAAAGATTTTATGATGACCACTGAACAAGTACTACATCTTCTCCCAACAAAAGGGGTAGGTAATGCCTGGGAGGATAGTATCATATAAACAGAACGGATACTCACTACATGCACACTTTTAAAAAAGGAGGCGGTAATGCCTGGGAAGATGGTATCATGAAAACAGAACAGATACTACACTACCTTATCACCTCTAAAAAAAGAAGAGATAATGCCTGGGAGGATGGTATGACAACAAACAAGATACTACAGTGCGTCTACACCTCTTCAAAAGGGAAGAGGTAATGCCTGGGAGGACGGTAACATTACAAAAGAACAGATATTACACTACCTCCACACCTCTAAAAAAAGTAGGAGGTAATGCCTGGGCGGATGGTATCATGACAACATAACAGATACTACACTATTCCTCTTAATTGAGCATTTAAAGATAGTATATTAGTCTGAAATAGTATATACTTTACTATTTCATGATAAGGCCAATAGTCTTGAATAGTATAGTTTTGGCTTCAGACAGACATACAGATACATAATCTCCATTATCAATAGATATGCTATGATAATAATACATTTTATTAATAATTTAAATGTTTGTAATAAAACAAAGAATATGCTCTCATAATAATACATTTTATTAATTATTTTTTTGTTGAGGTGGTATGTTTTCACAAATTGTTTTTTTTTAATTTAATGGGCACTCTTCAGAAGATAACACTGCTGCACTGACTACCGGTTTACCCTGCAGTAAATGTAGCTTTCTTATCAAGTATGGATGATCAAAAATGATTAAAACACGTGTTTTATTCATATATGACAATATAATAAAATCTTCGTTGTTGTTTAATACAAAAAGAATATGCTCCAAAGTTTTTGGAATAGGAATTTAATGATCGACAGTGTCATCAAAAGTTCCCTAAGGTTCTGTTATGTTGCAAGTTTTGCATTGTGCTTCTGTCTGGTTACTACTTGTATATAGCCTGGCACAAACAGAAATTGACTGTCGTTTGCCAGCATGTCATTAACGAGGAATGACTCCAGTACTTCTTTTCATAGTCTTCTAGTAATTTAAGGTATTGCTGGTATGTGAAACTGAATAAGGCCTTTATGGACACTATTGTGCAAGTATTGAATGTCAGAACAAAGGGTTTTCAAGGACGATTCATGCAGGCTTAACATTGTGAGATCATTACCAACAGTTGTTAACATCTCAATACAAACATTTAACATGATTTTAACCTCTATAGTTGTGCAAATTCATCCCCTCTACTGATATATAACATAAGTGTATCACTGGTTAAACTCACTAGAATGAGTTCATCGTCGTTCTCACTGTAAATTGGTCTCACTGCATAAATGTGTATGCATATACCAACACATTGAATCCTTGTTTGGCTCAAAGATACCGATTTATTACTTATTCGGTGATTGAAGTTGTTGTATCTTATGTATCTGGGGAGTGGGAAGGTCTTGGTAGCTATTACATGCTTACATATGGTGTTTCTAACGAGTGCTAGAAATAATGATGCCTGATAAAGAAAATAGTGTCTTGGTGCCCCTATTTTGTAAAGTCTTAATGAAACAAAGTAGTATCCAAACCTATAGAAAAAAAGAGAGAGAAAGTAAAAGATAGATAAATATCCATGCTTAGAGAAACACACCCAATGATCTAATTTTTAGTAAAAGATCATATGAGCGAATAGAGCTTCTGCAGTTCTATATTAGGCCTTGACAACTGATAGGAGTGCTGTATATAATGTTTATTGGCACCGGCTAAATAGTGGTATGTGGCACATTCCGGTCAATGTCATGCATAGGGCTTTTCCACCATTAAGGCATGAATATTAGTTATGCTGGATTATTATATTTACACTTCAATTACCAAATGTCCAAATGGCTAAGCTAAAATATAAAAGATAAAATATCAATGAACAAAACACTAGAAATACCAACAATAATATGTTATTGTTTTGAATAGATAAAGTTTTGTGAATGAAATTAAATAAAATATCTCAAGTTGTTGGCATGGAAACGAAGAATGCATGACTTTGAATGAACAAAATCTCTGTGAATGAAGAACTATTTAAAAGGTACTTATCTTTTGGAAGAGATGGGCGCATGTGACTGAGAAATTAATATTTCTACAATCAGTTATATTGTTGAGATAGTCGTATTTCGCAAAAGGCAAAATCAACGGACAGAAATCTCTACTAGATTAAAATGCAGGTTTCTGATAGAGTTTAAATACAGTGTTTGAAAACATCTTTTTTATAAGTCGATTTCGATTCTGGGTTTAGACGATGTCTGAGCAAATCTGATGACTTTGAGAATAGATAAGAAGTTGACTCTAAAAAAACTTTACACTTTCTAGTGGCAAAATGAAAACCCAAATTTATTTTAGCTTAGAATGTATATAAGAGAAAAGCGGACGGCCTTTCTTATGAGCTTAGAGCACCAGGTAACATAACATTTCACATTACTCATTTCGTCTTTTATTTTTTGTTGATATGAGGACATCGTTTCGGTAACAACCTTTCTTTTATGTTTCAACTTGCTATTTTAAAAGGTATTTTAGTTGGAAATATATAGTTTTTTCACCAAGGTGTTAATAAACATTTTTGATTGATTATTCCATATTTTAAAACAGAAGTTAGTTTAGAATTTTCCATGTTTGTGATAAAATTGTTCGTTTCAAATCAAAATTGTGTAATATTAATAATTTATCATCGAAACTGAACGACAAAATATTTCGTTTGTTGAAATTCATGGCATACAAATATAAAGTATGTTAAAATGTTTTTATAACATATTTTCTTTATTTACAGATTGAAACTATTATAGAAAAGAATGGTTGTTTTCAGTTCCCCAAGAATTACAAAAAGTCTGCATCAGTAAATAACTGATTTTTAAACAGGTGAAGTTGGTTTAGAATTTTCCATGTCTGTGATAAAAAAGTTTTCTTTTCAAATAAAAATTGTGTAATATTAATTATTTATCATCGAAACTGAACGACAAAATATTTTATTTGTTGAAATATTTTTCCATAACACATATATATATATATATATATATCTTGTATCTTATAGGATGCTCAGTCTCCAGCAAAATATTGTAGAAGATATCCATACTAACTCATTGAATGCATATTAGACTCATCAATGTTGATCTCTGACAGGAAAAATACAAAGGAATAGTGAATGCATATACTTGTCAACTATGTAAATCTGAATTTTCAGTGAGTTCTATTTTCAAAAGACATAACAAAGACTTGCATGTGTCAAATAATATTGAATATTTTGTTGATTTGTATGTTCAGAGTCCCTGTCTGAAAAATCACATGTAAATACACAAAGATGAAAAACCTACCATTTTAACGTTTCGGAATTTGTATGTTCACATTGTTTCAATCTAAAAATTCACATATGAATACACACCAGTGAGATGTTGTCTCAAGTAGCAAAACTAAGCTGGATACTCTAACCAGACTACATGAGTTCTTGTACTGGAATCCCATAAGACAAAGAGACCAAAAGAAAAATATACTGTAACATAATAAACTGATCAATTAGAGAGAGGAAAATTGATGTTCTTTACTTCTATGCTAATTCAACATTTAAGACGTTTAGGAAAGCTTTAATTGAACAGTCAGATATCCATGTATCTCATATAGAGATCTAGTGTTAGTCCCAGGAGAGGCCACTTGTTTTCTGAGACTTTACACAAAAGTAAAATGAACAAAAATAAGAAAAGTTACTCTTGCAAAGTTTGTGGAACTACATTTTCTCAGCGTGCCAATCTGACAGCACACATGCGAATACACACAGGTGAGAAACCCTATTCTTGTAAGGTTTGTGGTACTGCATTTTTACAGCCTAGCACTCTGAAAACTCACATGCGAATACACACAGGTGAGAAACCATATTCTTGTAAGGTTTGTGGAACTGCATTTTCACACGATACAAGTTATAAACAGCACATGCGAATACACACAGGTGAAAGACCGTATTCTTGTATAGTTTGTGGGACTACATTTTCACAGCATGCCAATTTGAAAATGCACATGCGAATGCACACAGGGGGAGTTTGAATTACCTACTAGACACTATCCTCGAGTGTCTTCGGTCTCTCTGTACAAGGGTTTGTCAGAACAACCTGACATGAGGATACTTACCCCTACAAGTAAACCCTGACCAAATATTCAAATTACATAGTACCTGCAGCACAAATAAGATCACCTCATACGAGGAATAGTGCATCTTCTCCTTGTGATGTTACCTCAAGTAACATCACGTGCTGGATACTCCACCAGACTAGATGAATTCTTGTCCTGGAATCCGGTAAGACCAACAGACCACAAGAAAGATATACTATGACATATTGACTGGCCAGTTGGGGAGAGAAGAAATTATTCTTAACTTTTTTACTAACTCAATGCTTGAGAAATAAAAGAGAATTTTAATAGAATACTCGGGTATCTATGTATCTCATATAGAGATCAAGTGTTAGCCCCAGGAAGGGGCCCCTTGATTTCTGAGAACTTCGACTGAAGTAAAATTAAACATTAAGTGAAAAACCCTATTCTTGCAAAGTTTGTGGAACTGCATTTTCTCATGATACAAGTTTGAAACAGCACATGCGAATACACACAGGTGAGAAACCCTATTCTTGCACAGTTTGTGGTACTGCATTTTCACAGCATGTTACTCTGAAAACCCATATGCGAATACATACAGGTGAGAAACCTTATTCTTGTGAAGTTTGTAGAACTAAATTTTCAGTCAATTCTCATTTGAAAAATCACATGCGAATACACACAGGTGAAAAACCCTTTTCTTGTAAAGTCTGCGGTACTGCATTTTCGTTCAATACGAATTTGAAACAGCACATGCGAATACACACAGGTGAGAAACCATATTCCTGTAAAGTTTGCTGTACTGCATTTTCATGCGATAGAAGTTTGAAACAACACATGCAAATACATACAGGGGAGAAACCTTATTCTTGTGAAGTTTGTAGAACTAAATTTTCAGACAGTTCTAATTTGAAAAAGCACATGCAAATACACACAGGTTAAAACCTCTATTCTTGAAAATTTGTTGCACTGCATTTTCACACAATACGGGTTTGAAACAGAACATGCAAATACACACAGGTGAGAAACCCTCTTGTAAAGTTTGTGGAACTACATTTTTACAGCATTACAGTTTGAAAAAGCACATGCGAATGCACACACGTTAAAAACCCTATACTTGCAAAGTTTGTGGAACTGCATTTTCACAGCATTGCCATCTAAAAATGCACATGCGAATACTCACAGGTGAGAAACCCTATTCTTGTGAAGTGTGTAGAACTAAATTTTCAGTCAGTTCCAATTTGAAAAAACACATGCGAATACACACAGGTGAAGTTGTAATTACCTACTGAGGAGTTTGAATTACCTACTTGACACTATTCTCGGGTGTCTTCGGTCTCTCTGTACAAGGGTTTGTTAGGACAATCTGACATGAGGATACCTACCCCTACAAGTAAACCCTGACCAAATATTGAAAATTACATAGTATCGGCAGCATAAATAAGATCCCCTCAGCATGGCTATACACTTGCTGATACAAGGAATAGTGCATCTTCTCTTAGTGATGTTACCTCAAGTAACACCACGTAGCTGGATACTCCACCAGACGATATGAATTCTTGTCCTGGAATTTGGTAAGAGCAACAGACCACAATAAAGATATACTATGACATACTTGACTGGTCAGTTGGGATGAGAGAAGAAATTTATTATTCTTAACTTTTTTACTTACTCAATGTTTGAGAAGTAAAGGAGAATTGAAATAGAATATTCGGGTATCTATGTATCTTATATAGAGATCAAGTGTTAACCCCAGGAAGGGGCCCCTTGATTCTTGAGAACTTCGACTGAAGTAAAATTAAACATTAAGTGAAAAACCCTCTTGTAACGTTTGCGCTACTGCATTTTCACACAATACAAGTTTGAAAAAGCACATGCGAATACACAGGTGAAAAACCCTATTCTTGTAAAGTTCGTGGTACTGCATTTTCACAGAGTGCAAGTCTGAAAAATCACGTAAAATTACACATAGTATCCGCAGCACAAACCGGATCCCCTCATACGAGGAATAGTGCATCTTCTCCTAGTGATGTTACCTCAAGTAACACCACGTATCTGGATACTCCAATAGACTAGATGAATTCTTGTCCTGGAATCTGGTAAGACCAACACTACAAAAAAGATATACTACTAAATACTTGACTGTCATTTGGGGAGAGAAGAAATTATTCTTAACTTTTTTACTTGAAAATATGCTTGAGAAATAAAGGAGAATTTTAATAGAATACTCGGGTATCTATGTATCTCATATAGAGATCAAGTGTTAGCCCCAGGAAGGGGCCCCTTGATTTCTGAGAACTTCGACTGAAGTAAAATTAAACATTAAGTGAGAAACCATATTCTTGCCAATGTTGTGCAATTTCATTTCTCCAGTGTGCGACTCTAAATATTCACATGCGAATACACACAGGGAACAACATCTATCATAAAGACAGCACTCGGATATCAATTTTACTCATATAGAAATAAAGTGTTAGCTTCAAGAGGGAACCCCTTGATCTCTTTAGAAAGACAAAATTAAAATGATAAAAGAAGTGAGAAACCCATATCTTGCTAAGTTAACTAGATGAGTTCTTGTCTTGGAATCCGGTAAGACCAAGATACCACACAAAATATATATTATAACTTAGTTAACTGGTCGGTTAGAATAAGGAAATGTAATGTTATAAGTTATAGGTCTTTTTTGGACCATCCATCAAAAGTGTGCCTCCGATGTAGGATCAAGTCCTTGGATATTATATCAGAAATATGACTATACAATCATTACAGCTACATACTTTTAAAATGCAGCTGGTAAACCTGACATAGTTATGTGATACAAGAGGGAGAGATCAATGTTTTTCCAAAATGAAATTATTAGTTTATCAGTAAAAAAGCACAGAGGATTATTGATCCAGTAAAATATCTATTAATAATTTTTTTGTACAAGGATATCCAATTTGCTATGTGTTAGAAATTAAGCCACCTTAAATGTTTTTAATGTACAACTACATTAGTATAAAAATAGGAGAAATGTATTCATTTGAATATTTAAATTCGTAATAGAAACATACACATTCATTATCGACATTTTCTGTGTGTGTGTCTGTTTGTCGGTCAGTCACAATTTTTATGAAATATCGAAACTTCTTTTAAAAATGGAAAATAATGCATTCATACTAAATAATAAATTTCCAACAAATAAAGTTAATACTATGACTGCAAATCGAAACCGAAATCTCGAGATCTTCAGTCTGATGTTCTACGAACTGAGTGATTTAGATTTTCTTATAAATAGATCTATAAAAATAATTCATACTACACGACATATGTGCCTTTTTGAAAAATAAAATTAATTGTTTTGATGAATTAAAATTTCTAATAAACGTGTGAGAAATGTACTTGACCTTTCAGTTTTAAAAATATTGGTCCAGTGCGAGGCTGATTCAATTGTCTAGCATACGTTTGCTTAAATTAAAACATACTTATCTAAGTACTCTGGTTAAGGTAGTTTGAGAATATATCTTGTTATGAGGGTCTTTCTACACACCCTTTGTAGCAGTGTGTGACTTATTAGTATTCTATTGACGTCATGCATTAATGCAGACCTCCACCGTAGCCTTGAGAAGACTGTTGATGGTATTATGTAATAATTCGTCATTTTATAGAAAAGAGTTGCAGAAGCTATAGGAACGATATGTAATCTCTGAAGTTGATGGACGATTAACATTTCTCAAGGCGCCGTAAAGTAATGAAATACTACATAATAACATTTAAAATCGCTCTACATGTCGCCCCTTATTATTCTTTTTGTGTGTCCCCAACAAAATCAATATTACAAAAATATGCCTATATTCCCTTATAGAAAATTCTGGAAATGAATATATCAGTTTTTTTGTGTAGTTTCCAAATAAATGATAGACATACACACAAGATATTGTTTTGTTGATTTCTTCGATTAACCTAAATCTCTATTGTATTCCTTTTTAATGTCACAACTCGATTTTATTTCTTGAAGACAATAGAGTAAATGGTAAGAGTGCGGAATAGTTAACAGTTGAGAAGTCGTAAAAAAAGAACAACTGTGAAAGCCTCATACTAAACGCATTAAAATTTAATTATCTACCGACCTGTATTCTTTTAACGTTCTGAAACTGCGTTAAAGTGTTTTATTTCAATATTTTTAAGCTGTCTTTACGATACAAGGGAACAATATTCACTTGCCATTTTAATGTCGGGGACCTTTATTCTTGAAAATTTATACAAAAGATCGCTTACCCTACCACTAACCGCAAGTACGCAGGGGGTTTGAAACCCAAACTAAGGTTTAGTGGTAGAATAAGTAAACTTTTCATGAATTTAGCCCTTGCCAACAGTTAAGCGACAATCAGCCATTTGTGTTTTCTCCTGCGTGTTAAGATTGTTTTGAACGAAATCAAATTTTGAAATAAATAACTTAAACATAGTTTCAGCACATTGAAAGTATACAGGTCGGTAGATAAGTGTATTCAACTGCGTTTGGAATAAGTAATTTCTTGTTTTTATTTTTTATATATTTTCGGCTGCTTACTCTGCTTTTACCAAATGATTACATACTTATTTTAGGCCCTATTTAAAACTAGAGGTTAAAGAACACAGCCCATTACTGAAAAAACTAAAAAAGTCGCTTTTATTTGCTTGAAAACAACAAAGTAAAAACTTGTTTTAAAATAATGTATTTTAAAGAGTGGATGCTGAGCCCGTATTTAAAACTCGAGGGGAAGTCCCGTTTCTTCTGAACGATCCTAACTTTCTGTTACTGAATTGTTTTTGCTTTGTGTCATTTTTCTCCATTAACTTACTTGTACTATTTTTACTGGTGCCATTTTTACCTGTGCCATTTTACCGGTGTCATTTTTCCCTCGTCTTCTTTTTACTGTGCAATATAGCAGGCAGCTCTACCTGTGCTGTTACACTTGGTACTGAAAATGATTTTATATTGAAAAAGTATTTATATCACGTTCATAAAATTCATTAATAATACAAGATTATGTCCCTCATTAAACAAAAGAACACTAGATCCAACTCGGACGGAAATACATGCAAACTAAATCTGCAACCCCTGTCTATAAGTTGGCTAGCTTTACATTTGTCGGTATGCTCTGGGGTACTCAGTAAAAATAGAACCAAAAACAAATGGTACGGTAAAAATGGCCGAAATTAATAAATAGAAAAAAGACACAAAGCAAAAATAATTTGAAAGATTTTTTATCATATTTTCATGAAGTACGGATGATCAGAAATGATAAAAACATTTTTTTTTTTTATATTTATTTGAAACTTGACAAATACATTTTATTAATAATGTTAGTGTTGGAAATAAATACAAAAATATGATTTTATCACCTGTGCAAAAATAAGAACGGAAGATTTAGAATTGTATTTTTATTATAAAAAAATAAGTTGTTAGCTAAACAAATTATAAAATGTGTGTTTTGATTTTTTTAATGATAATATAATACAAAACTTGGTGCTTATTTAGAATAGGGTCCCTGTAGAAAATTATTTTCATGTAAAATCATTATTTTGTACTTACTCAGTCATAGTTTCTCACTCACGGTACGAAAAAGAATTTTAAAATATCAAGGAGAACTTTAATTAGAACGATTTTTCAATTTCCATAAGGGCGATATACAACGTAGATTCGCCGACATTTTGGGTGTGGCCGATTGATGGAATAGCTAACTAAGGGCAGGTAAGTGTCGCGAAATTGTGTGCCCTAGGTAGGCACGTGTGACCTAAATAGTACTTTTTAAGAATTTCTCTGAAAATGGATGTCAATGATTTGAACTTGAAGGACTTGGTGTACTTGTGTATGGAGCCGGCGAAGACTGTTGATTTTTTGCAATCGCAGCAATTAATAGCTGTCAGAAAGAGATGTCGGTGTGGCAGAGACATGCGTTTTGTTCCAATAAACAAGCTGGACGGGTTCACCTGGCGCTGTTCAAGATTCAGCTGCCGACAGAAAGTGTCGATTAGACATGGAAGTTTTTTTATTTAATAAATATATATTTTATTATTATTGCATATGTGTTTCTTTCTTTTTTAAATTCTAACAATAAAAACGGAGTTATTGCTTTTGGCTATTCCATCGACCGATCACACTCAAAATGTCAGCGAATAGACGTTGTACATCGAAATGGAAAAATCGTTCTAATTAAAGTTCTGCTTGATATGTTTTAATTCTTTTTCGTACCGTGAGTGATAAACTATGACTGAGTAAGTACAAAATAATGATTTTACATGAAAATAATTTTCTACAGGGACCCTATTCTAAATAAGCACCCAAAACTTTAATAACAAATTGTCTTCTGTTTATTGATATAAACACAGTTTTGGAATGTCGTTTATTTAATGAAACAGCAACATAATATATGTGTTTTGATTTTTTATGAAAATATAATAAAATAGCTTAGTATTTCAATAGTAATTTTTAAAGCAAATATTTTATAACAATTTAGTAACAATAAAAGTGAACAGCAACATAATCTAAAGCATTTAAAAAGAATGATAAAAGCTGTGGATTATTTCACTTTCGTCATACATCGTAATTAAGGGACAAGAGTTATCTTCCCTTATATTTTCTGTTTTATCCATTCGGTGTCGATCGGCCCTGAGTTGAAAGAACTTTTCCTTTTTCTCTCTATCTTGCCTTCGTTTGACGAGGTTTATAAAAAATTAGTCCCTGATTTTTAAGTAAACACCTGAGTTATGCTTCAACACCACAAGGTAGGATCGTTTCGATCCCCTTTTTTATTATTGATGTCGTATTCATTTCTGCAACAAAAATTATGGGACCCAGAACATTTTGGAAGGATTGAAAACAACAAAAAAGGATACCCACGTGTCTGACGATAGCCATTTTTTTGCCTGGAGAATCGGTTTTTGTTTATCGTGTTTAAAAAAATTCAAGATCAATAACTATGGAAACAAAATCGAATATTGTATCACTGAGAGGAGCAAATTATGCTACCTGGAAAATACCATGCAAAATGGCACTTATTAGGGATAACTTGTGGAACATTGTCAACCAAACTGAGAGAGTACCGGACTCTGTTACTGAAAACAATTTGTATCAGAAATATTCGTCGTGGAAGGATCGTGCATTAGCTACGTCACTACTATATATGATTGGCGACCCCGTTGATCCGACTGTTGTATGGAAAAAGCTAGCGGACCAGTTTAAAAGAAGACTTGGACTAATGCATTAGCTTTAAGAAGGAGACTTTTTTCTCTCGAATTGCAAGAAGGAAATCCGGTTCCAAATTATATAAAGACTATGACGGAAATCTTCGAAGAGTTATGTGTAATTGGTGACTCTATCGAAGTGGAAGACCGGGTTATCAATCTTCTAGCTAGCTTACAGGGGTCTTACGACATTTTGGTGACGGCGTTGGAAGCAAATGCAGAAGTCCCAAGCTGGGATGTAGTAACAGAACGGCTGCTATACAAAGAAACAAAAAGTAAACACAAATATACGTATAGTGCTGAAACGAAGGCAATGATGTCGACACATGTGAACCAAAGAGAGCCGCTGAAGTGTTATAAGTGTGGCAAATATGGACATTTATAGCGTGACTGTCGCGTTTTTCGTTGACCGGAGAAAATCAATAATACTTCTTTCAAACGAAGCCACACAAAAAGATACATGTGTAACATGAGGAAAGATAATGTAGACTCCAGTAGCTCGGAATATGACGGCGTTGATTTAATAGCACTTAATGCTGTCTTCAATAGTCGTAAAGAAAATAAGTGGATTGTGGATTCGGGTGAAACGTGCCACATGTGCAACGATGCCAAAAAAACTGTTGACTTGGAAAATTTTGAAGTCGCAAAAGAAATAATCCTTGGAGATAGATACTCAGTGGAAGCGTTGGGAAAGGGGACACCTGAAGTGTGGATGAATATATCTCACAAAAATGGAAAAGATGCAATTGATATGAGACTCTGTATGTGCCTAAACTTTTATTAATTTGCTGGGTGTATCCAGAAGCACAAAATCAGGTAAAAAAATTCGTTTTTTCGGAATCCGGATGCAAACTGTTTGATGAAAAAGAAAAGATTATTGCTACAGCTACCAAATTCGGAAGTCTCTATTATTTAAAATGTGAGGAAAAACAAGAGTATGTCCATACAGCAGCAACATGTTCAAATAATGATAAAATAGAGGAGATTTGGCATAGAAGATATGGTCATCTCGGAGCAAATGAAAATGCAGAAATTAACGAAGGAAAAAATTGTGGATGGATTTGATTTTGATGTGACATAAGAATTAAATTTCTGTTAACCATGTGCAGATGGAAAACATCATCGTCAGTCATTTAAAAAAAACTGCTGGACTCATACACAGTGATGTGTGTGGAAGAATAGAACAAAATCGCTCAGTGGATGTTAGTAGTTTGTCATAATTATTGATGAGAAATCAAGATATCTTTGGATTTAGATGCTCTAACACAAAGGAGAGGTTTTTGAGAAATTTGTCGAATGGAGAACTATGATGGAGAAGTCGAGTGGGCACAAAGTCAAAGTGCTAAGAACTGACAATGGCGGTGAATACACTTCCAGAGATATGGAACTCTACTTGAAGAAGGAAGGCATACGCCATAAATACACAGTTCCTAAGACACCTGAACAAAATGGAGTAGCTGAAAGGATGAATTGAACATCGGTATAAACAGTTTGAGCAATGTTGTCTGATTCAAAGTTACATAAAAGATTTGGGGAAGAAGCCGTATCAACAGCTACTTATGTTCGGAATCGAAGCCAGACAAGTGCAGGTCACAGAATGACACCATATGAAGCATGGACAGGTTATAAACCAAAAATGAAAATTTGCGAGTGTTCGGATGCAGTGCTTATTCTCATATACCAAAGGATGAAAGACATAAAATGGATCCTAAAGCTAAGAAAAGCATCGTTCTTGGATATGGCACTTGTGTTAAAGGATATAGACTGTACAACACCGACAATTCGAGAGTCTTTTTCAGTCGAGATGTAATCTTTGATGAATCAAAATCAAAAGATGAACGAAAGAATACTGAAGAGAAAGACGGAGACAAAAAACATTCTGTCACTGAAATCGAATGTCAGATTATCAGTGAGAATGATGATGACGACTCACAAGAGCTTACAGTGCTACGAAGATCGACTAGACTGAGGAAACCTCCCGATCTGTATGGTGAATGGGCCACAATCGTTTATGAATTAAATGACCCATTAACAGTGAGAGAAGCTCTTTCCAGTCCTGAGTAAGACAACTGGAAGTAAGCCATGGAAGTAGAAATAGAGTTACTTCGTACAAATGAAGTATGGTATTTGGTTGAGCTGCCTAGTGTAAGAAAAGTAATCGGTTGTAAGAAGGTTTTCAAACGAAAATCTGATGTTGATGGAAGTTTGGAGAGACAAAAAGCACGACTGGTAGCTGAAGGCTTTAATCAAAAATATGCAATTGACTGTGACGAGACAGTTTGTCCCGTTGTAAGATTTGAGTCCATAAGAAGAGTTATTGCATTAGCAGGAAAACAGGGCCTGAAGCTACATCAGACATACATTACTACTGCATTCTTTGATGGGGAGCTTAAAGAAAACATCTACATGAAGCAACACGAGGGGTTTGAAATACAAGGAAAAGAGCACATACATGTCAACATATCTGGCGCCAAAGACAATATACGACGTCAATGCAGTTCCCGGTTATTCTTTTTGCCATCAAAATGCAAACTTATCTTGATCTCGCTCTGCTTTAACACCACGTAGACAAGATGCAGAACTCCAGGATTGTACAATCTTTAACAATCTGTAAACGAAGGCGAAGTTTATATGGTCTAAAACAATCGCCAAGATGTTGGAATGAAAAGCTGGACAGTCAACTGAAAAAGATGGAATTCCAGCAATTAAAAAATGATCCGTGCATCTATACTCTATCTTCAGAAGGAGAGATGTTTATAGTTGCTGTCTATGTTGATGACCTCATTGTGGAAAGCAAATCCCAAACACATGTCAAGGAATCTATGGAAAATTATCAGAGAAATTCAACATCAAGGACATGAGAAAATTGTACTACTTTGTAGTTGGTAAATTGTTTATCCAAAACCAGGAAATATTTGGATTGGTCAACCAAAATATGCAGCAGAAATACTGAAAACTTTTCAGATGGAGAACTCAAGACCTACAACAATTCCATGTGATACTGAAACGAAATTGACAGAAGCGGCTGATGACAGTGAACTGTTTAATAGAGAGGTTACCAATCAGCAAGAACGAGGCCAAATATTGCTTATGCTGTTTGCATGGTGGCAAGATTTTGCTCCCAGCCTACAAAGAAACATTGGACTGCTGTGAAGCATATTATGCAATATTTGAATGGTCCACGAAAGTATGGGCTACTATACAAGAATGACGAAATGAGTAACATCACAGGATATTCAGATGCAGACTGAGCTGGTGATTTGAATGATCGCAAATCTACTTCTGGCTACTTGTTTTAACTGAGTGGAGCTGCGATCAGTTGGAGAATAAAAAAAACAGACCTGTGTAGCATTATCTACAGCTGAGGCTGAATATATGGCACTAGTAAGTGCAGCACAAGAAGCAGTCTGGTTGAAACGTCTTGCTTGTGATCTTAATGAAACCTCGGTTTATATTTTCTGTTTTATCCGTTAGGTGTCGCTCAGCCCTAACTTAAAAGAACTTTTCTTTTCTCTCTCTCTCTATCTTGTCTTCGTTTGACGAGGTTAATAAAAAATGAGTACCTGATTTTTAAGTAAACACCTGAGTTATGACTTGTTTTTAAAACAAAAGCTGCTTGCTTCAACACCACAAGGTAGGATCGTTTCAATTCCCTTTTTATTATTGATGTCGTAATTATTTCTACAACAATTTTGGTATCATCGAAATCTGATTGAATGGGGAAGAGGTGTGATGTGTTTCTCTCATAGTAGCATCATTCAACTTTAGTAGATTCACCATGCGCCTCCGACACCCGTCCTTTTTTCGATCTTTTAAAGAGCTGTAGCAGTGGCATGAACGAACTATTTTGTATCGATGTACGTTAGATTTAACTGAGATTATGACTTGGCTGTGTGCATGTGTAGTCATTCACTCTTTACTGCGTAGGCGTATGACACGTAAACGTGTAGCGAAATTCATACATGTCAACATATTTGGCGCCAAAGACAATATACGACGTCAATGCATTTCCCGGTTATTCTTTTTGCCATCAAAATGCAAACTTATCTTGATCTCGCTCTGCTTAAACACCACGTAGACAAGATGCAGAACTCCAGGATTGTACGATCTTTAATCGACATGAGCAAGTCCATTGCACCATATTTCTTTTTTAATGCGTTCTCGTTAATAAGTATTGACATCTATTAAGTTGTGGAGACATTATTTATTTCAACGGAGAATGGTAACCATTTTCTTGTGTAACATTAAATTTAAGTCGGATACTCTTCTAAATGATTCTGACTTTCTTCCTGGTTTAAACCGTCTTAATTCACCCCGTCTCTCATCCATCTGAAACTGATACCCCAAACTGTCTCCAGCTTGCCAACACTGGTGACCTTTGAACGTGAAATAAACTGCTGACCTCCGAACGTGAAATAAACGCGCAACTTTCATAAAAAATAAAGATACATTTTTCTTGATCACTGAGCAACACAAATTCGTTGACAAACATTATTTTCATTATTTTTAATTTGTCGAACTTCTGTTTCTAGAAGCGTCGTTTCCAAACACTTGTAAAAGATGAATTTCTCGTTAATCATTTGCCTACTAAGTTACTTCGTCATATACGCGAATTGGTTGAATCAGATTATTGAAATAGTGTTTGTATTACGTTTACTAACTACCGTGCAGGCCATCCTTTAGCCAATGATGGAGACTGATACGGTGGTGCAACTTAACATAAATTAGACAGTGCAATACCTTCGATTATTCGGTAATTTATCCAGAGCTCATCGGTAAATTTCCCTTTAGCCAAATAGTAATAATAGATGCTTATAAAATGTGTAAATATTAAGGCATTACTACACCTATCTTTTTATGGATTCTTTTTATGGATTCCTAAAGAAAATACAGCTGGTGAAATCTTCTGTAAGTTATGTGGGCGGTGTGCGCGTTATATTGTGATGTCCTTTGCATACCCCACACAGCTAATGTTCCCAAGTATCGGGTCACTTTGATAGCAGATGCATTTCACATGAAACATCTGGTTGGTGGGGGTGAGACATATGGAACGTATTTTGCGCTTGTTTACATAACTCACCATTATAAGTAAACACATCGAAGTGGTGGTTTCTATGAGTATATATTCATTTATTTTAGCATTTGCAAATAATTTTGGAGTGAATTCGAATTTGTATTCCAACAATACTAAGACTTTCACCCTCGCGACAAAATTATTGATTCTGAGAAATACAATATTATCTTTAATAGTTTGAATATCTTACAATTGGTGTGTCTGCTGCTTGGTTTCGGGAAGCTTGACGGAAGTTTATTCACACTGTAAAATATTGCTTGTACAAGACGGTGGGTCGCTCTGAGATTAATTATTTCAAACTTCAACACATGTCTCAGATCTTAAGAAAATTATTAACAATTGCCCGGTGACATATCACAGTTGTTCTGTGATTTCTTTCTTGCGGGAATTGAATAGATCCTGCATTGTCACCCACATGGTCATTGCCGCTAGGACGTCCACGGCTTTGTAACCCATGCTGTATATGAAAGAATCTACTTGGACCATTTCGGGGTTCTCTTCGAGGCCGTACACAGTTTTGTAGCGAGTAAATCTCCTTATCCACGTGGGCTGATCGAATGAGAAACACGTGTATTTCGTTTCACATTCAAAATGGCTGACCTCGTTTATTCAACTCTCGTTACAAAGCAGAACGTTAATCTCGTGGGCAGGGGGATAACTCTGTTTGGTTAAAACATATAAGTGTTCTTAGCAAGAAACACTTTTACAAAACAAATATAATTGCTCGATACTGTTATAATTATTATCCAATAACCAACATTAACTTTCTATCAATCTTTTACGCACAGTGTAACAATTTCCCCGAATGTAAATTTTCTGTTATATTCAATTCTACAAAAATTGTAACACTACTCTTCTCATGAATGTAAGTTGAGAGAAAATCTATTTTATGGCTATGTACGAAAATTAACCCGGTTTAATCACTATTTTCAAAATGTTATACTCATTAGCATTTACCCAAAAAAGCAATATATACAGTCGGCAACCAATACAATAAGTAATGTTTGTCCGTTGCACGGCTAGCTTCGAAAAAGCAGAATTAAATTTATGCATTGGCGATGTAGTATAACGAATTGAACTTAACAAAATTATATATTGTTATCTTTCCATTTTGTTTTAGCTTGCGGGCTCACCCATCCCAGAAGTAAATACATTTCCCTAAAGCTGCAAAAAAGTAATGCTAACAAAGAATTACCCGTCGTCTGAACTAGTGAGGTCAGTATCACCACAAATCTATCGACAAGGAACTTGTCAGATCGAATGAAACTCTCGTATCGCTGTAGATGAAACATATGGCTACAGCAAGACACAACACGTGCCAGAATCTTGTCACAATGGGTTGTCGCTTTGCCATGGTAGTGTCATAATAGGGAAACAATTAATTTCAAATTTGGGTTTTGTTCATGGGTAAAATAACTAATTATCAGAATTTCCTTTAGTGTCATCTGTCAAAAATACATTTGTTAATTAAAATCGACGATGGACGGAAAATAGTTTTAAAATAATACTTTTTTTTATTTTGGAATAACCAGTTGGTCATAAATGAATAGCCCCAATAATAATGAATGTTTAAAATACTTAATGTGAAACATTGTTTCATTTTATCAACATTACACACAAAAACACACATATTATACTTTATTAACAAAACATCTTATCAATTCACAAGGTTATAGATGAAACATAAAGGATTTATAATATATCCGAAATAGAAATGTTGCTATGGCAAAAGACAATCAATTTCAGAATGGTTTCCATTACAAATAATAATAAAAATAGACACGATTGATAAGCGTTACGCTTGTAAGGCGTCTACCTCATGAAATAAAAAAGAAACAAGTAAGCAAGAAAAAACTTATCTTCAAGTGTTTGCCTCAGAATTTTCAGAGATTTTAATGTTAGTCAAAGAAAAAATGCCACTTAATTTCTGAGTAGTGGCTGACGTCTTATCTTATGAACAAAGTTTGATTTCTCTGAAAAAAATTCAAAAGAATATAATTTTTATCCGGTATTTATTCACGTGTTAACAGAGCGTATTTAAGTGGAAAAGTAGAGCCACATACTTCACAAACATATTTCTTTTTTAAATGTATCTACTCTGTCTTTTTCTGGGGATGGTGCATCCTACCAGATGCCAGACATTCACCTGCTATTCTAGAGATTCTGAGAGATCATTTTACGATTCAAACTGTTTTAGTGCAATGCTTTTGACATTTTTTGTAATTGCTGCACCAGGTAAATTGTCGGGTAAGTACAAGATCATAAATGGCTCGGATGATTACTGGAATTTAGCAATAGTATGTGTACGTATGTGTTGCAACCAACTTGGTTTTTGTGAAAGAGATAAAGCACATATTTCACAATGAAGTGGTTTCTTCAGTATAACGTTTTACTGAAAAAGAGCAACTTACTTCACATTTTGGTTTCTATGAAATATGCTTTCGTATGAGCTAAAACATATTAGACCTTTGTGTAAATGAATAGCAATAAACTTCAGTGGAATATATTCTTAAGTTTTATTATATGCAGCGACTTAAAGGATTCTTTTGAAAAAGACGAGTCACATATTTCACAAGAATGCGGTTTCTATCATTTATTTTCATGTGATGTAACATATTCTTTTTCTGTGTAAAAATGCCACACACCCCACAAGAATCTAATTTCCTTCCAGTATGTGTTCGTATATGACGCACCACATGTGGGTCTCTTGTAAAAAACATACACGGCAAAATAAATATTGTTTCACTCATGTATGTTTTCGCTTGTTTTGTAACATATGCTGTTTCATTCTAAATGAACTAAATAGTTTGATAATATTGTTTCTCTTAAGCATCAACATATTGGATTTGTCTGAAAAAAGAGCAATATACGGCACAGTAATTTCGTTTTAATTTAGTATGTGTTCAGCTGTGCTTATACCTAGTATATCTGTTTAAAAATTAAGTGCGAGAAATTAACAAGAATACTGTTTCTTTCAAAAAACTGTTCGCATGCAACATATTATAATTTATTTTAAAACGAGTACACAAATATTACGAACAATATATGTTATCTCTTTAAAATAAATAATTTTCATTTTCTTTCATTTCTTCGGGACGAATTTTGAATTTTGGAAGAATGCCCCATTCTTCTTAATTTCATACGATCACCCACTACTTACAAAATCTAACCGAGAGCTCTTTTCATGATTCTGGCTGTTCTCTTAAGTGCAGTTGTTTGGATTCCTCTTGCGCTCGGTTCACTAGGTATACCTGCCAAATACTTTATCAAGTTCTTCTACATAAGTACAGTGGCTCCTATGATAAGTAGAATGATGGAGATCTCTTTGAGATTCAAGTTTCCTTTCATATCATACATTAGACCTTGATATTTTGTTATCTTCTACCTTTCAGCTCTGTTTAGCCTCCCGTCATTAGGAACTCTTACCTCAACCTAAGTTCTCTCCAGTATGCACACGTATATGTCGCAACATACTTTGTTTTGTTGTAAAAGAAAAGCCACATACTTCACAAGAATAGTTTCTCTCCGGTATGCGTTCGCATGTGTTTCAACATATGTTGTTTTTGTGTAAAAGAAAAGCCACATACGTCACAAGAATATGGTTTCTCTCCAGTATGCGTTCGCATATGTCGTAACATACTTTGTTTTATTGTAAAAAAAGATCCACATACTTCACAAGAATATGGTTTCTCTCCAGTATGCGTTCGCATATGTTGCAACATACTTTT
Organism: Sepiola atlantica; assembly: GCA_963556195.1. Lineage (NCBI taxonomy): Eukaryota > Metazoa > Mollusca > Cephalopoda > Sepiida > Sepiolidae > Sepiola > Sepiola atlantica. The sequence goes on along the minus strand of OY744549.1, from coordinate 25,328,904 downwards.
TTTAGTTGTAAAAGAAGATCCACATACTTCACAAGAATATGGTTTCTCTCCAGTATGCGTTCGCATATGTTGCAACATACTTTGTTTAGTTGTAAAAGAAGATCCACATACTTCACAAGAATATGGTTTCTCTCCAGTATGCGTTTGCATGTGTTTCAACATATGTTGTTTTTGTGTAAAAAAAGAGCCACATACTTGACAAGAATATGGTTTCTCTCCAGTATGCGTTCGCATATGTCGTAATATATGTTGTTTACTTGTTAAAGAAGATCCACATACTTCACAAGAATATGGTTTCTCTCCAGTATGCGTTCGCATATGTTGCAACATATGTTGTTTTTGTGTAAAAGAAGAGCCACATACGTCACAATAATATGGTTTCTCTCCAGTATGCGTTCGCATATGTTGCAACATACTTTGTTTAGTTGTAAAAAAAGAGCTACATTCTTCACAAGAATATGGTTTCTCTCCAGTATGCGTTCGCATATGTTGCAACATACTGTGTTTAGTTGTAAAAGAAGATCCACATACTTCACAAGAATATGGTTTCTCTCCAGTATGTGTTCGCATATGTCGCAACATATTTTGTTTGAATGTAAAAGAATAGCTACATACTTCACAAGAATATGGTTTCTCTCCAGTATGTGTTTGCATATGTTGCAACATACTTTGTTTAGTTGTAAAAGAACCGCTACATATTTCACAAGAATATGGTTTCTCTCCAGTATGCGTTCGCATATGTTTCAACATATGTTGTTTTTCTGTAAAAGAGCCACATACTTCACAAAATATGGTTTCTCTCCAGTATGCGTTCGCATATGTTGCAACATACTCTGTTTAGTTGTAAAAAATAGCTAGTACTTCACAAATATATGGTTTCTCTCCAGTATCTGTTCGCATATGTTGCAACATATGTTGTTTTGTTGTAAAAAAAAAGCCACATACTTCACAAGAATATGGTTTCTCTCATTTTTCGGTTCAGTCGAAGTTCTCAGAAATCAAGCGCCCTCTGGGACTAACACCTAATTTCTATATGATACATAGATATCCGTATATTCCATTAATGTTCTCCTTTACTTGTCAAACGTTGACTTAGATAAATAACATAGTGTATAGTGATTCTCCAGAATTTGGTGCAACATAAATCATTCTATAACTATTTTAATAGATTATTCAACAAAACTGACCAATTTGCTGATAATTTTACTATAATTAAGATTTTTACCATTAGCAGTATCTGTTTCTTTTTCAGTATTTTTGCTACCTTAAATTTGAGTTGCAACAAGTATTAAGTTATTTCATAAAACTAGAAAGATCAGAAATACATATACAGTTTACAAGAAAGTTTTTTTCCAATATGTTATCACAAAGTTCGATTTGATGAAAAAAAGGAATCACATAGTTCATAAGGGTATGATTTCAGTCGTTTTCTGCTTTTAACTCTAGTTTCATTTTCATCAGGAAATCCAAAAATATATTTCCGTAAGACATTTCCATATTTCAAGTCACCAAGCCAATGAAGATAAATTCAAACTTTATAATACGTTTTTGTCTTATGAATGCTGGATATTCTGGAAATATGTAAAAAATAAAAGATTATTTTAAGTAAAAAATAAAAGAAACGTAAATACATGAAAATCTAATTAGACATTTTGCTCTCATTTGATTGTTGGAATTTCTACAATATAAAAATTTAAAAGACACATTTCAAGAAAAAATGTTAATCTTCATACATGTTCTGTGCAAACAAAATTATTTTTAAATGTTGACAAGATGATGTAACAGTTATTATTAAATGACAAAATTAGAGATGGACTAAAACGCAACGTTGAAGTATCCATCGAGTGTCTAGCATTGCTGATAAATAGAGTGTAGTTTTTGATATCAATGCATATAACAGGTTCTGTGCCAAGGGTCTGTCAGCAGTTAAGTAAGGAAAAGGGAGAATTTGCTTTTAACAAAGGAATCTTAATTCACAACATTCTCCAAAAAGCATTATCACCGGACAACCAAATCACGAATGGCCATTTCGGCACATGTCGACAACATATATGAAAGTGTTGCATCTACAACTTGCATTTCGGCATATGTCGACAACATATATGAAAGTGTTGCATCTAAAACTTGCATTTCTGAAATCTTCTTGTACTTTTGATTAGTTGTTCGGATTGGATGGTTTTCTATTTTGGAAACGAGCTTCCAGATGTCCCAAACATTATTACTAGAAGGAAGGTTTTTTCTATCTGTGAGAAATTAGTGTACATCTTCCCACCTTCGAGTATCCGTCGGCATATTAAGTGAAAGGCATGTGCTTTGTCAAAAGGATACGATAACTGAATGGATAATTTTTCACTGATATATGCTAATGGAGACAATCAGTATGATAAAAGAAGCCGATCTATGCACATGATGTGGGAGGCAATTAGAAGGGGGCAGAGCCTGTGTTACAGAAAATGTCGCTGTCTGTGACACCATGAGCTAAGACAAATACAATGAATCAATTCGAACAGCTGTCACACTGAAATGAAATAGACAAGGAACTTCAAGTAGATTGCCACTACTACCAGAAAAAATGGGCTTTGAATCTGCAATTGCATTTTGTTGATAGTGTATGTCCCTTTATCCGAAGAGAGAAAACTAGAATACTCAAATTCATGGCAAATGTTGGTATATGTGTTACCTCCTATCGGAGTGTTCACTACCTCACCTTCATCAACTGTGGGCTCACAAGGTTTAAAGTCTGGTGACTCTTATAGCGAGATAATTCGGCTGCCTTAGTAAAGTGTCTCAATTCACTTTTATCAGAGAGTGATTTACTCAAAGAATCATGACTGATAACAGCACAAGCATATAACAGCACCAGCTTGATAAACTTTACAATTGAGCTTAATTGTATACATGAAATAAACTAAATGTAGATTTACTGATCTGATACCATGGAATAAACAATTGAGATTTCATGATTTCATGTCATGGAATAAACGCTGGAGATTTAATGATTTTATCTCATAGAATATATACTGGAAATTGAATAATTTAATGTCATGGGATAAACGCTGGGCATTTAATAATTTTATGCCATGGAATAAACGCTGAACATTTAATGATTTTATCTCATGGAATAAACCGTGGAAATATAATGGTTTTATATCTCAGGGACAAAAGAATACAATATTCCATTTTTTTTTAATTAGAAAATTTTAAAAGAACGATGTTGGGTGAAAATGACAGAAAATTTGAGTTCGTTTCTTCCTGCAAAATTAAAAAAAACTGGTTTTATAATGTTAAGTTGTAGATCAAGAATACTTACGTCATTATCATCTGTAGCTGGACCCTGTCCTCTCCAAACTCTACAATAAATAGCTTGCTGAATCGTGCATCCATGATATATGAATAATTGCGTCTGTGTTTCCAGTGTATAAGAATTCTGGGGAAAGATCTGAACAGCATATTTATAGCCCCATAAGTCTCATTTCACTCTTTGCTAAAATATTTGAATCTTCAACAATCTAGTGTTCGTTTACCACCTCGTTAATGGCAAACTTAATTATGATTTAAGCAAGTCTTTTCCACTAATCTTAATTGTCACCAAGACAAAGTTCTTTTCCATTAAAAGTTATACGAAACCTTGTTAAACTAAAGATTGCAATGATGAAGAGAACCCTACCTCAGAGTTCATTATTGAAACTTATCGGTCTTACAGGTAACATGGATTTGAACAAATAGAAATGATTGCCGAAGCTTCTGCAAGAAAGGTGGTCACCCTCTAGCATGCTAGAAAACTTCTCACACCTGCTAGTGTCCAATATGTACAAAAAAATGTACAAAAGTAACAAAAAATCCATGCATTTTTTCTAAATATAATATACTTATATATATATATATATTTTCTAAAAATTACGTTCTGAAAGACAAAATTTAGATTTAATTGAAAAAGACAATTCTAGTCACTGTCACTTTTCAGCTTACCTGTCTATGCACTGTAATGGGATTTTCTTTTTAGGTATTGGTACAGCTTTTGAATCTTACATAACCGTCTTTTTAGTTGACCTCTTCCAGACGTTAATGTAAATATTTGAAAGATGTTGAAGCACTTTGCTAATTGGAAGGCGTGAGAAGCAGCTGAAAACTTTACCTGTTAATTGATTAAATGTAAAAATTACTTACAGGCAGGTGAAAATATAAGAAACATGATTAAACTGAACTGGTACAGCTTTTGAACTGTTCTGTTTACTTTTTTCAGATCCTAAAGCTGTACGAGTAAACCAAAAAAAAATACAATATATCTAAAAAGTTTTTCCTTGATTATGTTAGGTACACTCTTTGGTTTATAAATTTAAAAAACATAACTTAACGGAAACAATTTTTTTAAACTTTCCTAAAAAAAATAGTTCATTGATCTTCTCAGTCAAAAAATTAATAAATTTCCATAAAGATAAACATACAGTGAGTGTTTTTCTTTCATTATTATTAATGTAAAAAAATAAATAAATTATCATAAAGATAAACATACAGTGAGTGTTTTTCTTTCATTATTATTCATGTTAAAAAATAAATAAATTTCCATAAAGATAAACATACAGTGAGTGTTTTTCTTTCATTATTATTCATGTTAAAAAATAAATAAATTTCCATAAAGATAAACATACAGTGAGTGTTTTTCTTTCATTATTATTAATGTTAAAAAATAAATAAATTTCCATAAAGATAAACATACAGTGAGTGTTTTTCTTTCATTATTATTAATGTTAAAAAATAAATAAATTTCCATAAAGATAAACATACAGTGAGTGTTTTTCTTTCATTATTTACAAAACCACCTCGTTTTGATTTTCTCCGTCGATTTATGTCTTTCTGCGTCGGTTAAAGTCGGTTTCATTTTGTTCAAAAGTAACTTCCCCGCTTACAAGTAATTGCCGACAAGTTTGACGGCCAAATTAAATAACTAAAACAAGTTAGAAATAATAAATTATTAACTGTTTCTCCTGATTTTTTGTTTTTTACGAAACGCAAATGAAAGAAAAAGTAAATTGCGTTATAGAATTACAAGTAACAAAAAATCCATGTTTACTAATGCATTCTTCATATATATATATATATATATATATATATATATTCTTCGATAAATACTGAAATCTACTTAAAATCGTGTAATATGTATATTTTTATTATTTTTTTAAATAGCAGGGGGTAATTCAACTTAATTTAGGTAAAAGTAGCACCGATAAAATGGCAAAAGGAAATGAATAGGTTAAAATGGCACGAGGAAAAAATATAGATGAATATCTCACAATGAGTTTATTAAAATCTTGTCTATAATACATAAAGAGAATGCATGAGAAGTTTGTCAGATTAAAAACAAATTCAGCTACCTCCCCAATAAGATTTTAGTTATTAGGACTTACGTCTGAACACACTGAAAAACTTGAAAACAATAATTATAGGTAAAAAAGAAACAATCCCTTGATAACAGCTTCCGGCCTTTAAATCAGAAACCGACAAGTGGTTTTTATAAGCAAACTGTCCCTCGTCATGAAAATGTTTTTAGATTTATTTATTTTAGTTTTATTAGGGAATTCCTTAGGCAGGCTCATAGAGGATATACAATTATGGTGGGGTGCCAGTTTGTGGTTCATAGGCAAGCAAGTGTGATCTGGTGTGTTGGGTATCTTTCCTGGCGGTTCTCAAAAGTTGGGCAGGGGCAGAGAATGTCCAGAGGATTAGGAGCAAAGGCATGGCCAGAACAAAAGCATTCAGAAAGAAGAAAAGTTTCCGATATATTTACAAGTAGTGTTTATCAGAAAACAGTCCGTCGTCATTTTCGTCGGATTTAAGTGGGAGGATTTTTAATTACACTAGTTTTAAAACGTGGAAATCAGTCATGCAATCGAATAAAAAATAATTACTTGAAAATATTCTGTATTAGATATGTTATTACTATGATGTTTAAATATATTTAAATTTTGTTACATTTTTATTTATAAAAGAAAATATTCTGTATTAGATATGTTATTACTATGATGTTTAATATATTTAAATTTTGTTACATTTTTATTTATAAAAGAAAATATTCTGTATTAGATATGTTATTACTATGATGTTTAATATATTTAAATGTTGTTACATTTTTATTTATAAAAGAAAATATTAAACTATTTAAAAAATAAAGTATTTAAAAATGTTTTCATTACAAACTATTTAAAAAGGGTAATAAAGAATTAATTTAAAGTAAAACGTCTTCATTTTTCTTGTGTTTAAGTGTATTGTTAAATGTTGTTTTTTTTGTTATTTGGATATAAAATAGAACGTTTTTCTTCGAATGTATTTAATGCAAATCATTTTTTTTCTTTGTACAGAAGAGGAAAATGTTTTTTCTTTAGCTTTTGTTAAGAAGTTTTGAGTGTTTTCTGTGAAAATGTTTTTTTTTTTCATTTTAGTTTAATGAACAGATTTTTAGGCAAGGGAGGCTTGGCCTGCAGAGACTATACAATGAAGGTTGGAGTGTGCACCAGTTTCTGTTTCATGGACAAACGAGTGCGATCTGGGTTCATTTGGGTATCTTTTCTGGTGGAGGCAGAGACATTTTCAGAGGATGAGGAGCAAAGGTATTGTCACAACGTAACATGAGAACCCACTTTTGGGTCAGTTTGTGGTAAATGGAGGCATGTAACGAAATTTTGTTTTCAATATTTAAGAGGAAAATAAATATTTGTGGTGGATGGAAAGGAGTATGGGATAACTAAGCTTATATTTGGGGGGTACAATAAAATAATGTGTGAAAAAATATTCATTTTTTTTAGTGTAAAATAAAAAAAATAGTGTAGAAAATATTAGGGGTGGAGACCTCTTCGGGATAGTTAAAATGTTGGTCAAGTAAGTTTTTTAATGAGAAATCGTTGGTTTAAAAATAGGGGTGTGCTTTTTGACAAGAATTTATTTAAAGAAAAATGTTTATTTTTTTTTCTTGTGTTTAAGTGTATTGTCTTATGTTTCTATTTTGGTGGGTATTTGGATATAAAAAGGAAGTTTTTTTTTCAATTTATTTAACGCAACATATTTTTCATTGCACAGAAGAGGGACATGTCTTTTAGTTAAAAAGAAGTTTTCATTTTTTTGCGTGAACATGTTTGCAGTGGTTTTTTTTTCCTTTTAGTTTAATGAAAATATTTTTTAGGCAGGCCCGTAAAGGCTATACAATTAAGGTGGGTGGTGCGCCAGTTGCTGTTTCATGGGAAAACAAGTGCAATCTGGGTTTATTTGGGTATTTTTTCTGGTGGTGCTCGAAAGTTGAGCGGGGGGCTAAGGCATGCACAGAGGATGAGGAGAAAAGGCATGGTCAGAACAAAAGCATTCACGACAAAAAAGTTTCCTTTTTTTGTTGTTGTTGTTGGGGATTGCGATCCGTCCGTAGAAGGCCTATATCATTCAGCAACCTTCTAAGGAAGATAAAATAATTGCATGTAAAACAGAACGTTTATCTTTAAATAGTAATGAAATATATTTTATAAGTTTTCATCAGACTCAGGAACCGTGGGAATTGCTTAGACTTTCTCTGTTTTGCTTAAATCACGACTGCCAATTAATGGATGCTTATTCGGAATTAGCACCAACAGTAAATATTGTTGCTACATGTTATTTTATTGTGGAAAAAAACAATTCATCGCCAATACACACGCATTGTTTCTGCCCCACCCCCAAGAAAAATGTATGCTAAAACAGTAAATGTGTGTTCTGCACTATATGTAGAAAAACTGCCCCCTTCCCACATTTTGGGGGCAGCGACTTCTCCGATCCAACCAAAAATAAACTTAGTTAACCCACACTTACCTCCATCTCGCACAAATTCGAATTTCTCTCCAAAATATTGGAAAATGTTTTATCACACAACTCTAGTTATACTTAAATGGGACTCATTTTTCGTAAAATTTTTATAGGAAAGTGATTCCCCACTATAAGATATTTTTGTTTTTAAATCCATTCCTATTTTGCGGATATTCTTTCAGGCTGTTTATATGTAATCACAAAAAAAGTTGAATCTGATTTGTGAGTAGGAGATAAACTACGATGAGTGTTAAAAAAATAGCAAATTTTCTTTGATAATCTTGTAAATCAGTATTTCATTAGAAATAAAAATAAAATTTTATTTGATAATCTTGTAAATCAGTTTTTCATTAGAAATAAAAATAAAATTTTCTTTGATAATCTTGTAAATCAGTTTTTCATTAGAAATAAAAATAAAATTTTCTTTGATAATCTTGTAAATCAGTTTTTCATTAGAAATAAAAATAAAATTTTATTTGATAATCCTGTAAATCAGTTTTTCATTAGAAATAAAAATAAAATGTTTCTTTGATAATCTTGTAAATCAGTTTTTCATTAGAAATAAAAATAAAATTTTCTTTGATAATCTTGTAAATCAGTTTTTCATTAGAAATAAAAATAAAAATTCATTTGATAATCCTGTAAATCAGTTTTTCATTAGAAATAAAAATAAAATTTTCTTTGATAATCTTGTAAATCAGTTTTTCATTAGAAATAAAAATAAAATTTTCTTTGATAATCCTGTAAATCAGTTTTTCATTAGAAATAAAAATAAAATTTTATTTGATAATCCTGTAAATCAGTTTTTCATTAGAAATAAAAATAAAATTTTCTTTGATTATCTTGTAAATCAGTTTTTCATTAGAAATAAAAATAAAATTTTATTTGATAATCCTGTAAATCAGTATTTCATTAGAAATAAAAACAACATTTTATTTGATAATCTTGTAAATCAGTATTTCATTAGAAATAAAAACAACATTTTATTTGTAAATCTTGTAAATCAGTATTTCATTAGAAATAAAAATAAAATTTTCTTTGATAATCTTGTAAATCAGTTTTTCATTAGAGATAAAAATAAAATTTTATTTGATAATCTTGTAAATCAGTTTTTCATTAGAAATAAAAATAAAATTTTATTTGATAATCCTGTTAATCAGTATTTCATTAGAAATAAAAATATTCTTTGATAATCTTGTAAATCAGTATTTAATTAGAAATAAAAATAAAATTTTATTTGATAATCTTGTAAATCCGTTTTTCATTAGAAATAAAAATAAAATTTTATTTGATAATCCTGTAAATCAGTATTTCATTAGAAATAAAAATAAAATTTTCTTTGATAATCTTGTAAATCAGTATTTCATTAGAAATAAAAATAAAATTTTCTTTGATAATCTTGTAAATCAGTTTTTCATTAGAAATAAAAATAAAATTTTATTTGATAATCTTGTAAATCAGTATTTCATTAGAAATAAAAATAAAATTTTCTTTGATAATCTTGTAAATCAGTTTTTCATTAGAAATAAAAATAAAATTTTCTTTGATAATCTTGTAAATCAGTTTTTCATTAGAAATAAAAATAAAATTTTATTTGATAATCCTGTAAATCAGTATTTCATTAGAAATAAAAACAACATTTTATTTGATAATCTTGTAAATCAGTATTTCATTAGAAATAAAAACATTTTATTTGATAATCTTGTAAATCAGTATTTCATTAGAAATAAAAATAAAATTTTCTTTGATAATCTTGTAAATCAGTTTTTCATTAGAAATAAAAATAAAATTTTATTTGATAATCTTGTAAATCAGTTTTTCATTAGCAATTAAAAATAAAATTTTATTTGATAATCCTGTAAATCAGTATTTCATTAGAAATAAAAATATTCTTTGATAATCTTGTAAATCAGTATTTAATTAGAAATAAAAATAACATTTTCTTTGATAATCTTTTAAATCAGTATTTCATTAGAAATAAAAAATAAAATTTTCTTTGATAATCTTGTAAATCAGTTTTTACTTAGAAATAAAAAATAAAATTTTCTTTGATAATCTTGTAAATCAGTATTTCATTAGAAATAAAAATAAAATTTTCTTGTATAATCTTGTAAATCAGTATTTCATTAGAAATAAAAATAAAATTTTAAACTAAAATGTCGATTTTTGATGGGACGCAACGGTCGATACGTCTTAATTTGTTTTTGTTACTTGAATAAAAAACATTTTCATTTACCTTTTCTTGATGTAACAGTTCAACAACATGATCCAAATTAGTTTCTATTTTTTGTTGTGATTTAAAGAAAAAGATAAATAAAAACAATTAATGTTGCGACTATTGTGATTCTTGAAATTTATTTTCATTGCAAAACGTTATTTATGTTGGCCCTTCAAACACAAGTGGCGTAGATTGGTAAAAACAAAGAAAGGTTATTTAATTCCGATTCAAATCTTATTAAAGATTTCTTTTTAAAATAAAATTGGTTTAATACAAGATGTTAATGTTTTTTTAGATTTCTTGTTTAATCGTGCGCGTCATCTGACGTACGGATGACCAGAAATGACAAATAAAACCTTTTTGTTAGCATTTCTGAATAACAAAAATACTACTTGCATAATTAAATGCTACAAACAAGAGACATAATAAGTTCAATGAATTGGTTAACGTTATTATGAACAAAAAAGAACTTTCGGTTGATAATTTGTTTATTAAAATTAATTCAATAACATTTTTATTATTATAGTATATGTTTCTATTTATTTCAAACACTTACATTAATAATAAAATGTGTTTTTCAATGTAATATTATTTGTTTATTACTATATAAAACAAAAAAAATATTAAACAAATGTATTATTAATATTAAACTATAATTCGAAGGCGCATAAATAAATGCTAACAAAATGGTTTTATTATTTCCTTTTTGGTCATCCGTACATCAGATGACGCGCACAATCAAACAGGAAGTCACAAAAACATTTAAAAAATCTTGGATTTAACCATAAAATCATCATTTACCGACTTTTCTTTTACATTACAAACAATACTTAACATTAACGGAGAAGTATTTTTGATGCAATATTTACCTTATTGTAATTAGCGTCTTCTTGTACAATTTGACTCCCGGATAAATCAATTTCTCACTCAAATTTCATCGCAACCCTTTTTTAGCCACACTCATATTAAGAATTGATTGTTTCTTATAAAAGAAAAACTTGGAGACGTCGAACAAAATGAAATCGAGAATTTTGGAATAAACTAAAAATCGAAAAATATTAGGAAATTTACCAATCGAATAAATGTAATTAAATAATAAATATAATTAAGGATTTTTTTCTTCAAAATATAAACTAGAAAGAAGGAATATGCCCGTCATTAACTAATTTATCGTATCCATGTAAACAAACATATTAGACATTTGCATTGATTTAATTTCTTTTATTTGTCACAATGATAAAAAAACAAGATAAAATCAAGATTAAAAAACGATCGATTTTTTCGCCAACGTTGACAGTTGCATCGATTATCTTGAAAATCGACATCTTTAATTCTTTTGGTATTTTATAATTTCCTTTGTTTGCTAAAAATGACAAGATTACAAAAATGAATGTATTAAATCAATGTGTCTTCGAAAAGGAGGGGGTCAAGGGGTCAAGGCTATAAAAACGAACAACCTGCAGACACGGCCACCGTGTCTCCAGTGTTAGAACCTGCAGACACGGTCACCGTGTTTGCAGTGTTAGAACCTAGAGACACTTTAAATTCGTTTCGTTTTCGCTTTCGTCAGACACCGTTTTTTTTTTTCGCTTTCGTCTTGTTAAGTTAGTGTATTTCACGAGTTTTAAATTAGCGTATTTTAATCGGGCTATTTTATGAAAATGAAAGTTGGAGATACATTTTTAAATTATGCGGAATATAAGGCACAACTCAACGCATATGAGGAAGAACTATGCATAAACTATTTCGTAAGTGACTCCACATCCATAAAAAGAGCTAAAGTAAAACAGGCAAAACAAAAATTCAAGTAAGTTAGCTATATACATTTATTTACTATTACTTAAAGTAGGTATCCCAAACTACCCAGTTTTAAACATTGATGTGAACTCGGCAACGGAAAACTCGGCAACGGAAAATTACGTAATATGGTATCTTTTGTTTATTAAATTGTTAGGTGAAAGTACAGAATAGTTAACAAAGCCCCCTCACCCCATGTTAAGAATGGCTTTCTAAATGATGTTATTTGTAAATCACTGTGAGAAAAAGTGGTTAATCCATCGTTTCACAACTAAAATGACAGACAATGTATTTTTCTGATTTCTTTTCCGACCATACAACGATTTATTTGAAAAAAGAATTTCTTTTTTTTTTTTAAGTATTAAATAAAGTTGTTAGATAAAACAAGTTTTAGGCAAGATGAAAAAAAAAACACTGAATTAATGACCATTGGTGCTTATTTGTTTTATGGTGCTAATTTACTGTAGGACCCGCGCTACCGTTTTTTTTTCTTTACCCCCTTTTCGTCTGTTAGCTGTTATTATAAATGTCCTACAGTAAATTAGCACCACAAAACAAATAAGCACCAATCGTCATTAGCAAAAACTCAAAATCGCACTGAACAAAAAAAAAAAAAAAAAAACAGCTAACAGAATGAAAAAGGGGTAAAGAAAAAAAAAGGTAGCGCGGGTCCTACAGTAAATTAGCACCATAAAACAAATAAGCACCAATCGTCATTATCAAAAACACAAAATCGCACTGAACAAAAAACAAAAAACAACAGCTAACAGAACGAAAAAGGGGTCCTACAGTAAATTAGCACCATAAAACAAATAAGCACCACTGGTCATTATCAAAAACTAACAAACAAACAAAAAAATGACTACGAAAAGAAAAAACAAAAGCAGAATTATTCCAAGAATTTTTAAATAAATAGTTTTCATAATTCTTTTTTCTTCAATAAAAGTTCTATGAAATGACAAAAAAATCCTTTTCGGAGAAATTACGTACTTAAAAAAGAGCGAAAGAGAGCGTTAGCGATTTTCTGGAGGTTTTCTTTCCAGATTTAGCGGGTTTTCAAAATCGCTAGCGGGTTTTGAAAAGTAGCTCATTTACCGATGACTATTCTATACAATTACCAAAAGTTGTCATTCATTGAAAACCGCGTCGTATTATTTCTGCAATGTTATTTAATTCGAGAGCTTACTTTTTCTTAGAGTTATACTGATTTAATCAATGCGGAATTAAGGGATTTCTTTTTCATAAAATATGATAACTATATTTTAAAAGATATTTTTTTACGAAATAATACATTTGGACTGGGCTTTCTAATAAAGTAATAGGTTAACCGGGTATATGTTACGACGCTCAGCAGAGTAAAAACGCTAAAAAAAAACAAATATACAACAAATAAAAGTAACTGTCGTCGATAAAAGTTAATTTAAAACTGACCTGTGATATTTATTTGTATTTTTAAACCGTTCCAACTGCTATTTATTAGAAATCAGTAGTTTTGTCACACGAACTTGCAAAAAAAAAAATGGCGCTTGCTCGTAAGGAAGTGAGCACAAGACGCCATTTTGTCTAGAAAAAAGTACGAGTTAAAATGTGATGGTTACTGAATAATTTTGATTATTTTATTATATAAATAGATAAATTCATAAAAAATAAACTGTATTCTAATATAATATCTGCTAATATAACACGTCTATGTCTTCTATTATAGCAAGTCTTCTTAAAACGCGTTAAAATACGCTAAAGAAATACTGGCGGTGTCGTAAACTGAATGAGTTTTATTTTGTGTACATGCCACCGTGTCTCTAATATATAACGCGGCTGACACTGCAGACACGGTCGCCTTGTCTGCAGTGTTTGAACCTGTAGATACGGTGGCCGTGGCTACAGGCTCTGCCCTATAAAAACACGAGAGCGGGTCATTTCTTTGTTTAATTCTTATTCACGTCTGTCCGTGAAACACAACAGGTTTTATTAAAATAAAATCATCATTTATTGATATTTTTTACAAAACAAAACACGTATTTTTCATGCAATATTTACCTTATTGTAATGTCTTGACTTCCCGATCCATCGCCTTCACACTCATGGTTTCCAAAAGAGCGACAATCAAGGGAGGTAATTTCGTCCTCAAAATCCTTTGTTTTTATTTCAGAGATTATCTATTTACAATTTAATCGTTTCATGGTTTGTTTGTAAGAAACAGATTAAGCAGTAATTAAATTGTAACTTTACAAATCGAAAAGTAATTTCTTTCTTTTAAAGCCGATACATCAAATTATACCTGATTGGAAAGAAGAAGAACGGTGCAACTTCGGAAAAGCCTCAATACGGAAAACCGATAATATATAACAATGAAGACATACTGTATATATAGGTACGTGCAAAATTCAATATTTATTAATCAACAATCAAGGAATTTTTTTTTATTAATCTTAGTGAAAATTTATTATTTTTTTACAACAAAATACACCTTTACTAAAGTTATATTTTTATATATTATAGGTACGTGCAAAATCAATGGCCGATTCCCAAAATGAAAAAAAAACAGTTTATGTAGCATTTTTTATTTTTCCAAAAACTCTAATCATTAAAATCACATGAAATATTTTTTCAATTATATTATGTTTTTGGTGAAAATATTGATTAAACAATGCTTTATTCAATAATAATATCGCTAATTCAAAAAATTAATTTTTCTTCGAGTTATAGTGATTTTATTAACACGGTATTTACTGGCCTTTTTTTTTTAAATTTAATTGTTAACATCTACGATTCTTTATTTACATAATCAACATTAAAAAAATCAAGCATTTTTATTTATTAATCTATAAAAATATAACTTTAGTAAAGGTGTATTTTCTTTTTAAAAAATAATACATTTTCACTAAGATTTTAAAAAATAATAATGGTTTCATTATATTCCGGGATTGTTGATTAATAAATATTGAAAATCTCAGTAAAATTGGTTGATTTCCTGAATTTTAGTGTATTTTTAAGTGAAGAGGGGGTCAAAATAATTTTTCATTTTGAGAATCGGCCATTGATTTTGCACGTACCTATCAACTGCGGATCTATATATAATAATTAAATGTATTTACTTTTTCGCCAATATCTGATACTGGGTCCGTTTTTATTATGTGGTTTAAATAAATAAACACATTTCTTTATTTAAAAATCCCATCGGGTTAATTTTATTAACTATTTTCTTTAAATATCAATAAATAAAAAAAAATCATATTTTTTTACATATACAAATTTTCTTCAAAATGACGTTAATTTTATCTATTTTTTTAATAAAAATAAATAAAAAATGTCTGTAAAATAAAAATTCCATGATGTTTACCTTATTTAATTTCTAAGTACTTGTTCGTCTTTTACCATAGTCCGTTTTTCACAACTTTTTACTGACCATTTTTTTTTCTTTTTTCGGTGTACATTTACCTACAGGTTGCTAGAGAATTCCAGGGTTTAAGGATTTTTCTTCTCAAATGGGTTACATTTTAGGAGGGGGATCAGTTTCTAATGTAAAATCAACGTAAATTGATTCCCCTCTTTTTGACCATCTCAATTTAAAAAAAATCTTTTTCGGCGTACAATTACCTATCATGTTGATAGAGGATTCCTGGGTTTTTGGAAATAAATAATAACAAAAAAAGTTGGTCCATTAGAACAACACATGCAACATGGTCAAAAATGATCCCCCTCCTAAAATCTCAAATATTTGAAAAATATTCCCCAAAACCCCGTATTCTCTCGCGACATGATAGGTAATTGTAAGCAGAAGAAGAATTTTTAACATTTGAGATGGTCAAAAAGAGGCGGATAAGTCTACGTTGAATTTACATTGAAAACTGATCTCCCGTCTTAAAATCTAAATGTTTAGAATTTTGTTTTAAAAAAACCCCGGAATTCTCTGTCGGCATGATAGGTAATTGTACACCGAAAAAGACTTTTTTAAAAATTGAGATGGTCAAAAAGAGGGGGATCAGTCTACGTTGAATTTACATTGGAAACTGATTCCCCCTTCCTCAAATATAAAATTTTTTTTTTTAAATAAAAAAAAAAACGGGATTCTCTAGCAGCCTGATAGGTAAGTGTACACCGAAAAAACAACAAAAATATGATCAGTAAAAAGTTGTGAAAAACGGACTATGGTAAAAGACGAACAAGTACCAATTTCTTTATTTTATATTACTTACAAAACGTGTAAACAATTTTTATTTAATAAATTTGTTTATTACGTAAACAATTTAGGTACGTGCAAAATCAATGGCCGATTCTCAAAATGTAAAAACATTTTGACCATCCCTACACTTAAAAATTCACTAAAATTCAGGAAATCAACCAATTTTAATGAAATTTTCAATATTTATTAATCAACAATCAAGGAATGTAATGAAACCATTATTTTTGTTTTAATACTTAGGGAAAATGTATTATTTTTTTAAAACAAAATACACCTTTACTAAAGTCATATTTTTATATATTAATTAAACAAATGCATTAATTTATTTTTTTATGAAAATAAAGCATTATAGATGTTAACAAATAAAAAATAAATATTTTGTATATATTACGAAAAAGGCCCCTAAATACCGTGTTAATAAAATCACTATAACTCGAAGACCATTTTTTTTAAATAGCGATATTATTATTGAATAAACCATTGTTTAATCAATATTTTCACCAAGAAAATAATATCATTTCTCGGAAAATAAAAAAATCGACATAATTATATTTCCGTTTCATATATAAATGTGGTATCATCAGCGCAAGATTTTTTTTTATAATCTTGAAAATAAACCAAAAGTTGGCAAATTTGAGACCCAGAAACATAACGAAAAATAGAATTTAAAAATTGAATAATTTCTACTAACGATTCACTTGGATTGGTATGGTGGCCCTGTTCTGTAATAACCAGGTGGGATTAACCCTCCACACCACTCACTTTTACATCGCCCTCCAAATTTGATTTTTAGAGATTCAACAATTTCGTTTATTTCACAATTTCTTGTCAATTATTTGGAAAGATTTGTATTTGTTTTGTCCTTTTTTCATTAACAAATATTAAAGTTAAAAACAAATATTTATAAATAAATAAAGAGAATTCAAACATGACATTTTCTTTTCAAAATTGAATTCTATTTATTAATATATAATTGTTTTAACTTTTTCAATGAATAAATTGTCAGTGTAGTCATTGACTTTAATTTACTTTTACACACATAAAATTAAAAAAAAAACACTTTATTTTAAAAAGAATCAATGTCGTTACGACACGTTACGACACGTTAAGAATAAATCGAGTAACTAAAGTTTTTAATCATCATGTACAAAAATTGATAAAATTGACGCAGTTCGTAACGTAAAAATAATTTTTAACATTTAAAAAAGTTTCATTTAAAATTCTAAGGATAAACATTAGTAAACAGACGTCATCAATAATTTCAGAGTATTACTAAATTAAAAACTAATACCAAGTTAAATAAGAACCTTTTTAGTTAAAAATAAACTAAGATCTTAATTGTGTACACTCACACATATTCTAATTAAATAAGCATTTCCTTTTTTATTACAACCAAATAAGGGTACTTAAATTTCTTTATAAACTTAAAAAGAATAAAGAAATTAATGGATAATGATTTCTCAAGTTCTATGAACTATTACAAATTTATTTTTACCGTAGTTTTAAAAATTATCTTGGTTATTTTAATAAATTGAAAATTGTACATCTTTTAAAGTTACCCTAGAGTTCATTCGAAAACAACTACACAACTAATCTTTAAACTGTTATATTGTTAAAGCGTATGGTGGCAAGCAGAAAGGAATAGACAACACAGGATGGAAATTATAAAAATTCAATCATTTACTTTCCAAGCAAACGGAAGGAAATTACAAAGAATTGTCGTCGTTGTTGTTGGTGGTAGTGATGGAAGCAGCGGCGGCACTTGTTGTTGGTAGGAGTAGACATAGCGATGGCTGTTGTTGTTGGTGGTGGTAGGAGTAGACACAGCGATGATTGCTGTTGTTGGTAGGAGTAGACGCAGTGATGACTGTTGTTGTTGTTGTTGGTAGGAGTAGAAGCAGTGATGACTGTTGTTCTTGGTAGGAGTAGACGCAGCGATGATTGTTGTTGTTGGTAGGAGTAGACACAACGATGACTGTTGTTGGTGGTGGTGGTAGGAGTAGACACAGCGATGATTGCTGTTGTTGGTAGGAGTAGAAGCAGTGATGACTGTTGTTGTTGTTAGTAGGAGTAGACGCAGTGATGACTGTTGTTGTTGGTAGGAGTAGATGCAGCGATGATTGTTGCTGTTGGTAGGAGTAGACGCAGCGATGACTGTTGTTGTTGTTGTTGTTGTTTTGTCGTTAGTAGGAGCAGTAGCGCCGATGGTCGGGGCGGAGCGGCCGCGATATCCACCGCAGCAGCCGCGGGTCTCGGCGGCCAGTGGTCTCTCTGCCTGCCTGTTGCTTGACCCCACTATTAATAGAAAAGTGGCGGAAGTAGTAGTAGGCATATGTCTTCGGATGAAAGATGGCCCCATAATTCAGAAAATTGTGTTTCTTTTGGGACGTTCTTTTAGCCACAGTGAGCATGGCACATGGGCAATCCGCATGTAATTGCTATGGTAACAAGTATGATCATGTGCTCCGACTTTTGTGCCATCACAGCGATTGCAGAACGAGTCCCAATGCAGCCGATTCAACTTTTAAGCGGTCGGGAATCACGTACACAAGGCTTACTTGGGTAGCGGTCGTCACAGTAACACGTGCTGACAGTATGACGGCGTCTTCAAATCAAAATGAGATCTAAAATTATAACAAAACTATTAAAAAATAGCATCTGAATGTTTAAGTAATTGAGTGTTTGAAATATCGTTTGTTAATTTCAGTTTTAGAAGAAATGTTAAAACTTATTTTAGCTTCATGTAGAAATTCCATTTATTGTAAATATTTCATTTAAATAGTCTGTTATCTAGTTTGAAACTTTTCCTGCTTGGTTTAGTTCTTGGATATAAACAGGGAGTTTTTATGGAGAGGGATGATGAGAACTGTAGACACTAGGGCTTTGGATTAGTGGGAGGGTTAAAGGACAGTTAATGCGCCGTTTTCATCCGAACCTATGGTTAGTGGTAAGGTTAAAAGATGGTTGTTTTTATAACCACCCAATAAAACACACAGCATATTTTCCTTAACACCCCAACGCCTAAATTCTGGTTATATGCACGTAAATAGGAAATGTGTGAATCATTTTACATTAAATTTATTTGAGAAATAAATTTCATTTAATATAATTTTTTTTTAACAAACGTTTTCAAGGTGTTTACACGTAACTGCCTTAATAAAGTAGAATCTCTTTTTTGACGAATGGGGGGGGGAGTATATGTCCTCATCTATTTATATTGTAGATATAATTTTTGTTTTAATTTGATAAACTTCTTAATGTTTTCTCTTTACATATTTTATCAAATTCTTTGACAAACTCATTGTAAGATTTTATCTTTTTCATTTGTGCTATTTTCCCTATTCATCCACTTATGCCATGTTTACCTACGCCATTGTTACCGTGCCATTTTTACCTATGCCATTGTTACCGTGTCATTTTTATCAATGCCATTGTTAACGTGCCATTTTTAACTGTGCTATTGCTACCGTGCGATTTTTACCTATGTCATTGTTAACGTGCAAATTTTACCTATACCATTGTTAACGTGCAAATTTTACCTATACCATTGTTAACGTGCAATTTTTACCTATACCATTGTTTACGTGCAATTTTTACATATACCATTGTTTACGTGCAATTTTTACCTATACCCTTGTTTACATGCAATTTTTCCTATACCATTGTTACCGTGACATTTTACCTCTACCATTGTTTACGTGCAATTTTTACATATACCATTGTTAACGTGCAATTTTTACATATACCATTGTTTACGTGCAATTTTTACCTATACCATTGTTACCGTGACATTTTACCTCTACCATTGTTAACGTGCAATTTTTACATATACCATTGTTTACGTGCAATTTTTACATATACCATTGTTTACGTGCAATTTTTACCTATACCATTGTTACCGTGACATTTTACCTCTACCATTGTTAACGTGCAATTTTTACATATACCATTGTTAACGTGCAATTTTTCCTATACCATTGTTACCGTGACATTTTACCTGTACTATTGTTTACGTGCAATTTTTACATATACCATTGTTAACGTGCAATTTTTACCTATACCATTGTTTACGTGCAATTTTTACCTATACCATTGTTTACGTGCAATTTTTACCTATACCATTGTTTACGTGCAATTTTTACCTATACCATTGTTTACGTGCAATTTTTACCTATACCATTGTTTACGTGCAATTTTTACCTATACCATTGTTTACGTGCAATTTTTACCTATATCATTGTTTACATGCAATTTTTCCTATACCATTGTTACCGTGAAATTTTTACCTATGCCATTGTTACCGTGCCATTTCCTCTCCCATTTTTACGTGAGCTTTCGATTTTCATCAAATTCATTCGTGATAATCGGCTATATTACCTCCACATATAACCATTTTAGTCAATAGTTATCGATAAAATAGTTGAAGAAGTTATAACAGCAGCAGGTATGTTTTATTAAGGGCGATTTGTGACTTTCATACTTTCGTTTTCACTCAGCAGCAAATAACGCCGTTTCTCTCATACGGATGGACAGAAATGATAAAAAAAAAACTTTCTCCACAATTAATACCAATTTCAGATTTGTCCAACGAATGGATTACTTTTATTTCGTAATAAACAAATAATTAACAGAATACCGAATCTATTTTTTAAATAATTTATTTGTTTTTTTATTTTATTGTTTTGAACAAATAGCAGAGGATATGTTTTAAGATATCTTTGAAAAGGGTGACGGAATTAATTACAAACCGGAAGTAATTTTATATGTTGCCGAGAAATTGGAAATCTCGTTTGCGAAATCTCGTCTGATTTCTCGGTCATGTCTAAAACTAGACTTGTGAAATACCAAATTTGACGAAATTTCTGAAGTCGTGTATTTTATCATCTAAAGAATTTGTAAAGTCGTATATTAATCATATTTTTTCCAGAAATGTGTAAAGTCGTATATTAATATTTTTTAAAGAAATTTGTAGTATATTTTATCATTTAAGAAAATTTGTAAAGTATATTTATCATATTTCTTAAAGAAATTTATAAAGTATATTTATTTATATTATTTGTTTAAAGAAATTTGTAAAGTATATTTATATAATTTTGTTGAAACATTTGTAAAGTATATTAATCATATATTTTAAAGAAATTTGCAAAGTATATTTATCATTTATTTAGGAAATTTTAAAAGATTTTTAAAGAAATGTGTAAAGTCGTATATTAATATTTTTAAAAGAAATGTAGACGTGCTTTTTCCCCCCAAGAAATGTTTTTCAGCAACGGAATGTGATTTTTTTTTATTCAAGAAACAATTTAGAAATAAGAATATATTTAAAGAATAAACAATGTTTTTGAGCAATGAAATAATGTTTTCCCCCCTTTTGGGAATAGGAATAAATAATTTTGAAATAATAGTGAAAATGTGGTTTTCCAAAAAATACATGAAATGTTCTTTTTGGAAATATTGTGAAAAAAAAAGGAAAGGGGGTGGTACTTACAGATTGTGTGCTCAGCGTTTGGGGTATATGTTGCCAACATGAGTTACAAAGAAGGAATGACTTTTATAGTCAGGAATGAGTGAGGAATTGTGGGAGTAATTTCACCTATAACTACGGATGCAATTCTTCTGTTGTTGTTGTTGTTAACACCATTACAGTTCTAGTTTCGTTAGAGACCAGATCGATTGTAAGTTACTCCCCAGATGTGTTTCTTGATTGATACCTGACTCTGTTGGCGTGGGTCGCTTAAAGAGAACTCTTTTTGCAATATGTTGGACATGATATTTAGAGGCGGTACACAGATGGGAGTCTGCAGCTGCTGGGAGGGGGTTACTACAAAGGAAGCAGAACTTCTTCCTGGAGTTGATGCAGAAACTGGATCCGTAAAAGAACTGGTAGTAGGTGAAGCCAAGGAACAATCTAGTCCATCCAACTGTAAGTGATATTCCATAAGTTGGGACACCCAGCTAACCTGGCTCTAATTCCTGAGAGTGACGTACTGGAAGCCGGGGTTAGCTGGGCGTCCCAACTTATGGAATATCACTTACTTCAGGTTTTGTTAATTTGAATTCCTCTTCTTTTGATTTCATTTTGTGCAATTTTCAATCGTAGTATTTAGAAGTGTTATCTTTACTGCGGTTGGTCCATGGAGGGTTTTCAACAAGCCGTACAAATAAAACAGGCAGATCGTGGGTGTTGAGCAATCGGCTCTGGATGCCGAGACAAAGCTCGTTTAAATTATCTGTGCAATATATACGGCAAACCCATATGCCTCCTTAGAAGCGTCGCAAAAGATGTACATGTCACCAGGTTGTCATTCAACCAGAATCTGTCGATTATAATGGAAATCACTTAACCCTGACAGATCTTTACCAAGTTCCTTCCAGCCACTCAGAACATCAGGGGAGAGAGGATCGTCCCAACCAGAACCATTCTTCCACATAGTCCTAATAAGTATACGACTGCGGATCGTAACTGCGAGACAGAGAGACAGTCCTGGGAACAAATTCGCCGAGATCCACATAGGCAGTATCCTTCCCAGGATTATATTCCAGTATATCTTGGAATATTCAAATCACTGGACCAACATTCAGTGGTTCTGAGATGACCACCGACCACATGAGTTTCCAGAATTTCTTGTCGAGATTTCCAAACTGTGTGATTGGAATGGCCAATGACGCTGAACGTCTCAATTTCCAAAAGTGTTCTCTGTCCGACAGAGCGCTGCGGTTGATCAACCATCTGATGTACAGGTGGTGTTGTCCTGGCTATTATCCCAATCTATGACCAGCAAAAACATATTTGCTAAGTACAGACTCAAGGACATCATGCAAATGAATCAAGAGTTGGAGTCTCTGTTTAAGTATGTGGCCACTACACATAATTCAGCAGATATGATCACAAGAGGGATGACATTGATGAAGTTCGAATCCAGCTTTGAGTGTTGGTGTACTGGTCCTTCTTGGCTACGTGAAGGAATCCTCTGGTGGCCGGCACAGGAATTACCCTGCCTGAATGAGGATTGCCAGCGGATGGCTCATACTTCGATGAACTGCGCTCTGGTCGAGGCCCAAGAATGCCCTTCAATTATACCCATTCACAGATTTTCTACCTTCTCTCGTCTGCTGAGGGTCACCTCGATGGTGTTCATGTTCTTGGCCATCAAGCTAAGACGAGAATGGGACAACGATTTCAAAGCAGCGATTTACCTAATGAAAACTCTTCAGGGACAATAATTTCCATCAGAGCTTGAGTACTTGAACGAGCCGGTGGGAAGCTCAGGGCCCACGCGAGTTCGCACTTTGGATCTTTTTCTGGATTCTGATGGGTTGATCCGGTATAGGGGAAGGATTAATCGATCATTGCATCTTTCCTACGAAGTAAAAAATCCAATTTTGATAGGAAACGTCATCTGATTACTAGACTAATAATCTTAGACTGCCATGCAAGATGTTCCCATCTAGGAACTGGATCAACCTTGGCTGAGTTAAGGCGGAGCGGCTACTGGGTCCCTAAGGGAAGACAGGCAGTCAACAAGGTCTTAGCATCTTGTGCTAGATGCAAGAGGTACAATTCCAGATCCGTGCTACCAAATTCTGTGGCCAGCCTACCGACTCCTCGTGCAGATTTTGGAGTGCCTTACCAACACACAGGAGTGGACTTCACCGGCCATCTTTGGGTAAGGGATAAAAGCCTGGACAGGAAAATGTACTTGCTTCTTTTCACTTGCCTGAATGTGAGAGCTGTCCATATAGAGGTAGTTCCGGACATGAGCGTGCTGTCCTTTTTTCAAGCTCTCGCACGTTTCACTAATCAACATGGAGTTCCAGAAGCCATATACTGTGACAATGGCAAAACCTTTCTCGGAAGTGGAAGACTCTTTAGTCGTCTCTCTCTGCTACAGGAGTACCAAAGCAAATTTGGATCATGTTGCATGGAGCTGAAAACAATCCCCCTGTTTTCCCCGTGGTATGGCGGAACTTGGGAACGTTGCATTAAGACAATAAAAAACTGCCTCTTCAAGATTCTTGGCAGGGGTAAATTGGATTATTTTACTCTCTTGACGGTGCTCTCCGATATTCAGAGATCAGTAAATAATCGACCTTTGACATACCAGGTGTCTTCGGATAATCATGCTACGGCTATCACTCCCAACATGTTCCTGAAGCCCAACAAGAGCCCCGGGTTAATACTGCGGTTGGGGAAGATCGATCTTGCTACGTCGGTGCCACCCAGCAGGGAGAAGCTTATCAAAACTATAGAGCTCAGGAACCAATGTTTGTTGGAATTCCACGAGTTGTGGTACAAGGAATACCTTCTGGATTTGGGAAGGAAATCTCCAGGACGTTCTCGATTGCGATCAGAGAACCGCCTTCAGAAGAATGATGTGGTCCTTGTTAAGAGCCCCCTAAAGCCAAGGCCGTTTTGGATTTTGGGGACCATTTTGGATCTTATCCAAGGCGATGATGGTGTAGTTAGATCAGCCCATGTCAGGAGAGGAGATGGTCTTGAAGAGGTCCACTTGCTGAAACATCTGTTTCCTTTGGAACTTTCTCTAACACCTGACGACAGTATTACAGAATCTCCGATCAGTGATTCAATTCAACCAACTGGGGACGCCCCTGCTGCGGATGAGGACAGAGAGCCTTCGTGTTCATCTCCTGTTGCTGAAGACCATGTCTGGTTGTGTCCAGTATGCAATGCCCCTCACGGAAATCTTGACATGATTGGATGTTATTTGTGCGACGAGTGGTTCCACTTTCGATGTGTCGGCATTGACCACCCACCTCCAAGACGACAAAAGTGGTACTGTCGTGAATGTGCCCCCCCCACAGAAAAGACGCAGGGGTAGGTCGAGTCTACTACCTATGTAAAACTCAATTGGCGGCAGGTATTCGTAGGGGAGAAAGGAGGATACCTGCATCACTGTCTCATGCAAATTGTGATTGGGACACTACGACCGTTTACTCCTTTTGAGGCACTCATTGTTTTCTTTTTTTTCTCTTCTGACCTTTTTTTTGTTGTTGTTTTGGTTGGGAGTGTGTGAAAAAAAGGGGGGGTACTTACGGATTGTGTGCTCAGCGTTTGGGGGATATGTGGCCAACATGAGTTACAAAGAAAGAATGACCTTTATAGTCAGGAATGAGTGAGGAATTGTGGGAGTAATTTCACCTATAACTACGGGTGCAATTCTCCTGTTGTTAACACCATTACAGTTCTAGTTTCGTTAGAGACCAGATCGATTGTAAGTTACTCCCCACATTTGTTTCTTGATTGATACCAGACCCTGTTGGCGTGGGTCGCTTAAAAAGAACTCCTTTTGCAATATGTTGGAAATGATATTTAGATGCGGTACCCAGATGGGAGTCTGCAGCTGCTGATGGGGGGGGGGTTGAAGCCAAGGAACAATCTAGTCCATCGAACTGTAAGTGATATTCCATAAGTTGGGACGCCCAGCTAACCTGGCTCCAATTCCTGAGAGTGACGTACTGGAAGCCGAGGTTAGCTGGGCGTCCCAACTTATGGAATATCACTTACAGTTGGATGGACTAGATTGTTTCTTGGCTTCACCTACTACCAGTTCTTTTACGGATCCAGTTTCTGCATTGGCTCCAGGAAAAAGTTCTGCTTCCTTTGTAGTAACCCCCCCCCCAGCAGCTGCAGACTCCCTTCTAGGTACCGCCTCTAAATATTTTTTCCAACAATATTTAGTGAAAATAATGTGGGTTTTTTTTTTTGGGGGGGGGGGGGGGGTATTTTGTGAAAATAATGATTTTTGGGAAATATTTTATTAAACGTAACCATAATAGCGTATCCAGTACAGTATATTGACGAATAAATTTGTG
This sequence comes from Sepiola atlantica, assembly GCA_963556195.1. Taxonomy (NCBI): domain Eukaryota; kingdom Metazoa; phylum Mollusca; class Cephalopoda; order Sepiida; family Sepiolidae; genus Sepiola; species Sepiola atlantica. Next base: position 25,303,051 of record OY744549.1, on the reverse strand, counting down.
TTAAATCGGCGGCGCCAGGAAATTTCTGCCCAAAAATAATAGTCGCAATATGAGTGAAGGTAAAAAATAAAGTAAATGTCAACAGTGATGATAAAATGAAATAAAACTTTTTTTAAAATTCATACAATATTATTTTGTAAATGAAAGAAATAAAATGAGATTTATTCGTTGAATAACAAATAAAATTGATAAATTAAGTAATTAATTCCGGGTTGTAATTAATTCCGAATCCTTTGATAAACCCTAAATTAAATTTATAACATATTCAATTAATTCCTTTGATAAACCCTAAATTAAATTTATAACATATTAAATTAATTCCTTTGATAAACCCTAAATTAAATTTATAACATATTCAATTAATTCCTTTGATAAACCCTAAATTAAATTTATAACATATTCAATTAATTCCTTTGATAAACCCTAAATTAAATTTATAACATATTCAATTAATTCCTTTGATAAACCCTAAATTAAATTTATAACATATTCAATTAATTCCTTTGATAAACCCTAAATTAAATTTATAACATATTCAATTAATTCCTTTGATAAACCCTAAATTAAATTTATAACATATTCAATTAATTCCTTTGATAAACCCTAAATTAAATTTATAACATATTCAATTAATTCCTTTGATAAACCCTAAATTAAATTTATAACATATTAAATTAATTCCTTTGATAAACCCTAAATTAAATTTATAACATATTCAATTAATTCCTTTGATAAACCCTAAATTAAATTTATAACATATTAAATTAATTCCTTTGATAAACTCTAAATTAAATTTATAACATATTCAATTAATTCCTTTGATAAACCCTAAATTAAATTTATAACATATTCAATTAATTCCTTTGATAAACCCTAAATTAAATTTATAACATATTCAATTAATTCCTTTGATAAACCCTAAATTAAATTTATAACATATTAAATTAATTCCTTTGATAAACCCTAAATTAAATTTATAACATATTCAATTAATTCCTTTGATAAACCCTAAATTAAATTTATAACATATTCAATTAATTCCTTTGATAAACCCTAAATTAAATTTATAACATATTCAATTAATTCCTTTGATAAACCCTAAATTAAATTTATAACATATTCAATTAATTCCTTTGATAAACCCTAAATTAAATTTATAACATATTAAATTAATTCCTTTGATAAACCCTAAATTAAATTTATAACATATTCAATTAATTCCTTTGATAAACCCTAAATTAAATTTATAACATATTAAATTAATTCCTTTGATAAACCCTAAATTAAATTTATAACATATTCAAATAATTCCTTTTATGAACCCTAAATTAAATTTATAACATATTCAATTAATTCCTTTGATAAACCCTAAATTAAATTTATAACATATTCAATTAATTACTTTGATAAACCCTAAATTAAATTTATAACATATTCAATTAATTCCTTTGATAAACCCTAAATTAAATTTATAACATATTAAATTAATTCCTTTGATAAACCCTAAATTAAATTTATAACATATTAAATTAATTCCTTTGATAAACCCTAAATTAAATTTATAACATATTAAATTAATTCCTTTGATAAACCCTAAATTAAATTTATAACATATTAAATTAATTCCTTTGATAAACCCTAAATTAAATTTATAACATATTAAATTAATTCCTTTGATAAACCCTAAATTAAATTTATAACATATTCAATTAATTCCTTTGATAAACCCTAAATTAAATTTATAACATATTCAATTAATTCCTTTGATAAACCCTAAATTAAATTTATAACATATTCAATTAATTCCTTTGATAAACCCTAAATTAAATTTATAACATATTCAATTAATTACTTTGATAAACCCTAAATTAAATTTATAACATATTCAATTAATTCCTTTGATAAACCCTAAATTAAATTTATAACATATTAAATTAATTCCTTTGATAAACCCTAAATTAAATTTATAACATATTAAATTAATTCCTTTGATAAACCCTAAATTAAATTTATAATATATTAAATTAATTCCTTTGATAAACCCTAAATTAAATTTATAACATATTCAATTAATTCCTTTGATAAACCCTAAATTAAATTTATAACATATTCAATTAATTCCTTTGATAAACCCTAAATTAAATTTATAACATATTAAATTAATTCCTTTGATAAACCCTAAATTAAATTTATAACATATTAAATTAATTCCTTTGATAAACCCTAAATTAAATTTATAACATATTCAATTAATTTCTTTGATAAACCCTAAATTAAATTTATAACATATTCAATTAATTCCTTTGATAAACCCTAAATTAAATTTAATACATATTAAATTAATTCCTTTGATAAACCCTAAATTAAATTTATAACATATTAAATTAATTCCTTTGATAAACCCTAAATTAAATTTATAACATATTAAATTAATTCCTTTGATAAACCCTAAATTAAATTTATAACATATTCAATTAATTCCTTTGATAAACCCTAAATTAAATTTATAACATATTCAATTAATTCCTTTGATAAACCCTAAATTAAATTTATAACATATTCAATTAATTCCTTTGATAAACCCTAAATTAAATTTATAACATATTCAATTAATTCCTTTGATAAACCCTAAATTAAATTTATAACATATTAAATTAATTCCTTTGATAAACCCTAAATTAAATTTATAACATATTCAATTAATTCCTTTGATAAACCCTAAATTAAATTTATAACATATTAAATTAATTCCTTTGATAAACCCTAAATTAAATTTATAACATATTCAATTAATTCCTTTGATAAACCCTAAATTAAATTTATAACATATTCAATTAATTCCTTTGATAAACCCTAAATTAAATTTATAACATATTCAATTAATTCCTTTGATAAACCCTAAATTAAATTTATAACATATTAAATTAATTCCTTTGATAAACCCTAAATTAAATTTATAACATATTCAATTAATTCCTTTGATAAACCCTAAATTAAATTTATAACATATTCAATTAATTCCTTTGATAAACCCTAAATTAAATTTATAACATATTCAATTAATTCCTTTGATAAACCCTAAATTAAATTTATAACATATTCAATTAATTCCTTTGATAAACGCTAAATTAAATTTATAACATATTCAATTAATTCCTTTGATAAACCCTAAATTAAATTTATAACATATTCAATTAATTCCTTTGATAAACCCTAAATTAAATTTATAACATATTCAATTAATTCCTTTGATAAACCCTAAATTAAATTTATAACATATTAAATTAATTCCTTTGATAAACCCTAAATTAAATTTATAACATATTCAATTAATTCCTTTGATAAACCCTAAATTAAATTTATAACATATTAAATTAATTCCTTTGATAAACCCTAAATTAAATTTATAACATATTCAAGTAATTCCTTTTATGAACCCTAAATTAAATTTATAACATATTCAATTAATTCCTTTGATAAACCCTAAATTAAATTTATAACATATTCAATTAATTACTTTGATAAACCCTAAATTAAATTTATAACATATTCAATTAATTCCTTTGATAAACCCTAAATTAAATTTATAACATATTAAATTAATTCCTTTGATAAACCCTAAATTAAATTTATAACATATTAAATTAATTCCTTTGATAAACCCTAAATTAAATTTATAACATATTAAATTAATTCCTTTGATAAACCCTAAATTAAATTTATAACATATTAAATTAATTCCTTTGATAAACCCTAAATTAAATTTATAACATATTAAATTAATTCCTTTGATAAACCCTAAATTAAATTTATAACATATTCAATTAATTCCTTTGATAAACCCTAAATTAAATTTATAACATATTCAATTAATTCCTTTGATAAACCCTAAATTAAATTTATAACATATTCAATTAATTCCTTTGATAAACCCTAAATTAAATTTATAACATATTCAATTAATTACTTTGATAAACCCTAAATTAAATTTATAACATATTCAATTAATTCCTTTGATAAACCCTAAATTAAATTTATAACATATTAAATTAATTCCTTTGATAAACCCTAAATTAAATTTATAACATATTAAATTAATTCCTTTGATAAACCCTAAATTAAATTTATAATATATTAAATTAATTCCTTTGATAAACCCTAAATTAAATTTATAACATATTCAATTAATTCCTTTGATAAACCCTAAATTAAATTTATAACATATTCAATTAATTCCTTTGATAAACCCTAAATTAAATTTATAACATATTAAATTAATTCCTTTGATAAACCCTAAATTAAATTTATAACATATTAAATTAATTCCTTTGATAAACCCTAAATTAAATTTATAACATATTCAATTAATTTCTTTGATAAACCCTAAATTAAATTTATAACATATTCAATTAATTCCTTTGATAAACCCTAAATTAAATTTAATACATATTAAATTAATTCCTTTGATAAACCCTAAATTAAATTTATAACATATTAAATTAATTCCTTTGATAAACCCTAAATTAAATTTATAACATATTAAATTAATTCCTTTGATAAACCCTAAATTAAATTTATAACATATTCAATTAATTCCTTTGATAAACCCTAAATTAAATTTATAACATATTCAATTAATTCCTTTGATAAACCCTAAATTAAATTTATCCTTTGATAAACCCTAAATTAAATTTATCCTTTGATAAACCCTAAATTAAATTTATAACATATTCAATTAATTCCTTTGATAAAACCTAAATTAAATTTATAACATATTCAATTAATTCCTTTGATAAACCCTAAATTAAATTTATAACATATTAAATTAATTCCTTTGATAAACCCTAAATTAAATTTATAACATATTCAATTAATTCCTTTGATAAACCCTAAATTAAATTTATAACATATTAAATTAATTCCTTTGATAAACCCTAAATTAAATTTATAACATATTAAATTAATTCCTTTGATAAACCCTAAATTAAATTTATAACATATTAAATTAATTCCTTTGATAAACCCTAAATTAAATTTATAACATATTAAATTAATTCCTTTGATAAACCCTAAATTAAATTTATAACATATTAAATTAATTCCTTTGATAAACCCTAAATTAAATTTATAACATATTAAATTAATTCCTTTGATAAACCCTAAATTAAATTTATAACATATTCAATTAATTCCTTTGATAAACCCTAAATTAAATTTATAACATATTAAATTCAGAAACTATTTTATTACGATGTTAAAAAGATCACTGAACATTTTGAATTTTTAAAAATCTCACATTAAATTATTAAAAAAACCCAAACCCCAATACTATTACAGTGTTTTTATTTTATTAAATAAATAAATTTATTAAAATGTTTTAATCTATTGTTCGTTTCGTTACTCTGGGTTAATTATCTGTCTGCCTTGGCTTGAATGTGGATTATCGCCGCTGTTTTAAATGTAACTCTTCAAAATTAAAAACAAATAAATTCAGTTGTTTCCTCAAGTGACAAATATTTAATAGATTGAATAATATTTTCCCTGTAATCAAAGAGATCCACACAATTGCGAAATCGCTTTGTTTTATGTCTATTTAAATTTTATGCGAACCTTGATTTCCGGTCGCCATCTTGAATTTACACTTACACTCGTTTTAACTCCAACACTAACACATCATTTTATTGTCGAAAGATTATTGTCGATTCTTTAAAGCAACTTATGAATACGTAAGTATTACTTAAATTTCATTGTTTTACGATTTTCTAAAAGGTATACTATGAATTTTCCAAAAATGAAAACAATATGTGTTCATTTTAATTCATATTAATTTGAGACTTGTCTATCATCATATTCGGTTTAAACAAACTAACAAAAAAAAGACGATGCCGAGAATCATAAACTTATTGATAGTGAAGCATGTAAAACTTCGGTTATAGTTGAAGTAAATATTAAGATACAATTAACTGTTTGAAGTGAAATGAAAAGCATATGAAAAGTGTTCCTTCGCATTATACTTTTAGTAATTATGCTATGATATTAATACATTTCGCTAATAATTTAGATGTTTGGAAGAAAACAATAAAATGCTATTATAATAATAATTTGTTTAATTATTTTTAAAAAAATGTTTTCACAAATTGTTTTTATTTATTTAGTGTCTTTATAAACTCTTTTCGCTAAATAAATTCTTGACCCTAAAAAACTAAGTGTGGATTGTACGATTTTTCTCTGGAGTTGTTATTGTGACTTTTACTTAGCCAAAGACGATAATTTTTATTATTGTCATTGATTTTTTATTGGCAAGTTGTAGCTTAGTTCAGAGTGAATTAAAACACTTCAAGTTAAGAAAAATATAAACCCGATATATATTAAAAATAGAAAAAAAGTCTAAATTAGATAAGTAAAAATGATGCCCCTTTCACAATTTTTTGGACTCAAAATTGAAAACCCAATCGGTTATATGTCTCGATTCACCGCTGACTGGCCAGGAAGTGAGTGCTCATTTTATGTTTTATTCATATAAGAAAAGTGATATCCCACTCTAAAATCTAAAATATTTTTAAATAATTTTATTCCCATTTTGCATATATTTCTTCAGGCTGTTTACATGTAATCCCTCCAAATAGGATCTGAATATTTTTAGAGATTAAAAACTACGACGGATGTGATAAAAATTTGCCCAAACCTTGTTTTGTTTGCAAAAAAAACAGTTATATTTCTATGATTTGTAAAAAAGAATATATTATTATTATTATTAGAAAAAAAAACACTATAAGACAGTCTCGCTTGAGAAAGTTGTGTTTACAACGAAACTACGCGAAAAAAAATTAAATAAATGAATTTTTCATTTAAAATTGCACGATTGTTTGATTTTTAAAATATTTCACTTTAATACATTATGATCCGTGCTTCTAGGACGTTGATTTCCTTTCCTTACTTAAAAAAAGCGCCAAATCAGTGTAGTCAACATCGCCAGGACTAAAAAAAAAATAACGTCGTAAGATCGTGACGTGTTTTCGACCCCTCAGGATTAATACCACCAGCATGAGGAGGAAGAAAAGAAGAAAAAAAACACTATAAGACAGTCTCGCTTGAGAAAGTTGTGTTTACAACGAAACTTTGCGAAAAAAAAAATTAAATAAATGAATTTTTCATTTAAAATTGCACGATTGTTTGATTTTTAAAATATTTCACTTTAATATATTATTATTATGTTATTATTATGCGTAGGTTACAAAAGATTCCCAGACAAAAGCTCGCCGGGCAAAAGTTTAAAATCAGACCAAAGTCAATCATAATAAAATAAATGAAATTTTACAAAAATATGAAACAATTATATTTTTACATTCAATTTTAGATAATTAGTATTAATTTTTGAAAATGTTTTTTTTATTTTGTTATTACACATTTTAATTTTATTGAGAAATATGAGATTTCCTAACGAGAGATTTTGTGTGTGAAATTAATGTTCGGAGTTTACTTTTTCAGTGAAAATGTTTGTTTTTAAGGTATGATACAATCGTTATATTCAAGACGATAACTGTTACAAATTTCGACCTGTGTTACAGCAAAAATAATCCCCATTATATTTTTGCCATTTTTTTTTTTTTTTCAAATAATAATTTATTTTCAACAATTTGTTTACTTATTAATTATGATTTTTTTTTACAATTTTACTCACAATAAATCAAACGAATGGAAATATATTACAAAATTTTCAATTTTGTCGTTTGTGTTACAGCAAAAATAATCCTCATTATATTTTGTCCGTTTTTTTTAATTATGATTTTTTTTACAAATTTACAAACAATAAATCAAACGAATGAAATATATTACAAAATTTTCAATTTTATCATTTGTATAACAAATTAAACATCATAATAATGACGTATTGTCGTTTGTCTTTTGGTGGTTTTTGAAAATGATTCTTTTCGACAAATTGTTTAATATTATCAACAAATAATAAAATAAAATAAGATTTTAAAAGTTAAACTGAAAATTTAAAAAATCGTCAAAATGGAACTGGGCAAAAATATAATAGGGGCTTATTTTGCGGTAACACCGATCGAAATGTGTGACGTCACATACGTCCACCATAACTCCATTATTATCTTCAATGCAACATCTGACATTTTTTAAAAGTAAAAATATTCTGACCATCATGAATTTGGCAGACTTTGAATTTCATTTTAATACATTTTTTTGCTAACACCAAGTGAAATAGGAAAGATAATCCAATGATCTCTACACAACAATTGAACCAATGTTTTAAAATCGGCTTTCTTCTAGAATAGTGGCACTTTCTTAAAAAATGTGTTTCTTATGTTTACTAAAAGAGAGAGTTAATTTTAGCACAGATAACTTTGGAATTTAAATACAGTATGATCATGTTAACACGCTTATTCTTGTTCAATCACAAAAGTTAAGTGACGTTGAGCCGTGCCAGAAGCAGTTGGGTACCCATTTGGGAATAGCCGGCACTATATATGGGAGGAGCGACATCTTCCAGCGAAATATACTGTCATGAAGATGTATTTTACATGTATCACCTGTTAATCGATACATGTGGACAGAGTGAAAAAAAAAACTTTCCCTGGGTGAAGTTTTGAATTATGTGTTGATGCTCGCTGGAGAGAGTATGGTAACGGTTTTTATTTGTTACATAGTAAAATGTCAGTGATGTGTGCATTTATTTACATGATAATATTACCTATGGATGCGTTAGTCCAATCCTGTGGGGACTGACAAAAGTTGCATCAAAAAACGTCTTATCATATAATACGTTTGACATATTACTCTACTTTTTCATTTGTCTCGGGACCACAAGATATTTTTGTTGTGGTCACTTGCCAGAACATTCTTGTGTACTTGCATCTGTGAAGAAATCTTTCTGGGTATTTGTGATATTCTTGTTTTATGACATACGACTTGATTTGGTTGTAGTTGATTTGTTTGATATTGTTATTCATCAACCTTCATCAGTGTGGGAACTTCCTTCTGTTCCAAGTCTTCCATTTTTATTTTCTCTAGGCGATATTAGCATGTTTAGTCTGTTTACTAAATTTTCCCAACAACATGTGTATGAAAACTGCAAAAGATGTCAGATAGTAACGAATGTCTACCATTGAGAATTTTATAGATTCTCCAAACGACATGTGTATGGGCTGACTTGCTACTGTATCTGAACAGATTTTAAAAATCTTAGTCAACAAAGTGCGGTACTTCATTGTGTCACCTTTTGTTTCAGGTGTCATTTGGCCATAGCTATGCCCTATACTGATTGATTTTATGTTTTTCCTTTTGTTAATTCAGTATTTGCCTTTGGGGACTGGGAAATTGTACTGTAGCATGCATACCATCATTGCTAGAGGAATGTCTATATCTTTGATGGGCATGTTATGTGTCAAGAGGGATCTTATTAAGCTATGATGGCAGAGGCTGTAATAGCCATCACTACTGGTCACTAGTATGGTGGGAGTGGTACAATGACTGTGCACTTTCTAATACTGTATTTTCCAGGAACATATACTCCTCAGAATCGAACAGACGATATTGCTTCTGAAACATTGTGCAGAAACTAGTTTTGTAGGTGCCACATGCGTCTATGACATTCTCATCCTGAATATCTATCTTAATATATTATATAGTGTTTTCTTTGAAGCTTGAAGAAATGCGTCAAAGTTTTTTGAATAGGAATTTAATGTTCGGCAGTGGAATCAAAAGTTCCCTAAGGTTCTTTTATGTTGCACGTTTTTTGTTGTGCTTCTTTTTGGTTAATACTTGTATATAGACTGGCACAATAAGAAATTGACTGGCTGTTCAGGTTGAGAATAGTGGAATCATTTTCTGTGAGATTCACAAGGGATGGTCATTCCTTGCCTGTGAGTGGAATGAACAGGTTTCTCTCTCATTATTGGGCTTAATTTAAGGTCTTGCTCGTATGTGGATCTTTACTGGCTGTTCAGGCCGAGTTTTTGTAAAGTCAATGAAACAAAATAGTGATCAATAATGTCTATTGGCACCTGTATACATATATAGCACATGACATTCCAAACTGGTTACCTTTCTGGTACTGACCAGGCTCAACGTTGCTTATCTTCGGTGATCTAATAAGAACCGGTGTGTCAACGTTATTTTCTCGTACGTATGTCAATGTGATTATACTGTATATAATGTCTATTGGCACCAGTTAAATAGTGCTATGTGCCATATTCTGGTCAATGTATTGTTTGACTCTGTATTTTAGTCATGCTCGATAATATTTGCCCTTCAGTTACCTCTGTCCAAATTGCCGGGCCGTCTTTAAGAAACTCCCCTTGTGCTATTGTTAAAACGTAAGATTTCTCTTTGAATATGATTATATTTCTATACTGTTTTAGATAACATATCTGGTTTCTGGCACATGTTCTCCACATTCCTTATAATTGCACAATAATCTAGCGAGAAGGCCTTATGATATGAGTGTGAATTTTTCATATCTTGTACAGTTGTTACTATTGTGCAGTTTAGGAAGTATTGGCTTTCTTGAACCATCATCGATAGTCCATTAGATAATATGACAAAGTACTCTAAAGATTAAGTTTTGTGTTACTCGTCGGTTCTAGATTGGACCGTATATAGATTCGTTAGGGTTGTGAACTCTTACAATATTATAGTGTGAAACATACACTATTTGAACACATTCGCCATAACTATCTTTATTCGGGCCATTTGTGTGCGAGAGGTATAGGAAGCCCTATTTCTGAGTGCCAGCTTACAGTTGATCATGTGTTCAATGGTCGGTTTTTGATGTAAATTGAAATGATAAAAAGGTTTTAAAAGTTGTTATCCGTTCCTGAATCCATATTTTGTTTCAGATGAATAAACAAAACACCATAAAATACCAACAATAATATGTTATGGTTTTGATAGATAAAGTTTTTGTGATTGAAATAAATTAAAATATCTCAAATTTTTGACATGGAAAAGAAGCATGCATGGCTTGGAATGAACAAAATCTCTTGAATAAAAACTATTCAAAATATACTTATCTTTTGAAAGAGATGGGAGCTTGTCACTGAGGAATTAATATTTCTACAATTTGAAAGTCATCAAATGTTTAATTAAATAGTTGAGATTTTGAAAAAGGCAATGATTCGCAAAATCGAGAGAGAAATCTCAACTAAGTAAAAATGCTGGTTCTCTCATAGAGTTTATAATACAATGTTTGAAAACATATTTTTCAAGGGTTGATTTCTACTTTTGGTTTAGACGATGCTGAGCGAATCTTATTACTTTGAGAATAGATAATAAGCCGACTCTCAATAGGGGGCTTCATTGCACTAAATTACTCACCCTTTCTCGGGGCTGAATCAAAAACCTAAATTAATTTTAGATAAGAATCTATATAAGAGAAAAGCGAACAACTTTTCTTATGGGCCTTGAGCATCAGTAATATAACCATCAACATTCCCTGTTTCATCTTTTCATTTCTTTTACGAATAGATATAGAATTGTATCATTTTATGTCTCAACTATTGTGGCGTTTGTTATTTTAAAAGCTTTTATTATTAAAAATCTATAGTCTTTTTACCAAGGTGTTAAGAAAGGTATTTGATTGACTATTCCAGATTTTTAAACAAGGAAAGTTGGTTTAGAATGTTCTATGTCTATGATCAAAACAGTTGGTTTTCGTGCCAGAATAATGTGAATATTAATTATTAATCATTGAAAATGAACGACAAAATATTTCGTTGTTTAAAATTGATTGCATTAAAGTATGAAGTATGTTAAAATGTTTTGATAACACATTTTCTTTATTTACAGATTGAAACTATTATAGAAAAGGACGGTTGTTTTCAGTTCCACAAGAATTAAGAAAAGTCTGCATCAATAAATAACTGCCATCTTCTTTTACTGTATGTACGTTTATCATTATTTTCAAAAAAATCCTGTTTAAGAAACAATGTACAGGCAATTTGGAAAGAAATCTTTTATCCTGTAAAATGTTCAAATCGATATTATAGCCATAATCTGCTTTGACAAGACATGAAAGTACACACCGAGCGGGGGAATGTCTTGTATCTTATAGGTTGCTTAATCTCCAGCAAAATCTTGTAGAAAATATCGATACTAACTTATTGAATGCATATTAGACTCATCAATCTTTGTCTGAAAGGAAAAATACAAAAGAATGGTGAATGCATGTACTTGTCAACTACGTAAAACGGAATTTTCAGTGAGTTCTATTTTCAAAAGTAAAAAAGACTCGCATGTGTCAAATAATATTATTAAATATTTTTTGATTTGTATGTTCAGACTCCTCATCTGAAAAATCATATGTAAGTACACAAAAGTGAAAAACCCTACCATTATAATGTTTCTGAATTTGTATGTTCACATAGTTTCAATCTAAAAATACACATGTGAATACACACCGGTTAGATGTCTCAAGTACGAACACTTAACTGGATACTCTAACAAGACTAGATGAGTTCTTGTTCTGAAATCCGGTAAGACAAAAAGACCACAAGAAAAATATACTGTATCTCATATAGAGATCTAGTGTTAGTCCCAGAAGAGGCCACTTGTTTTCTGAGACTTTACACTAAAGTAAAATGAACAAAAATGAGAAAAGATACTCTTGCAAAGTTTGTGGAACTGCATTTTTATGGCGTGCCAATCTGTCAGCACACATGCGAATACACACAGGTGAAAAACCCTATTCTTGTAAAATCTGTGGAACTACATTTTCCCAAGATACAAGTTTGAAACGGCACATGCGAATACATACAGGTGAAAAACCCTATTCTTGCAAAGTTTGTGGTACTGCATTTTCACAGCATCACCATCTGAAAACTCACATGCGAATACACACAGGTGAAAAACCCTATTCTTGTAAAGTTTGTGGCACTGCATTTTCACATAATCCGAATCTGACAATACACATGCGAATACACACAGGTGAGAAACCCTATTCTTGTAAGGTTTGTGGTACTGCATTTTCACATGATACAAGTTTGAAACAGCACATGCGAATACACACAGGTGAAAAACCCTATTCTTGTAAAGTTTGTGGAACCGCATTTTCACACGATAAAGGTTTGAAACGGCACATGCGAATACACACAGGTGAAAAACCCTATTCTTGCAAAGTTTGTGGTACTGCATTTTCATCTGATACAAGTTTGAAACAGCACATGCGAATACACACAGGTGAGAAACCCTATTCTTGCAAAGTTTGTGGTACTGCATTTTCACACGACACAAGTTTGAAACGGCACATGCGAATACACACAGGTGAGAAACCCTATTCTTGTATAGTTTGTGGTACTACATTTTCACACGATAAAAGTTGGAAACAGCACATGCAGATACATACAGGTGAAATTGTAGGGAAGTACAGATAGCAGCCCTAAAGGGAACCACATCTATCCTTAAGAGAGCCCTCGGATATAGATTTTACTCATAGGAAAATCAAGTGTTAGCCTCAAGAGTAGGCCCCTTGATCTCTTTAGATAAACTGAATTAAAATGAAAAAAAGTGAAAACGCCTATTCTTGCTAAGTTTGTGGTACTGCATTTTCATGCGATACAAGTTTGAAACAGCACATGCGAATACATACAGATAATGTGCTGTCTCCTCAGGCCATCCAGCACGTCCCTCCGATTGCGGATGAGGCCCTCTTTTTGGGGGTAGCTTTGAATAACCAATAAAAAGCCGTGGACAAAGAGGAAGAAAAACATGAAAAGATGCATAAATCAAAATCTACAAACTGGCACCCAGGATAAAAAGGGCCCCTCAACTCGTTTATGCACCAGGCGGGAAGAGGTATGTAATGGTACAAACCCTTTTTCCTCTGAAAATGTCACTATGGACATGTCAGAGACCTGACAGGGACAGCCACCAGGCCTTGATGAAAAAGACCCTGGCACCCAGACTCCACCACAAGCAACGACCAAAACAAGGAATACAATGGGCCTAAAATCCCAAAAGTGGTCAGTTGCACAAAAAAGGATTTTACTGCACTGCTACCATTATTCGATGTTCGAGAAATGGCGTAGTAGCTCAAACGAGATTCTAACCGAGAGAATAAGAGCGTCTTACCTTCCTGAAGAAAAAAAAACACCCCCGTTTCCAATCTGCACTCCTTAGTATCCCAAGTGGGCAAATACTGAACACCAGAGGAGAACTCCAGCATAAAAACTGATGCCCTGAAGGACGCAGAAAAGGACTATTTACCACAACAAGCAGAGGAATCCCAGTGGAGAATTGAAAAAAAATGGAACAAAGAGGTAAAATGGACACTAATATTGTCCATGGCATATGCGAGAACAAAACACGATAAACAGAAAGAAATCACAAAAGCATGGAAAGAAATTTTCTTTCATTACCACCCTGCAAAACGCAATGTCCCCTCTAAGAAACTGAATATGCAGCGCTACAACAGTCTCAAATGGGACTTCAGTGAAACAGAACTTAATTCCATGGGACTAGACGTAGCAGCACGTATAACAAATAACATCAGCCCCATTCATAACCCTATAACAGTTCCCACTAGCAACAAAAAAGTACAAAACCCAAATATATCTAGGGAAGTAACATCGGCAAAGGGAGACACTCCAGAACTGCCCCCTAGTATAGACCCTCTACATCTGCAAGCTACAGATAGATTAACAATATCCCCAACAACAGTCCCAACACAAACACACCTCCCAATACCAGCACACCCACATAACTATTCAAAAACACAGCCTAAACAAAATCTCAAAGCATAACAAAAGCCTACGGAAACTCTCACACCACAAAACTGTTCACTAAAGACTCCACCTGCAATATCCTCAGCACTCAGCCCACCTCCACCACCACCATCTCCACCCTTTGAGTCAGATCAGGAACAACTGACAGTTGAGGAGGACCTCAGTAACACCATTGAGGAGGTCAAGTCCATGGGACTAGAGAACCGACCACAACTGTCAAAAATAAAACCCTACAGAACCACCAAAGCCCTCATCAGAAAGTCAACACTGCACTGCATAGACTGATGCCAGATGCAGTGTCGCTCACGGAACTCAACAAGATCACATATGCAGCTTGGCTTTATATCGATAGGATAACATTCCTTCAAAAGAACGTTAAAAAGCGAGTTAATCCCAGAGCTTCCAAAACTACACCTGTATGGAAGCTCAAGCTGCAAAAAGAATTAAACCTCCATCGGAAAGAAATGAGCCAATTAAAACAGTTCCTCACAGCTCCCACAACAGAAGGGAGACTGAAAAACAACATCAGCAGACTCCATGCAAAGTACCACACCACCAGCAGTGAGGAACTAAACAACGTTGTCAGGGAGCTGGAAGGCAAGATACCAGCACTTGCTAAAAGAATAAAAACCGAGGAAAATAAAAAGAAGGCCCAGTCCCAGAACAAACAGTTTGAAGCCAACTCTAGAGTGTTCTATAGAACTCCAATAAGGGATACCATTACTGTAGAAAAACCACCTGAAGAACAAGACCTGGAGAACTACTGGCGACCCCTGTTTGAGTGTGAGGGAGTATACAACCAAGAAGCCCAGTGGATTGGAGACATACAGAGGATAAATGAGACCAAGCCCACAATGCCGGAGCCAGTGATTACAACAGAAGCGACTAAAAAAACTAGCTCTGTTTGCTAACCACAAGAAACCTGGCATTGACAATGTCTCCAATTTTTGGTTAAAGCAGTTGACTGCACTCCATGGCCACTACAGTAAATGAGTCAACAGACTACTGATGGGTGAAGAGGCAACACCACCATGGCTCACTAAGGGAGACACAAGCCTCATGCCCAAAACAAAAGAGACACAATACCAAAATAAATACAGACCCATATGCTGTCTCAGTACCACCTACAAGCTCTTTACTGGCCTGGTAGCCGATAGCATCTACGACCATCTCTCCTCTGGGAACTACCTAGAAGATCAACAAGCTGGCTGTAGGAGACGATGTTTTTGTACCAAGGACAAGTTATTGATTGACAAAACAATTTTAGAGGATTGTAGGAAGCAACATAAGAACCTGAGCATGGCATGGATAAATTATCAGAAGGCCTATGACAGCGTGCCTCACTCATGGCTACTACGGTGCCTTGACCTGTATAATATCAACCCAATAATTAAAAATACTTATTGTATTTTTAATTATTGGGTTGATATGTATTTTTAATTATTGGGTTGCCATATAAAAATGTGGCAAACCAACATCTCACTAAGCCACAGCCATGGAAAGATTACCATCCCTAACATTAATATCAGAAGGGGAATCTTCCAAGGTGACAGCCTATCCCCGTTGCTCTTCTGCATGGCAATAGACCCACTTAGTAAGCTTCTCAACAACAGGGGAGAGGCCTACAACCTTGGTCAGGGACGCCAGAGAGATCCATCCAAGAAAATCAACCACCTTCTCTTCATGGATGACCTTAAGCTGTATGCAAGCTCTGACACTGAATTGCAGCAGCTCCTGCAGGTTGTACACACCTTTTCCAAAGACATTGAAATGAAATTTGGCTTGGATAAATGCGCCAAGTGCTCCCCCAGGGCTGGGAAAAAGATTCAGACAGACAATCTACAGCTAGATGAGAAAAATGAGATACGAGATCTCGAAGAGCAGGAGTCCTATAAATACCTTGGCATTGAGGAAAATGACACCATCTAACATGCCAGGATGAAAGAGAAAATTGGCAGAGAGTATGTACGCCGTGTCAGAAAGATCTGCAAAACACAGCTTACAACCAAAAATTAAATAACTGTCATTAACAAACTTGCAATGCCAGTAATTACGTATAGCTTTGGCATCATTGATTGGCCTCAACAAACCATCAACAGGCTTGATGTAAAGACTAAAAAATGTTAACCCTCCATAGGGTCATCTATAGAAATCAGTGTCTGCCAAGACTGTACTTGCCCAGAAGAGAGGGGGGATTGGGTCTATCAGAAATAAATCACCAGCATAGAGCAACTATTGTCAGCATTGGCCAGTACCTAAGAAGCTCCTTAAACCCCAGCCTAGCAATGGTACGTGAACACCAAGATTGAAGAGCCAGCAAAACAAATTCCATCACAAAGTTGGCCAAGCATTTTGGACAAGGCTGTCATATAGATGAGGCAGAAACACCAAACAATCCTGCCACAGAGATAGCCCAAAATAGCCACAAGAGATACACCCAGACTTTTAAGAACAGGTGCATTGATGAGTGGTCAGGACAGAAACGTGCCACATACTTCCTCGATGAACTATCCAAGGACTATATTTATAAGGAAGGGTCCTTGGACTGGCTAAGAAGGGGAGCCCTTCACTACGACCAGGAGAGGCTTATAATGGCCGCACAAGACCAGGGCCTGATGACAAATGTGTTTAAAAAGATGGCTGGTCTCAGTCAGGACAACAAGTGCAGGTTTTGCCACACTGAAGTGGAGAGTGTCAGCCATCTGATATCGAGTTGCAAAATCATGTTGGCAGATAGCTCCTATACAGCACAACATAATGGAGTGTGCAGATACCTCCACTGGACCATTTGTAATAAACTGAATATCAGATGTAGCAGCAGGCACTGGGAACATCTACCTGAGAGAACTGTGAAGAATGAGACATACACCATCCATTATGACCATGAAATCACCACAGCTACCTATCTGGAAAACGCAGCTGTCAAACCTGACATTGTAATATGGAGAAAGAGAGAGAGAGTGGCAACTTTAGTTGAGGTCAGTGTCCTTAATATAGCTGAAAGGGAGAAAATAACAAAATATCAGGGTCAAATGTATAATATCAAAAGAAACTGGAACCTCAAAGAGATCTCTATCATTCCAGTTATCATAGGAGCCACTGGACTCATGAAGAAGAACTTGAAAAAGTATTTAGCAAGTATACCTGGTGAACCAAGTGCAAGAGAAATCCAAACAACTGCACTCAAGGGAACAGCCAGAATCCTGAAAAGAGCTCTCGGTTGGAGTCTGTAAATAGCGGGTGATCGTATGGCATTTGGAAGAATACCCCGTCCCCAGCAAATTAATGAAAAGAAAAAGAAAAAAAGTGAAAAACTTTCTGCATGTAGAGTGTGTGGCACAGAATTTTCACTAAACTCTTAATGTAAAGTTCATCTGCGCATGCACACTGGTGAAAAACCTTATGCTTGTGACGTGTGTGGCAATGCATTTTAACAAATCTCGCATTTAAAATCCACCAGCGCAAACACACTGGTGTTTTCACCAGTTGTAAAATATGTGGCTCAGCATTTTCACAAAACTCTCATTTAAAAATCCACCTGCGCACACACAGTTTGAATTACCTACTAGACACTATCCTCGAGTGTCTTCGGTCTCTCTGTACAAGGGTTTGTCAGGACAACCTGACATGAGGATACTTACCCCTACAAGTAAACCCTGACCAAATATTCAAATTACATAGTATCCGCAGCACAAATAAGATCCCCTCGTACGAGGAATAGTGCATCTTCTCCTTGTGATGTTACCTCAAGTAACACCACGTGCTGGATACTCCACCAGACTAGATGAATTCTTGTCCTGGAATCCGGTAAGACCTACAGACCACAAGAAAGATATACTATGACATATTGACTGGTCAGTTGGGGAGAGAAGAAATTATTCTTAACTTTTTTACTAACTCAATGATTGAGAAATAAAAGAGAATTTTAATAGAATATTCGGGTATCTATGTATCTCATATAGAGATCAAGTGTTAGCCCCAGGTAGGGGCCCCTTGATTTCTGAGAGCTTCGACTGAAGTAAAATTAAACGTGAAAAACCTTATGCTTGTGAAGTGTGTTACTTAGCATTTTCGCAAAACGCTCATTTAATGAAACACATGCATAAACACTACTAATTCTACGTTTGACAGGAAATGGAACACTATAATGGAGTATATATATATATGTATCTCATAGATACCAAGTGTTAGCCCCAGGAAGGGGCACCTTTATTTCTGGGAACTTCGACTGAATTTAAATGCAACAAAAGTAAAAAAAATATTCTTGTGACGTGTGTGGTTCAGCATTTTCATAATACTCTCAATTAAAAATCCAGCTATGCAGAGACACTCCCTGAGTGTCTTCCGTCTCTCTATACAAGGGTTTGTCAGGCAACCTGATATTTGGATACATCATCCTACAAGTAAACTCTAACCAAATATTTAAAATAACATAATATTCGAAGCCCCAATAAGATCACATCAACATAGCTATACACTGACTAATACGAATAATGGTGCACTTATCCATTTGCTGGATCCTCCACCAGACAAGATAAATTCTTGTCCTGGAATCCGGTAAGACCAAAAGATATACTATGGCATAGTAAGCTGGTCAATTTAGGAGAAAGAAATTAATGTTCTTAACTTCTTTATTAATAGGACGATGATCCTTGATTTCTTAGAACTTCAGTTGAAGTAAAATGAAACAAAAAAGTGAAAAGAACTTGCATGCCTATAAAATACCCTGAGTGTAGAAGGTCTCTGTACAGGTGTATGTCAGGACAATCTAACGTGAGAATACTTCCTTCTACAAGAAAACCCTGACTAAATATTCAAATAACAATCAGATCCCTTTTGTGTGGCTATCCAACAGTAGCTAATACAAGGAATGGTGCACCTTATCCAAGTGATGTTGCGTCTAGTAACAGCAGTTGGAGAAGATGGCTATCCAACATTGTCTAATACAAGGAATGGTGCACCTTCTCCAAGTGCTGTTGCGTCTAGTAACAGCACTAAGCAAAATACTCTAGCGAACAAGTTAAATTATTATCTTGGAATCGCGTAAGACTAAGAGACCACAAGAAAGATATACTATACCATAATTAGCTGGTCAATTACGGGGAGGAATTAATATTCTTAACTTTTTTACAAACAAGTTTAAAAGCTAAAGGAGAACTTTAATCGAATTATTGAATATCTCTGTATCTCATATACAGATCAAGTGTTAGCTCTAGGAAGAGGCCCCTTGATTTCTAAGAACTTCAACTGAAATAAAATGAACCAAAAATAGAAAAACTTATGCTTGCTCAGCCTTTACAAAAAACTATGATTTAAAAAGACACAAAGACACGCCCGGTAATTTGAATGCCTATTCGACACCTCGAGTGTCTCTGGTCACTCTGTACAGGACTTTGACAGAGATACTGACATGAGAATACTTCCACTTTGAAGTAATCCTTGACCAAATATTCAAGATAGGCTAGAGCTGACCCACTGGACATGACAGAAAGTTCGAGGTTTGCTGGGATAGCTGGTTATCAGTTGAAGCTGAAATGCCAGCCATGCAGGATGGCCTATCTGGGTCGGTTAGCCAAAAAATTGTGGATGACTTGTTTCTATTTCGCCGTGATAGAGAGATCTCATCTTTCAACTCTGCAATTCGACTTTTAAACACGAGTATCTTTTATAACATTCATCATCAAATAAATTTATTACTTGTTCATAAATTAGACTCAGTCTTCATTCTCTCGATTCCTAACAGTTACACCAGTTGGTAAAAGAGGCATGACTCGAACTGCCGACGTCTGTCTGATGTGATGACAGCAGAAACTACAAAACGGCTACCCATCTTGACACGAAAGTTTTTGTTTGCTGTAGTGTCTGCTGTGGATTCAGGCATAGGGAGGTATTCACACCAGCGGGAGAAACTGTTTACACATCAATAAGTAGCTGTGATATTTTCACTTTGGTAGTGGGCGAGTAATGTCCACATGCACATTCGTAAAACATACATCGGGAGGTGGAAAGAACAATCGAGAGGGAAAGTGTGTCTTGCGATTTTGACATAGGAGTGCGACCAGTGCCGAATATCTATGCCACCAGTGCCGACAAATCTATTGGTGACCAAACGAGTTGAGGCATTAGCTCCGGGGTAAGAAAGATTGTTGAGCGTGGAAAATCGTGTCTATCGGAAGAGTTCAGGAACGAAATGACGTATTCGTTCTGTGCTGGTGTCACAGATTACTTCCAACTGCTTATTTGGACGACATTCTCAACACATCCAGAGATATACCCTCGTCATTTAAAACATTTGCGGTTGCTGGTAGTTTTTTTTTGCTGTACCATGAATGCTATCTAATCAACGCATGGGTTAAACAGGAGAGTGTTTATGCACAAGACATGGTGTTGGGACATTGCCAGTTCCTTACATGAAGTGGACATCCAACCTTAAATTGTAATAAATAATCCAGGTGGCTTGTCTCACGTGTGAATTACTTGTCCGAATTCGACTAGAACGCACCAAACAAATGTTTGCGGTCTGTGTGAATGTATAAAGCTCGCCCCTTCAAGTAATCTGGAAAGTGACAAACGACTGAATAATCTGCAAGCAGTTCTCATCCGAAAATGCTGTACATTGACCTACAGCTGGAAAGTGTTTCTTAGAAAATAATGCAGGTGGCTTCCGTTAGTTGTTGTCTGTCTGCTGTAAGACTGATCTCACTGAAATTTTAAGAGGCATCAACTGCTACACACAAAGTTTTACCTGGAACAACAGGTGCAAATTCAACTGCATTGGACAATGTAGACTTGGCGAACGCAGGATCAAATAGCACTGTGTAACAATTGTTGACGTTATTCAAAATATATGGGAGTTGTTTTACAGTCTGCGCACAATTCAGTAGGAATATACGATAAAAAGTTATCATCCCTAAAACAGTTCCAGCATGAATGCTATCCGGTATGGGAAATTGTAAGATTTCTTCTACTTTAGAAGGGGCAGGGAAAATCCCAGAAGCAAATAGGCTGTGACCCAGGAAATTGACCTCTGATATCCTCAAATTCACATTTTAGTCGGATGCACAACATCCTACGATTAAGCATTAAATAAACTGACCGTATAGAAGGGGTATATTGCAAACTGGGGTACCACGGATACAACAAGTGGGTCCAACGGGAAAAGACGAAGAGAAAAGAAAAAGAGAAGAGCAAAAATGAAAGAAAGAAAACAGAAGGAAAGAAAAAAATATTTTTTCTAATTGTAATATTAATTTTGAAAAAATTAAGACATGTAGAAGTAGTACTTTTAATATTGTAAAAGGATTCCCTTCCAATGTGTAAAGAAGAGTATGGACAAAACAAAGAGAAGAATTGACTGAGACAAATCAAAACATTTAATAACGCACACACAACTACATGATACACATTCGAATATGTTTTGTTTTAATGTTGAAAGGGGGAGAAAAAATACAGTCTGAAAATATATAAGTTTTAATAGTGAACACTCACGCACACACTCAAATATGAGAAATTTCATGTTGATTTTTGTTTTTTGTTATTTTGGACGCCAAAAACGAATTTACTTTAAGTTTAGAACAAAAAAGATAGAGAAAAAAGAAGTAAAAGAGGAAACCTAATAACACAAAGTTGAACACGTTTAAAAAGGGAATTATTTTGTTTTGTAAGTTTTGTAGTTGCTGAAACACAAACGAATGTCCTTGTCGTTCTTGTTTTGTTTTTCAGGTTTTCAGTTTTGTAGAATGTTTGAGAAGTTACACTTTTTTATTGGTCAGTTTGTTGCTGTTTTGTTAACTTGCCAATGTGTTATTTTTTAATTCTGATAATTTTTTTCGTGGATTCGAAATGTCGTTACTTTTAAAAGAAAATACGAAAAAAAGATGTGTGGGTTAGATATTTTGTGAATTGAAAAAAAGTTTTTATTGTCACTTTTTCAGTTTTAATTGAACGTTAGAAATGTAATAATTTTTTTAATTTTTTGTTGTTGATTCAAGATTGTCAAATGTTGAATGTATTTGGTGGTATTTGTATGAGAGATAGAGTCATATTATTAATGCAAAACATGTTTTGTTTTTAGAAATTAAATAAGATGAGTGTTTGAGAACATTTAAATGGGTGTATATTAGATAGGCAAGTGGGCCAGAGAACGAGCGCCCCAAAAAGGCTACATGGGTTAAAGCAGAAATTGGAAATTACGCCACTTCCGTTCAGGCAGATTCGATCTCATTGGTTCTGACTGGCGACGGAGCCAGAGAACCGACCGCTCCACTACCAGAAGCAAGGGCCGGAAAGAGGTGGATCGCAGCGAGCCCATATAACTTAAAATAAATCCCACACAGTAATTCCGTTCTTCTCTCTTTCTCTCTCTCGTACAAACTCTCCAGTCTGTCCTTTGTTTTTAGTTAAATAAAACTATTAAAACCATCCTCGTGGGTTTTCTATCAACGCCGAGATTAACACCGCGAGCATTAACAACAACGACGAAAGACGTGATACACCAGCAAGCAAAAACGGAACCCGGGTGCACACAACCCAATGGGTATATAACAGATTTGCATTAACAAACGACATCACGATGCAAAATATAGAAATGAAACAATTAACAAATGTCACAAAACAATTGAACGAAGATAATTGCTACATAAACAAGCTGCGTGTACATGGTCCCCCTCTGTATGTGAGTCGATTCCCCCCTTTGCCCCCTGGGGGCGCGAACCAGAATTTTTCTAACAGCAAGGATGCTCATTTTATATCTAGAACAATTGCCTCTACATTTTGGCAAAGTTTCAGAAAAATTGAATGGATGGATCAAACGTTATGGGAGAAAAGGTTCATTTTTGTTGCCATTTTGGGGGCTTTTGAACCCTTGGGGGCGCGAACCAGATTTTTTCCAAGGTCAGCGATACTTATTTTCTATTAGGAACAATTGCCTCCACATTTTGGCCAAGTCTCAGAGAAATTGAATCGATGGATGAAAAGTTATGGGGCAAAAAATGTCATGTTTTGCCATTTCGGGGCCTTTTGAGCCCCTGGGAGCTAACCAGATTTTATTTTAAAAATCGGAGAATGTCACTTTCTAACCTGACCAAAGTTACAACTTCATGCAAAATTTCAGAGAAATTCAATGGATAATTGCGGAGAAAAAGTCCGGACGGACGGACATGCCTCAAAACATAAGTCACCCGATTTTAATAAGGAATAGTGTGAAACAATTGTCACAAAACGAACAAAGATAATTGCTACTCAAATAAGGAAGTAGTGTGAAACACACAGGGTTAACTTACAGTTGACACATGTGGGAATCCTGGTTAAGCTGTGTATCGGACATGAATAAAATGGGTCAACCTAACTCTCAGGATTAGCAGTAGAAATAGAGAGAAAATCAGTTGGATTTCCCAAATCTTGTGAGCACTGTCACCAGGTCATGTGGCTTCCGGATCTCGAAACTTGAGCATTTTTCTCAAGGGGAAGGGGACACAGCTCTGAATATTAAAAAGGGGATTACAATTGAAGGGATGTAACTGTCGTCTTACAAAGAAAGTTAGTCACCAAGTTTTGGTTAAATGTTGTGAAGGTTTGTTTCAAGTGTTTTTCTTATTAAATGTTGTGAATGTTTGTTTGAAGTGTTTTTCTTATTAAATGTTGTGAAGATTTGTTTGGAGTGTTTTTCTTATTAAATGTTGTGAAGGTTTGTTTGAAATGTTTTTCTTATTAAATGTTGTGACGGTTTGTTTGAAGTGTTTTTGTTATTAAATGTTGTGAAGGTTTGTTTGAAGTGATTTCTCATTAAATGTTGTGACTGTTTGTTTGAAGTGTTTTTGTTATAAAATGTTGTGAAATGTTGTTTGTTTGAAGTTTTCTCTTCATTAAATGTTGAGCTTGTGATTTATCTTTTAGGGGAGTGGTTCTTAATGTCATCATTGCTAAGAATGGTTTTTTTTTAAGTGTTTTAGTATTCTTTTTATAGTATGTATATTTCTTTCTACAAGCCCATTTGCTTGTGACCCATTCAGACTCGTCGTAATGTTTGAAATCCCAATCTTTAGCAATCTGTCTGAATATTGATGATCTATATTTCGGACCATTATCGCTAATTACTATCTGCGGAATATCCAGTCTAGTGAAAGTATGATTTATTTTGTTCATCACCGTGTGATTCACAATTATCTAGTTTGTAGATATCAACATTTCTTGTTGTGTAGTCTATAATTGCTACGTATGCCTTGTTATACAGATGTAATATATCTTTAGCTACTTTAGTCCATGTTGTTCTCGGCATTTTATGGTGTATTATCAATTCTGATAGTTTTTGATTCTGATAGTTGATGCAATATGTGCATGTGTTTATGATTTCTTTGATCTGATTGTTAATATTGGGTCAATATATGACTTCCTTTGCTCTTGCGATGCATTCTTCTATCCCTAAATATCCGGTGTGGATTTTTTGTACGGCCTCTTCTCTGGAAAAGTTATTGACAATTATTCGTGTGCCTTTAAGTACTAGTCATTTCACAACTGAGATCTCATTATGAACATGCGCGTATGGCGCAGTTGAGGGTGACATGTTGTTATTGTTTTCCGACGAACTTAATGTTGCATATTGCATAATGTAGACGAGTGAAAGAATTACGACTGAGAAAAAATAATTTGAATGTTAATAATTTTTAACTTTTTTCGTCAATTGAAATATTCCAATATCCGTTTGATGCGTCTAATTTAGTAAATTATTTCATGTTGTTCATTTCTGCGAATATTTATTCAGCAGCAGAAAGCTTAAAATGCCTCCTTTTTATCGCTTTGTTCAAGTCTATTGAGTCTAAAAATAGTCTTAATCTACCATTTTGCTTCTCTACTAATATGAGGGGATTTTCCCAATCCGTCAGTTCCTGGATTGGCTTTATTATACACATTCTGTTATTTTTTTTGTTTTCTTTAATTTTGGTTTTAGACCAAATGGAATATTCCTTTGAGTATTTAAGACCTGTTTTACATCTGTATTTACTGTAATATGATGTGAATATGATGTAGCTTAAACAATCTTTGTATTTTTCTATTAAGCCTTGTATATCCATCTTGTTTTTTTGTGTATTTAAAAAAAATTATTCTAGTTTTTCATGTTTCCGCATCAATGATGAATTTGCATTGGCTTCTCCTACTATAAGGTACAAATTTATATTTGCATTTTTACTTTGTTACTTATTATCGGAAGTTTCGTATTGTTATATGTGATTAATTTTTACTTTGTAAGATTACTGATCAGTTACTTATTATCGGAAGTTTTGTATTGTTATATACGATTAATTTTTACTTTGTAAGATTACTGATCAGTTACTTATTATCGGAAGTTTCGTATTGTTACATGCGATTAATTTTTACTTTGTAAGATTACTGATCAGTTACTTATTATCAGAAGTTTCGTATTGTTATATGCGATTAATTTTTACTTTGTAAGATTACTGATCAGTTATTTATTATCGGAAGTTTCGTATTGTTATATACGATTAATTTTTACTTTGTAAGATTACTGATCAGTTACTTATTATCGGAAGTTTCGTATTGTTATATACGATTAATTTTTACTGATGTTTTGTTTAGTTTCAGTTTAGACTTTATATAATTCTATATTTTTAGTCATAGAAGATTTACTTCTACACCTGTGTCAATGTTAATGTCTATCGTTGTCTTGTGAACTTTAAGAATTATTTTCAATTTATCCATCCGTAGTGGATTTATGTTCTTTTTTAGTATGACTTTTATTTCATACTCCCCGTGGTCTGAATATTCAGTGCTTCTAAATTTCCCAACGTTCTACAGCTTTTTCTTTTTAGTTTGCATGTGAGAAATTTGTGTGTTAAAAAAGTTTTTTTTCTTGGTTGGCAGTGTGTATTAAACTTTTCAATCACCGTTTAGTTTGCATGTGAGAAATTGGTGTGTTAAAAACGTTATTTTTTCTTTGTTGGCAGTGTGTTTTAAACTTTTCAATCACCGTTTAGTTTGCATGTGATACTGGAGAATATATTCAAATCACCCAAAATTACCCATATGATGTTGATACGCTATAAAACATAACCAAAGAAAATCATTCACCTATTTAACATATGTAATTATATATTACATTATATATATATGTAATTGTCCCGAATAAAGTTGTATCTTTCAATATGATTTTGAATAAACGAAAAAAGAATAAAACGTTATTTGAAGAAACAATAAAACATTGCAAATTTAACAGTCAAAATATGTAACCGTCATAACTTTCTTCCCAAAACAACATTCAGTGGAAGGTTTAAAAATGTAAGTATAATAAAATATTATCAGAAGAAAATGGAAATATTCAAGAAGTTAAAAAGCAACATTTAAATAAAATTTCATAAAATATGTTTTAAATGACGCGTCATGTTTGATAAAAAATATATATTTTTGAGTAGTGTTTTTAATAAATACAAAAAAAAAACATAAAACATATTTTTCATTTCATGAAAATGACTTTTAGTGTGAAAAAATATCTTTATTTCCAATAAAATTATATTTCACGTGTATAAATGCTTTGACATTTTATGATCGAATGGATATTTACTGAAAGTTTGAGAATTTTTTATATACACGTATTGTGACAATATTTTCGAAAGTAAAAGGGTTGATGTGAAACCGGACCCTGGTTTTTCCTAAGGAGCCTTTCATCTTATTTTGCAGCAGAGAAAAACGAAGTTTATAGGAGAAAAAAGAGTTGTTTTCTTTTCTCGATATTTTTGGAGATAGGGAATTCCCAAATAAAACGATGACATTTGTCGAGAGCTGTCTAGCTCTAGTATGCTGCAAGATAATAGTTTTTTGTTGATAACAACAATTTGCAAGAGTATTGTCGCATCGAAAAAAGATGAAAACGAGAATAAATATGTTTCTCAGGTTGGCAAAACAAAGGCGAGTTTGGAAATGTTTTTGCACGAAAGGAAAAAACAGAAACTAAAATTTATAAGAAAGGAAGATAAGTTTTTGATTTTTCACAGTTTTGGGGAAATGTAAATTCCTAATGGCAAATATGAGGGTGTATACATATGTAAACGTCAGTTGTGGTGTCAGACCGATCTGATGAAAATCATGAATGAGATCCGTGTCATGTGGCTTTTGTATGTTGGAAAAATAAGGATTATTTTCTGATAGCAATGATATCTGAGTGTTATTGTCGGATCGAAAAAGATAAACACAAGAATGATCATGTTTTATTAGCTGGGAAAACAAAGGATAGTTTTTAAATTGTTTTGTAAAACCAGAGGCCATGTGGATTGGTGGAGTATCTGCTGAAATATATTTTCATGAAAGATATTGAAGAAAAACGTAATCGTTAAAATAAATAGTGAAAAATACATTTTTTACTACTAAAATAAGTTTTGAGGGTAAGGAATTCCCCCGCCACAAAGGTAACAGTAGGAGATAGAAACAGATGAAGAAGACAGAAAAGAGGGTTGGAATAAAAATGCAATCGCCCATTCCAGAATTAGAATGGTGGATTGAAAATAACAAATATTGTAAGAAACTAAATCAGAATACATTTTTATTACTAGATTAATTCTATTGAAACAGATACGGGGTCGTACCTGTCTAATACTCAATATAAAACAAAGCCTAACAAATTTTGGTGACTCTATTTTGTCATCACCAGAATCCACGCCGTTAAGAGATGAACCCCAAGATTTAGGGTTGATACGGTCAAATCAAGATCGCCCACAACGTGTTAATATATTGGTGTCCAGAACATAGAGTGTGAGTTTGGAAGTGTAAAATTACCCTGCCTTGTAATGAAAGAATGAAAGAAGCTTTTTTCATTACCAAAACATTATTCTCCTGAAGTAAAATCCAACACACACAGTTGTTGAATTATGTTTTTCATTGTTCTGCTTGAAATGATGCTTCACTTCACAGTAGTACCAAGTTGCTGATCAGCACCAGACAATTACCCTCTGATCTTTTAATCACAGCATGGGAGAGTGATGATTGTCGGACAGTTCAACAGCTTCTCTCGAGCAATGTAAGGTTACAAACCGAATTCAAGAACGTACAAATTGGTGACGTCACTGGTTGAATAGTGGGGGGAGATTTAAGTGGTGCCGTGAATCTCAGGATATATATTTGTGATATGGCTCGAGCGGAATGTAAATGACAATGTCTTTCTCAACAGAAACTTTCTTTTCTGCGTGTTTTTTGTATTGCGTGTTGAAAGAAAGCATAGACTAACAGTTACACAAACACGTTTTGAAAAAATAAGAAAGAAAAAGATAAACAAAGAGCTTTGCGAGCATAACCAGACCACAGACTTTAGTAAATAAAGTATAAGGTCTAGGCAAGCTCGTTATAACGACTACATGACAGCAGAAAACGACAGAAGGCGCAGTTCACAGAAGAGGTAAGTCACTTTTTGGTTCCCTTGTCATTTTCTTTTGCTCAGCTCATACTTTGTAATTGGATAGTTTGTTTGTTTTTTGTCTTGTTTCAACTTTGCATGAAGTTGAGTATTGGTTCTGTCAAATGGGTGGTAGATGGAAAATTAGAAAGAATATGATCTGATGAAGATATTGTTGACAGTTTAGCCGAGGAGGGGCAGAAAACAGCACCTTTGAGATATCAAGGAAAATAGAAAGGCCCATAGAGGTGATTCAGATACCTCTGTATAAGCAAAGAATCTGCCAAGATTGGCTGGCGGTAATCCAAAAGAAGAGGGAGGTGTATGGTTTGGCAGATTATGAGATGTTACTGCTGGCCTTTGATGGAGCAGAAGGTCCAGTTTTAAAGTCCATTTGGAGAATTTATGGGGAGAACCTGGATATAGCTTTGATGTAGCTCTGCAAGTGGCTGTTGAAGCAATACGCAAGTGAGCAAACCGTGATTGAGGCCATACGTAAGCAAACCTGGCTGAAGGAGAGGGTGTCAACGAACTAGTCGAGCAAATCAAGGGTCTAGCTGTCCTTGCGTCTTCGGATGGGTCCATCCAGAATGCAGGTCCGGTACAGGCGATCCTGGAGGATGCACTCGTAGACAGGTTGAGCGATAAAGAGACACAGAGAAAAGTTCTGTGGGGTCGCCCACTTATATTGCTGGGGGCTTGGGACGTAGCAAAAGACAGCATATGGCTGGCTGAATGTGTGGAGAGGGCGAAAATGAAATGATGGCCAAAACTAAATAGACTCAGAAGGATTCTGAAGGCTCAACCTCAGTTAGGGGAAGTAGAAGATTCTGAGGCAGAGCTCGATCCCAGTAGAGATGTATGTTATATTAAGGATGAATTATACAGGCCTATTCCTGGCAGGTACAGGTTGATTCGCTAGACTTGCAAGTACGAGGAACATCGATCAAAAGACTGTTGTACAAACTATTGAGCCTCACTAGTTGGGGCCGATATGCACAAAATGTAATCAGTTCGGACATGAGAAGCAGTGGTGCAGAGTAGCAGGGGACCGGGCGATGGGAATTAAAATGGCAAACGATAATAGTAAGAAGGAATGCATGTTGGACGTGTGGAGATAGGCCTTATTTTCTGTCAATTACCGGTAAGAAAAAGGGTGAGAAAGAAAGAAAAAATGAGGGAGAGAAATAAAAAGAAAGAAAGAAACCGAGAGAAAAAGAGTAGAGAGAAGAGCAAAAAAGAAAAAGAGAGAAAAAGAAGAGAGAGA
This sequence comes from Sepiola atlantica, assembly GCA_963556195.1. Lineage (NCBI taxonomy): Eukaryota > Metazoa > Mollusca > Cephalopoda > Sepiida > Sepiolidae > Sepiola > Sepiola atlantica. The sequence goes on along the minus strand of OY744549.1, from coordinate 25,272,651 downwards.
AGCGATTTTAACAGCCATGTTTTTATGCTATTAATACTACTGCTACGTCAACAATCAGTGCGATGTTTACCCCGTTTAAACCAATTCTCTCTTTAAATAAGTTGTAAATATAGAGAAGGGTTCTCTACTTTCATGCGGTGCAGCGATGTGATTTATTAGAACAATAATATGACACTAACAGATTATTATAAAATGTTAATTTCTTATAGAAGGGATTCAATTTTCGGAATGTTTCAAATTTATGTTCTACAGCTTTTAATTTATTTAAATTTTCAACTTTGATTTTCTTTGGGAAAACAACTTAAAACCATTTATTAAAACCATCACATTGACGAGTGACCCTTTTTCTGTAAGATAAGACTCTTTTTATATGTATAGATATGTGAAAAATAATATGAAAAACATTTTCTTTGCATAAAAAATAAATCGCTTGTCATGGAAAATAGTGATCTAATTTGAAATCGCTTAAAAAAATATTAATGGTACCAGAAAAATAATTACAGATTTATAAAGAGAAAAGGTAAAATTTTGTTTACATTCAAATTTTATCAAAAAACTAAAACAAATAAATATAAAGTTGTAATTGAGGTTAACGTCATTATATTTGCTTTTTGTCACACACAAAACTAACATGGTTTGTAATACCTATGACTATTATATACAAATTTAATTCCTGGGCTTATCATATTTTGCCTTTTGCTGTATCATTTTGTGGCTTAAAAGTTTTTAGAAAAACTTGTTTTGTATTCATTTTACAAGACATTTACATGTCATATTTTTTTTTCATGAATTTTGTTTTATAACCTTGGAAGTACTTCACGGTTCTGTACTGAGTTCCACAGAGTTTCAGACAATTTGTCTCTAACAAATGCTGTATGCTTATGATTTATTGCTCGCCTGTCAAACAATGGAAGGTCAATTTGTTAAGTTAAATACTTGGAAAAATTCTACAGAAAGTAAAGTTTTGAGAGTGAATGTTACTAGGAGCAAAGTGATGGTTAGTGTTTGTAGTGTTAGAAAGCCCCCAGAAAGATAAATGTTCCCTGCTCGATTTGTGGAAAAGAGGGTTATGTACATGTAAGCATTTGGTAACTTAAAAGTTCACTAAAGTGACAGGTACCTAGATATATCATGAGCAGTTTGTCTGCAAGAAGTTAAAGACAATAAAGACGGATGAGAAGTCAACTACAGATAAAACTCATAAAGAACTGAGAATGCCAGCAAGCCAACTGGACCCGACAACATTTCAGTCATAATGCTTAAGCTGAAACCATAACTAGTTCCTATTCCAGTTTTTCATTTGTGTCTTAAAAGAAAAATGCTTCCCATCATCTTGGAAAAATTTGTCAGTCTGCCCAGTATTCAGAAATACTAGAGATCGGTTCTCTGCATTTCAGTACAGACCGATCAGTCACCTGTGCATCATGCGTAATTATTTTAATGTGATAAATCAAGACATTTTCAAGAACCACAGCAAAAACAATCTCCTGACAAGCAATATTGATTTCGTCCAGCAAGTTCAACTGCTGATGTACTGACTGTAATATCACACAGCGTCAGTGAATCTATTGATGAAGTCCTTATCTCTAAAATAATAGCTATTGAAATATCAGAGGCCTTTAATAGTGTTTGCAAGAAAAAAATTGCTTTGCAAGCTCACTTGCTATGAAATATATGAAAATGTGTTTTCAACCATAAAATCCTTTTCTCTTTGATAGGTTTATAGTGTTCATTGATGAGCAGAAGTCTGATACACATAGTATCAATGCCGGTGTAACCCTAGCATCTATTCTGGGCCAAACTCTCTTCCTTATCTTTATCAATGATCTCCCAAATCACATTTTAAGTTCATTTTTTGTCATTTATGCAGATGACACAACCATCTATGGCAACACTTTGAAGAGAATTAATGATTAATATCTCTGTTTTTTTCTTCCTACCTGGAGCACATCGTGCAATGGAGAAACATGTGGCTGGTTACTTTCAATACATCTTAAACATAGCTTTTCTCCTTTCACCACCAATGCTCGGATCTTAACTTTGCTCAAATTGTAATGAATGGGTCTCTCCTTGAAGAAGCCTCCTGCTTTGATAAGCTTTTAGGATTGACGTTCACTAAAGACATCAAGTGGTAGACATGGATCAAATTTGTTGCTGAAGTTGCTGGAAAAATAGTTCGGTCATTCTACTACACCAGAAGGCATCACTCTCCTGACACAATCCTCTACCTGCATAAGTTTACAAATACGTCCTAAGATAGAATAATGTGGCCACATCGGGTGAGGTGCGGCTCAGAGCACTTTTTCCTGCATTAACAGAGTACAAAATTGACTGCGAAATCTAGTGGGCAATGTCCTCTTCTCTTCTGCCTCTTTCTCACAGATGAGACATTGCTAGTTTTTATCTACTCTATTGTTATTTTAATTGTAAGTGCTCGACTGATCTCTAATCTACCGTTCCCCCCTGTAAACATTTACAACAAAAACTCATCTACCTACAACGACTGTAAATTATTTTCCTTTTTTCCTCTTGGATGACAAATCTATTAAGGTTGTTCAGAATTTTGTTATGTTGGTTATACATTTAGAGCACATGAAAGAGCTGGTGCTAGGGTGATTGCAAGAGTTAGGGGTGGGTAGCTAAAGTTCAGGGAACTACTATCAGAAGAGTGTATCTACTGTAGCCCAAAGGAAGAGACTATCAGGCATATGTACACAGTTGCTGGCATATGGAAGTGAAAGCTGGGCAGTGAGGATTAGCCACATGTCTTACATAGAGAGAATTTATATTAGAATGATGCAATTGATGTGTAACGTGAGTTTTATAGACAGGGTTAGATCTGATGACTCCAGAAGAAGATTACATATGCACGAGTCACGGCTTATTAAGGCTCAAAAGCCATTCAAGGATGAGGGTTAATGAGATTCTCAGTTGGCAATGAACTACACCTGGAAATGATTGGAAACAATTGTTGAAATGGTAAAAAATTAGATAATCAAAGTTGACGTCTACACAAGAACTTGTTAACATTAAACTTTAAAACGATCATGTCGCAATCAGATTGAAAGTACTTATGAAAAAAACATTGTTCCTGAATGGTTCATTTAGTTTTATGCACACAAAGGAAGAAAGGAAGATTATTTACAGTGATTCTAAGTAGATGAGTTTGGCTGGAATAGTTTTACAAGAAGAAGCAGAGATTGGAGCTCAGTCGAGGATCTACAATGAAAATAGTGATAGAGAAAAGAAAGATTGACAACCTTTTGGAGATATCTTTTAAAACTAATTATTAAGAGATGATTTAAAACTTGATTCAAGAGATTCTATAAGCTAATAATTAGAGAGAAAATTCAAAATTTTACATAGGTTTTGCAAGAAAATTGATCAGACATCTTATGAAATGTAGAAATTTAAATAAAAAATACGTTCGAGTTTATAAATTAAAGATTAAAAACAAAGATAAATAAAAAGGCAAGTATATAATGGTCAATGTGTGCAAAACAGGATACTTTGTTGATATGATCATATTGAAAGAATTAATGAAAGTTCTTGGCTAAGTAGATGGAGAACAGTTGTTATTGTATAATAAAGTGATTGAACCTTACAGATAATTCTGAGAGATTAATGTACTATTTGGGGAGAGGTGAGGAGAAAAACAATCAGATTCTTTTTCACACCAAATTATTTTGTATTTCTAAGTCAAAATTAAGTCGATTTAAAATATTGTTTTGAGATAAGGTTGTCGAATTTCACAGCTGTGATGGGTGAATGTAAGGTCAAAGGTTAACCCAGTTCGCAAGCTTTCATAATTTGAAAGATGTCTAACTGGGGTGAATACATATGAAGCTGATCTGGGTCAAAGATATGGTAATAAATGGGAAGATATGCCGCTGACAAAGCATTGCCAGAGTTGTAGCCAACCCATTGAGAGAAATAGGCGACAGAGAAAATCATGAAATGTATTCTAGATTTCTTTGAATAAGCTGCAAATTAAATTGCTTACAAGATTAGGTAAGTACTGATTTACTCCTCTCCAGGAGTTAGGCACAAGGCCAGTTTTTATCTTACTCCCACAAGTAAGATGTGACCCAAGGTCGGGTCGGGAAAGTGGGGTTTAAAAATTGCTGATAGGGGCGCCTCAGGCAGTAAGCAATAAACTTACTCCTCCCCCAAGAGGGGAGGCGAAGCCTGGGAGGGTTGACCTCCTAGAACTGCACAGAACAGACCCATGGACCGGCGTAAATCAAGCCCCGAAGGCCAAGACAATACCAGTCTACGGGGTGCAGTATGCATCGGAACAGATACTACTCTTTGATCTTAGCCAAAAAACCAATTGGTCAGACAACGACAAGTTGCCTTGATATATGTGGTGAAACAATTTCAAATTTGTCAAGTTAAAGTTTACAGTTGAGTTGGAACTGAAAAGAGTTGAAGTAAAGTTTGGTAAAACTGCCGTTGGTGTAAAAATACAGTAGGCTTCATTATCTTTAGTGATGTATATCAATTGTGCACGTTGCAAGTATTAGATGCTGGACCAGAGGAAGGAGGAGACACAAAATGAAAATATATGGGGGGGGGGGGGCACCCCAGAAATTTTTTACCCTTTGATGTTGATGTGAATTAAGTATCTCATAAAAACAGACAATGATGTTGAAACACAAAAGTGATGTCTGGATAATCTCCATGGTAAAGCTGCGCTGGGTAGACTGTCTGACAGGTTTACTCTCAGTTAAATCTTAAGTGGTTAAGTCTTGGTTTACCCACCGATGACCACTGAAAAGACCCAGTAAACAGAAAGGCGATGGGGGGTGAGAGCTGGCCCACTGGGCATCACGCAGAGTTTTAGGTTTGATGGGATTGCTGGCGAGGAGTTTAAACTGAGTGCCCTTCAAGGCAGGATGGCCTATCTGGATCTCTTAGCCAAGGGATTATGGAGGACTTGTTTACATTTTGCAGGGATATAGAGATCTCATTGGCAACTCTGCCCTTCAACTTAGAAAACATGAGTATCTTTTATAAGATTCAGCAAATAAATGCATTACTTGTTGATAAATTGGACTCATGGTTTTTAATTGACATAAGAGTCTTTGTAACAGCACTGAAACGAGATCGAACATCTTTAGACTGACACGTGTGGGACGATTATGGCCAGTGCAGTGAACATATGAGCAACTACGCATACTTATATGTTCACACCGTTTGCCTCTTTCAGGAAGAAAAACCTTCTATACTGATTGTCTAGTAACTTAGTGAGTAAAAATTGGAACCCTAAATAACATCAAGAAGCAAATGTATAATCAACCTTACAAGCAAAATATATTTGTTACTGTGATTGTAAGTTTCACAGAAATACATATTTTTATATTTATTTTGAATAAAGAATATTTGTTGAGTTCTATATACCTTGATTGGCTGTTTTTTTAATGTACTTTTCATTCCTCAGTTAACGATGCATTCCCAGAGTGACTCTAAAGAGTATCACTTGATTAATCACACAACATAGGAGATGTATGGCCCAGTCACGTGAGATGTTTTGACCACACTGGTCTTCTGCAAGGAATATAAAATTTTGTCAGCACTTGTCAAGACGATCAATAGTTGGTGATACAAAATCAACCAAAATTGAAGGTATTTGCCTGTGACATGCATGGAAATGAATAAGCATGAGGGCTACATTATTTGGTTGGAGCTAGGGAGTTAGCTGGTACAATAGCAGGGGAGGTAAAGGAAAACATGAGAGGAAGTGAAAATTATTAATTTTAGAGAAAAAGAGATAAATAAATGTCTAGTTAGAGATAGGTAGTTCGGACGTAAAATTCTGAAAGCTGTCATGCAGACATGTGAAACGGATGTTCAATTGAATATGATTATAATGAGTTTGTGAATCCATGTCAGATTAAGGAACCCACACATAAACTAGCGACACAAGTCTGTGAACAGCCACAAGAAACTTTATTGAAACTAACCTCAAAACAAAAATATTATTTCATTTCGATCATTTTTAATTATATAAACAAATTAATACATACTACAGTTGACAGAAATGTAAAAAGTTGATTGAATGATTACTATGCAATTATGTGTCAGAAAATGTTACAATATTTACCTTCAACTGCTTATGGTTTAGGGAGACAGATGTTAAATTATCTTCTTCCCTTGTGATTGTTTTCATGCTTATATGAGGTGATCATGTGATCCTAGTGGAATCACATGTCATTGATTGTATTATTAAGGCGGCTTATTTTGGCGAGTCTTTTCCTTCTACTCTGTTACACTTGATTCTTACTGTCACACTAGTTTCACAATCTTTACAAAAAATTAATTTGTTATCAGTGCAGGGGACTCCTAGTCTTAGTCACAACCAAATGGCAATCTGTTGCAATAGAGATTACAGTCCAAAAAAATTAAAGTAGTTTCTGCTTTCTCTCTCTGCCAGTTGCCATTGTTAGTTCAGGAATAATTTCAAAGTGATCCTTCTCTGAGGATATCTTACTTTCATTACATAACTAGGTACCTTCCTTCTACCCTTTTGTAGCATTTGCTATCAAGAATACACTACAGGAGTTGGCCAATTGTGATTAGATGAGGCTACATTAGGAAAGCTATAAAAAGCGAATAAATTGCATGCCTCTTGGTTAAGAGTTGAGTGAACAAAGTCAGTTTACACCGGATTTACATTTTGAATCTTACCAGTTATTGTGATTTATTGACAACTTCCACCTTTTGTTACTATTACATAGGTTTAGCCAATTATTGTCTATGACAAAAAGTGGGGGACCGTATGAACGTTAAAATAAACTACGAGCTCGATTGTAATAAAATCTTCAGTATATGAAGTAATGAAAGGTACATTTTTTTATTTAAATAAATGTTTACTGCAAATCTAAAAGGAAAATGTAGTATCTGTTCCGATGGATACTGTACCCCATACTGGTATTGTCTTGGCCTTCGGGGCTTGACTTACGCCGGTCAATGGGTCTGTCCTGTGCAGGTCTAGGAGGTCCACCCTCCCAGACTTTGCATCCCCTCTTTGGGGAGGAGTAAGTTTATTTCTTACTGTCTGGGGCGCCCCTACCGGGGAATGCCGACAGGGCTGCCCAGGCAATTTTTAAATGGCCAGAGTGCTCACCTCTCGGGCGCTGGCTTTTCAAACCCCACTTTCCCGACCCGACCTTGGGTCACATCTTACTTCTGAGAGTAGGATAAAACTGGTCTTGTGCCTAACTCCTGGAGAGGAGTAAATCAACACTCATTTATTTGAATTTAAATAAAAATTGTGACGCTTGTTCGTAATACTCCACCAGCCGTCTTTCTTAACTTTTTTACATACCAAATTATATTTTTCTTTTTTCGGTGTACAATTACCTATAAGGTCACTAGAGAATTTCGTGTTTTTTGTTCAATTATTTTAGAAGAGGGATCAATTTCCTATAGACATTTAATGTAAACTTTATGACCACATCGCATGTAATGTGTTTGTGAAACTCAACCACCCATTTTTCCCCCTTTTTACGGACCAATTTTTTTCTATGTACAATTACGTATCATGCTGTTTGAGGAATTTATTTTTCCAATAATTTACATTTTAGAGTGTGCGTGTGGGGGGGGGGGTTCTAAATTAATTTAACGTAAACTGAGCACACACTTTTTGACTATCATCGTTTTCTTTTTAACTGTCATATTTTACAATCGCCTTTTCATGAAGAAAAAATGCGACATGCTCGCTAATTTGTACAGAAAAAAACATTTGGTGATGGTCAAAAAGTGGGTGCTGAGTTTACCTTAAATTTACATAGGAAACTGATCCTATCTCCCTAATCTAAAATATTTTAAATAAATTTCTGAAAAACACGGAATTCTCTAACGAGATAGGTAATTGTACACCGATAAAAGAAAAAAAAATGGTCAGTAAAAAAGTTTTTAAAAACGGGTGGTGTTGTATTACGAACTATCGCCGAAATTGTCAATACGGAAATAAAGTTATGCTATTATCTACCGAATTTATTTAAAATTACATCTGCAAAAAGTTTATGTTTATCTGTTCCCAATTACAACCCTTTTCACTCGCAAAATTGGTTCCATCTCAATTCGATATTAAACTGTAATATCTTTATAAAATTAGTGATTAAATTCATTTTTAATCACAGCTTTCAATTACCGACATTTTCCATCCTAAAATGTGTTCTATTTCGATTAGAGAATAACATGTCATTTCTTTTGAAAAATTAATAACAACATATTTATAAAAACGTAAACTAATTACAATAACATCATACTTACATTTATCCAATCTTCTTTCGCTTGGTTTGTTTTAAATAAGAACACGGCTGAAGGATGGCGAATTTAGTGCCGTGATGAGTCGAACGTGTTCTGTACTTTCAAAATGGCGACGCAAAAAACAACTTCGCAGAAAATTAAAGAAGTAAAAAAATAAAAGAAAACACCATCGACGACATTGCCGATTTTTTTGGAAAGAAAATAAAACTTATTTTAATTTTATTGATTTTAATATTTTTATGATTTTAATTGAGCGTTTGGGAAGAAATGGGATAATATGTACTTAATTTATACAGTAAGTTCAGGTCACCAATCTCATTCAGGTCAAAATAAGATTGTTAAATTTATTTTGTGCGGAATTGTTTTGTTCATTCTTCTGCAGTTTAATATTTGTAATGTTCGTTTCTTTTTAAATAAATAAAAAGCCGATTTCGTATTATTTATTAATACAATAAAATATTGAATATATTGAAAAAAGAAAAAGAAATGAAATTCAAAATGAATAAAAGATAAGGACAATACATTAATAGAATTGTTTGCTCCTGTCGGGGTTCTAGGGGGAGTTACGGTTACATGTTCATATTACTCTTATATAGTTACGTGCAAAAATGGCCGTCTCTTGCACGGACTATGCTTATTAAAAGGCGCTTATCATTAATTATTTAATTAGTTTCCGTGTAAACTTTGATTGTGTGTGAAAGATAAAAGCCTAAACTTAATCTCTAAACGAAATAAACTTCATATTTACGTGTGAAAAATAAATTATAATAAAATTACATATTTTATTATAATTTATCACGGCGGCCAAAAATTCATGAATTTTGAACTTTGAAAAAATTACTTATAAAAATCCCTTGAAAGATAAATATAAGTTTTTGGAAACTATTTCAAAGATAATTATTAAATTAAAGTCATAAGATACTGAATTAAAAAGAAAATTCCCTGGTTTTACTAAAAAAATTAGCTAAATTATCCCCTGAAAAGTTATAAATGAGTAAAATCCGTAATAACTTAATCGGAAAATTGACTAATGCTATGCAAAATATATGGAAGACAAAAATGTCATAATTTATCAATTTTAACTTTATATATAAAATGGTTTTGAAATAGTTTATAGAAGTTGAAAAAGTATTATCCATTAATTTCTTTATTCTTGTTAAGGTTATAAACAAATTTAATTACCCTTATTTTGTTATAATGAAAAAGGAAATACTTATTTAATTAAATTTAAATATTTATGAGTGTACGCAATTAAGATCTTATTTTATTTTTAACTAAAAATGTACATATTTAACTTAGTATTAGTTTTTAATTTCGTAATACTCTGAAATTAGTGATGACGTCTGTTTAACAATGTTTTTCCTTAGAATTTGAAATAAAACTTTTTTTAAATGTTAAAAATTATTACGTTACGAACTGCGTCAATTTTATCAATTTTTTTTTACATGATTTAAAACTTTAGTTACTCGATTTATTCTTAACGTGTCGTAACGATAAATTACATTGATTCTTTTAAAAATAAAGTGTATTTTTTTTAAATTTTAAATGTGAAAAAGTAAATTAAAGTCAATGACTATACTGACAATTTATTCATTGAAAAAAGAGTTAAAACAGTTATTTATTGATAAACAGAATTCAATTTTGAAAGAAAATGTCATGTTTGAATTCTCTTTATTAATAAATAATTGTTTTTAACTTAAATATTTATTAAAGGAAAAAAGACAAAACAAATACAAATCTTTCCAAATAATTGACGATGAATTGTTAAATTGACGAAATTGTTGAATCTCTAAAAAAAAATCTGAGTGCGGTGTAAAAGTGAGTAGTTGTTGGAAGGCTAATCACAGCTGGTTATTACAGAATGGGGCTACCATACCAATGAAAGTTCATCGTTAGTTGAAATTATTAAAACATTTTATTCTTTTTTTCGTTAAGTTAGTGGGTCTCAAATTTGTCAATTTTTGGTTTATTTTCAAGATTATAAAAAAAAATTCTTGCGCTGATGATGCCACGTTCATGTATGAATGGGAAATTTAATTGTGTCGCATTTTTTATTTTTCCAGAAACTCTAATCCTTCAAATCACATGAAATATTTTTTGCAATTATATTTTTTTTTTGTGAAAATATTGATTAAATAATGCTTTATTCAATAATAATATCGCTAATTCAAATAATTAATTTTTCTTCGAGTTATAGTGATTTTGTTAACACAGTATTTAGGGGCCTTTTTCGTAATATATATAAAAACTATTAAACATTTTTTTTTAATTGTTAACATCTACAATGCTTTATTTTCATAAAAAACAAAAAATAATTAATGCATTTTCTTTATTAATATATAAAAATATAACTTTAGTAAAGGTGTATTTTGTTTTTTAAAAATATTACATTTTCACTAAGATTTAAAAAAATAATGGGTTCATTATATTCGGTGATTGTTGATTAATAAATATTGAAAATTTCATTAAAATTGGTTGATTTCCTGAATTTTAGTGAATTTTTAATTGAAGGGGGGGGTCAAAATGTTTTTACATTTTGGGAATCGGCCATTGATTTTGCACGTACCTACGGTTATAATATGTTTTAACCAAACATAATTATCCCCCTTACCATAAGATTAACGTTCTGCTTTGAACCTGAACGTGAGTTGAATAAAGAGGTCAGCCATCTTGGATCTGAACGATACACACGTGCTTTTGCTTCGGTGTTTATTTAATAACATAACATGGTGTCAGAAGTGGGATTTTCATAAAACCGAAATCAGAATGGTATAGGATAAGGTAAGGAGTACAGGCGGACGTCAGACAAACCAAACTATCCGAGTCAGAAACCGGAATTTAAAACAAAACAAAATGAACAGCAACGTGTCGATGCCACAGCCGTTCTGATTCGACCAGCCAGAACAATGGCCAAAGTGGATAAGGAGATTTAATAGCTACAAAACTATGTCTGACCTCGAAGAGAAACCCGAACCCTTATATATAGTATGGTTGACGAAGCCGAGGACGTCCTAGTTACATTCAAGTAATCACAGTAATAATCAAGTAATCCTCTCCTTCGTCCAACATGTTCTCCTTTAACCCTTAGTACATCTAAACTTATTAGCGAGATTTTGTCAAATATTATCTTACGGTCGTACACTTAAAGTAGCATCCCCACCAATATTGACGAGGTCCTTACACGTCAACCCCTATCCTTCGACCACTCATTGGCAGAATATAACGTTTATAAAAAAGATACATTTTTATTATGGAGCGCTGAAACAGAGCCGCTACTTTTTTTATAGGAGTTTGAGCTGGGGCGGTTTCTTTTTTAAAATAAAGAGCGTGAGAGGAGTCAGCTCTAATTTAGGGTGTTGGAGCAGGAGCGGGAGCACCTCCAACAGTAGTGGAGCGCGCAAACCCTGCTAATGAGTATCGTGTTTTAAATGCATAAAATAGGGAAATGCTTAAATATCATAAATGTGTACATAAACCTTAAGTGACAACACTGATATTGCATAAAATGATAGCCATAACCAACATCGCATTCACTCAAAAATGTACACAAAATACGTACATAACATAGTATGAATGTGGATTACAATTTCCAAAAATTCTGAGTACAATTATATTTATTGCCACAATCTTATTACATTGTATGAATATATTCATATTCATACAATTTCCAAAAATTATATTCATACAATTTCCAAAAATTCTGAATACAATTACATTTATTGCCACAAACTTATTACATTGTATGAATGTGAATTACAATTTCCAAAAATTCTGATTAAGTACAATTACATTTATTAGCACAATCTTATTACATTGTATGAATGTGAATTACAATTTCCAAAAATTCTGAGTACAATTATATTTATTGCCACAATCTTATTACATTGTATGAATGTGAATTACAATTTCCAAACATTCTGATCAAGTACAATTACATTTATTGCCACAATCTGTTTACATTGTATGAATGTGAATTAAAATTTCCAAAAATTCTGAGTACGATTACATTTATTGCCACAAACTTATTACATTGTATGAATGTGAATTACAATTTCCAAACATTCTGATTAAGTACAATTACATTTATTGGCATAATCTTATTACATTGTATGAATGTGAATTACAATTTCCCAAAATTCTGAGTACAATTACATTTATTGCCACAAACTTATTACATTGTATGAATGTGAATTACAATTTCCAAAAATTCTGAGTACAATTATATTTATTGCCACAATCTTATTACATTGTATGAATGTGAATTACAATTTCCAAAAAGTCTGATTAAGTACAATTACATTTATAAGCACAAACTTATTAGATTGTGAAGATACGTCAAAATTTACAGAATTAAAATAATTTAGGAAAATTTAGAACTATTTCTGTGGAAATATTCTCTTGTATGCTCATGAATCTTAATTATTAATCAACAGACACGTGAATACTGACACATAAATAATTTTGACACGTGAAAATTTAATAAAAGATAAAGGATTCACCACTTTTCGTAATGACATCATACATATATATTTGTTTTTCATGCAAAAATCTGAAAAATGCTCAAGTAATTTGGGAAATACACATATGTTGAACCAACATAAAATTCTAACAATAACTTGCTCAATAGTTATAATGTTCATTTCACAAAAATTATATACCTATTTCTGGTATTCCAACTTCGCTTAAGATATTAAATTACTTAACAAAACAATAGCAAATACACTTGTGGCTGAAATGTCATAATGATCACTGCTATTCGAAGGTCATTGTTTCATATTAAGTGCACTATATCATTAGAATATGGAGTTGATGCTGCTTCATTTTTGTGGCGGGTGTTATAATGAGTTTCAACATTATAGATCCATGCATACAAATCACATATAGGACACACGATTACTTTATTAGTACATGGATTCTTTTTATTACCTTGATAAGAAAACATTTGCATAGATAAAAGTATCGACAGTGACTTTGGGGTGAATACTATTCTTACGACTTTTGTGGGACGTTTGTCTACACCATCTCCCTGCACAAAATCCACATATCCGTTCTCTTACAACATTTATTTCTCCACGAACATTGTAGAATGCAATATGAAGCAACGTTTGAGAAAGTAGTATCTTTCTCTTTTAGACTTTAAATACCAAGACATGTTTTCGGGGGGAGGGGCATGTGTATTTGAGGTTCTATAGTAGGACAATTGATGCTTCACACCTAAACAGGAGATCATATGGAAGTTCCATAACAAACTAAACAGTCATCACATTTTTTTACTTGAAAAATCTAAGCATTGATTGTTACGTGTTGTTTCTATAATTCCTCTTGTAGCAGGAATTCTATTTTATTTTCGTCGCTATTTATTTTACAAATGTTTCCCACTTTGAGTGCGTAATTCTGATTAATAACAATCGAATCAGAAACAGACAAAATATTGCTCAATACACATCCTGGTGTTGATATGTTGTTAGACCATGAATCCGTCAAAGTCGATAGCAAGATAGAGAATTTAAAGCTGTCTACTTTTTAAAGTACATCTGCTTTGATTGGGAAATGGTTTCCCCTATCAATCAATCACACACTTACATGGTGAGGCTCTTGGCGTTATTAGTTAAGCTAGCGAATCGAGCTCATCTTGAACAATTAGATGTTGAGGCTCTTGGGGTTATTAGTTAAGCTAGCGAATCGAGCTCATCTTGAACAATTAGATGTTGAGGGTCTTGGGGTTATTAGTTAAGCTAGCGAATCGAGCTCATCTTGAACAATTAGATGTTGAGGCTCTTGGGGTTATTAGTTAAGCTAGCGAATCGAGCTCATCTTGAACAATTAGATGTTGAGGGTCTTGGCGTTATTAGTTAAGCTAGCGAATCGAGCTCATCTTGAACAATTAGATGTTGAGGCTCTTGGGGTTATTAGTTAAGCTATCGAATCGAGCTCATCTTGAACAATTATATGTTGAGGGTCTTGGCGTTATTAGTTAAGCTAGCGAATCGAGCTCATCTTGAACAATTAGATGTTGAGGGTCTTGGCGTTATTAGTTCAGAATAAATCGAATAACTAGTTTTTAATCATCATGTAAAAAAATTGACGCAGTTCGTAAAGTAAAATAATTTTTAAAATTAAAAAAAGTTTTATTTCAAATTCTAAGGCAAACGTTGGTAAACAGACGTCATCAATAATTTCAAAGTATTACTGAATTAAAAACTAATACCAAGTTAAATATGAACCTTTTTATTTAAAAATAAAATAAATCAGATCTTAATTGCGTACATTCACAAAAATTTAATTAAATAAGCATTTCCTTTTATATTACAACAAAATAAGGGAACTTAATTTCTTTAGAACCTTAAAAAGTATAAATAAATTAATGGATAATATTTTTTTAATTCTATAAACTATTACAAAACCATTTATATATAAAGTTAAAAATGATAAACTATTGCATGTTTGTCTTCCATATATTTTGCATAGTCATAGTAAATCGGTAAACAAAGTCGTTTACCGTTAACTGATGCCGGGTTTTACTAATCTATGACTTTTTTTTTGGGGGGGGGGTAATTTTTCTCATTTTTAGTAAAACGTAGGAATTTTTTTTTAATTCAGTATTTTATGACTTTAATTTAATAATTATTTTTGAAATAGTTCCCAAAAACTTATATTTATCTTTCAAAGGATCTTTACAAGTAATTTCCTCAAGTTCAAAATTCACTGATTTTTTTTGGTTTTTCAGCCGTTGTGATAACATATTTCGGTGCTTGTATTTTAAAAGTCCGAAAAAAAGTTTTTTTTTTGTCTTTTTACTGTATGAGAGGTAAATAAGGGGCAGTAACTCTTACTTTGACTATTGAGTTGGGACTCGTAAGTGTGCACTCTGATTTTATGTAAGCAAAATCAGCTTTTCCACGCGCCCATAAGCAGAATCAGCTTTTCCACGCGCCCATAAATAAATGAATTTTAATATTTCCCGAATAGGTAATTTTGATTTGTCAGATATACTTTTATGTCTAATCGACGTTTTACTTGCACATGTGCAACGCCAATTGAAGCCATCAGTGTTTACTAGTGATGGCAGAGGTCGCATCTCATGGTCACAGTTGCAGGTTTCTGCACCAGAAATAAGTATGTGTGCTTGCAAAAAATCAATCTGTTTCGCACTGTCTGATGTAAAATACAGTATGTCCTCAAACTTGAAAGAGTTAAGATCCGAACACTTACGAGTCCCAACTCAATAGTCAAAGTAAGAGTTACTGCCCCTTATTTACCTCTCATACAGTAAAAGACAAAAAAAACTTTTTTCCGACTTTTAAAATACAAGCACCCAAATTTCATTATAATTTCTTTTTCACACGTAAATATACAGTTTTTTTTTTTTTTTAGAGAATAAGTTTAGACTTTTATCTTTCAAACCCAAATAAAAGTTTATACGGAAACCAATTAAATAATTAACGATAAGCGCTTTTTAATAAGTATAGTCCGTACAAGAGACGGCCATTTTTGCACGTACCTAATATTTAACATCATTTTATGGTGCACTTTGAATGTCCCTTGTGAATGTAATTATAATATACCGCAATGCGGAAGAGTGATCACATTCAGCATTTAAAGCATTATAAGAATTATATTTTTACATTTTAATTTTTTTATAATCTTTTTTATCATTAAATAAAATAATAATTTTACCCGTAATATTCACCAAAGAGATTTTAATTTCTGCGAACCTGTTTTTCCGGTCGCCATCTTAAATATTGACCTTCGCCCATCAAACTCGTATCGTTTTAATTAACACATTTTATAATCGTTTCTTTCTTGAAAGCGGATTGTCAAACAAAAAGTAAGTATTACTTGAATTTAATTGCTCTTGTGTGTTCTTTTTTACTACAGGGGCGCATCCGAACCATTATGATTCTCTTTCGTGTTGTTATACAAATGAGTCAACGTTCAAAGTTTGCATGTAAACGAATAACGGTCATTTAAAAAAAATCGCCTCCAATCGTGTGTGTTTCGTTTCTGTAGTACTTTATAGGTTTTATTGTTGTTTTCAAGGGCCCTGATGACGATTTTGACATTGAAGATCGTCGCAAGAACGTAGTTTCGTTATTACGTACCCTAACCTTAACTCTAACAGCTGAAAATATATTTTTAAAAATCGGTTTTGAGCCGGGAGTGATTCGCTTAAAATACATCTCTCTCGCTACTTAAAACATCTCAAAGATGAACATATTACTGGATTTTAAGGACATTTTCAATATTTATAGAATTAAAAAAAGATCTTTATAAAGGATGTATTAGTAAACCTGGATTTTTAAAAAAAGCTGGTCCTCGGCCTTTTGGCTAAGATCAAAGTGTAGTATCTGTTCCGATGGATACTGCACACCTGTCCTGTGCAGTTCTAGGAGGTCCACCCTCCCAGGCTTCGCCTCCCCTCTTTGGGGAGGAGTAAGTTTATTGCTTACTGTCTGAGGCGCCCCTACCGGGGAATGCCGACGGGGCTGCCCAGGCAATGTTTAAATGGCCAGAGTGCTCACCTCTCGAGCGCTGGCTTTTAACCCCACTTACTCGACCCAAGCTGTGGTCACATCTTACTTGTGGGAGTAAGATAAAACTGGCCTTGTGCCTAACTCCGCGAGGAGTAAATAAACATCTCTCTCGCTACTTAAAACATCTCAAAGATTAACATATTACGGGATTTTAAGGTCATTTTCAATATTTATAGAATTAAAAAAAGATCTTTATAAAGGATGTAGAAGTAAACCTGGATTTTGAAAAAACTTTTAATTCTATAACACAATTTACCTTTTCTTTTGTTTTGCTTAAGAAAAAGAACAGTTAATTATTGATTTTTTCGATCTCTTTTTAGTTATTTAATTTGGTCTTCAAACCTTGTTGACGGGAAAATAACTTATTTAAGTTTTTGGAAGATGAATTCGGTTTGATGTTAGAAGTTACAGTAAACAACAATCGGTATTGGTACAGCTTTTGAACAAGACAAAATCGACTTTTGCCGACACAGAAATATGTAAACAGCCTGAAAAGACGAATAAAAGCGAACTGACGTCACAATAAAAACGAAGCGACTTTTGAACATAAAAAAAATTATAACAGAAAAACACTCACCGTATGTTTATTTTTATGACAATTTATTTATTTTTTGATGAAGAAAATTCAATGAAATATTTTTTACGGAAAGTGAAAATTTTAATTTTTTTAATAAATTATGTTTTTATGAATAAACTAAAAATTGTACAGAAGATAGTCAACAAATTCTACATAATTTTTTGTTTTCTCTTGGTACTGGTACAGCTTTTGAATCGGACAAAAGCCGACTAGGTTAAGGTTAGCAAAATAACAATCCCGTTGAAAAGATGTACTAGTTCGGTTTAATCAAGTTTCTTCAATTATTGCCTGCCGTAAATTTTAAGATTTAATCAATTTACAGGTAAAGTTTTCGTCTGCTACTCGAGCCTTTTGATTGGCTAAGCAATTTGACAACTTCTGACTGTTTACGTAAACGACTGGAAGATGCAATAGAAAAAGTCGGTTTTATCTGGTTCAAAGCTGTATCAGTACCCAAAACAACTCATAACGATGGATAGACAGTTAAGCTGAAAAGGGGCAGTAACTCTAATTGTCCTTTTTCAGTTAAATCTTTTCTTTTTTTTTCAAAATGTCATTTGATGCGTTTATGTACAAAGAAAGTACGTGATTTTCTAAGTTGAAGCACATAACCATTTTATTAATTGAATTTGATGATTATTTGAGAGTCTCGATTGCTATCTCTAAATTATGAGGTGATCTCTCAACCGAAATCTCAATATTCGCGATCAAGATCTTGTTTTTAGGGTTAATTTTACACTGAAATGAAGGAATGTTTTTGTCTTCATCATTGTCAAGCAATCTAATTGTTTTGTAGCAGCGAAGTTTACACTTCAGTGCCAAAAATGAAATTTACACTTCCTGCCAAAAATGAAATTTACACTTCGTGCCAAAAATGAAATTTACACTTCAGTGCCAAAAATGAAATTTACACTTCGTGCCAAAAATGAAATTTACACTTCATGCCAAAAATGAAATTTACACTTCGTGCCAAAAATGAAATTTACACTTCGTGCCAAAAATGAAATTTACACTTCGTGCCAAAAATGAAATTTACACTTCGTGCCAAAAATGAAATTTACACTTCAGTGCCAAAAATGAAATTTACTCTTCGTGCCAAAAATGAAATTTACACTTCAGTGCCAAAAATGAAATTTACACTTCAGTGCCAAAAATGAAATTTACACTTCAGTGCCAAAAATGAAATTTACACTCTGTGCCAAAAATGAAATTTACACTCTGTGCCAAAAATGAAATTTACACTTCGTGCCAAAAATGAAATTTACACTTCAGTGCCAAAAATGAAATTTACACTTCAGTGCCAAAAATGAAATTTACACTTCGTGCCAAAAATGAAATTTACACTTCGTGCCAAAAATGAAATTTACACTTCAGTGCCAAAAATGAAATTTACACTTCGTGCCAAAAATGAAATTTACACTTCAGTGCCAAAAATGAAATTTACACTTCGTGCCAAAAATGAAATTTACACTTTGTGCCAAAAATGAAATTTACACTTCGTGCCAAAAATGAAATTTACACTTCGTGCCAAAAATGAAATTTACACTTCAGTGCCAAAAATGAAAATGCTTAAACTCGTTTCTGCGCACACCGCTTTGCGCACGCATCCGCCAGAATTAATAAAAACAAATAATAATATTTTGAACCAATCAACGGATTTTTCTTTATTTATAGAAATTGTGCTTTGGGAGCCACCTTTACTCTATATAAACCCAGATTTTTCCTTCGGCTGCATGTTTAGCCCAAATCCATGAGAGAGCTAACATCGACATTTTTCCAGCCCCCATCGGCCCCTCTGTAGGGCCTTCAAATGATGAGAAACGCCTTTTCTAAACTCACGCACACATAGCTACACTGATGTCAACACACACACAGACAAAATGCATTAACTCTTTCACTGTCTTACGCATACACTCACTAAAGACGACACGCACACATGCACTCCTTGAATCCCCTTTCAATGTCGTCTGCTGATTTCTGCATATTTAAAACAAACTTATAAACTAAATCATTTTAATACTTCATACATTTTGTCATTGAACTTTCTACTATGAAAACAAATGATTGACTCTTATTTAATAACTTTCAATGGAAATTGAGTGAGGAAGTTTTGATTACGATGTTTCAGACACATGGACTATTCACAGCCCTTAAATTATCGACTTAGGCTTCCTCGATATCTCAATCAATGAATCTCCCTTGTTCGGCAAGGACATTCAACTATTGAACAATCATTCTATGTTTTCCTATCTTTGTAAACTTCCATTTTAAACATATATAAAATATATCTTTTGTGAATTTATGCTTTTGAATTTATTATTTTGTTTGATGATTATATAACATTTTTCTAGCTCTCTCACACATTTGAATATTACTTTAAACTATTTTTCTTTAAAATGTTTCTATAAAACTCAGCTCTCCCAAAATCTTCCCCTCAAAACAGGAACACTAAAAAGGGTTCCTCCAAAGTTTCTTTACCACGTTCGAAAGATGAACTATATTCACTTCTATCACAGAAAACCTCATTTAATTCTCTATTTTTAATGTAAGAGTAGCATTCTTTATTAGTGATTTAATGAAGTGAAAGTAGGAAAACTTTTCCTGAAAACGTAATATTTAATGCAAGACAAACTTAATCGTCTCACACCACCAATTGTTCATATACTCAAAGTTACTACTCTTTTCCATGTTACTACTGTTAATGTTACTACTCTCCCTCAACTCTTCGTTATAGGGATCTGTTTGTATCAAATTTGATAGCAGATTGAAACCCCTTCTAAAAATTAAAAAAATATTTTAATATAAAATGTTTGTATAAAATTTGATAGAACATTAAATTTTAGGTCATGATTTAAGGCATTCAGACTTGTATAAAAGTGTAGTATCTGTTTTGTCCTCAGTCAGAGGAGGATAAATGCTTTTCAACTGAAGAACATTTTAGGTTAGCTTTATATCCCTCTAATTAAAAACCGACTTTGTGTCTAATTGGTCCCTTATGTAGAGGCAAGTAAATATAAATGATTATATTGTTCGGCATGATGCTATTGTTTCCAAGAAGGAAGCACCCTGATACTTTGTTCTTTTTTTCATTTTCTGAAAAAATTAAACTGTCTAATTAAAGTTAGGTTTTAAGACCCTGTAACATCAGCTAACATGCAGAATTGAAAGTGAACAGTGTTTTTAAGACCTTCAGCATCATAAAGCAAGACAAATGGGTAACCTTTGAGTGTTTCAATGAATTGATAGTTGTTGTAACAAAATCATTTGATGTGCTTATATCGTCTTATCTGGTTTTCGTACAGGAAGTTCCTGTTTGGATCAACTTCTGAATCTAACTCAATATATTGAAGATGTGTATGACGAAAAACTGAAAACAAGAACAGTGTTTATTTATCTAATAGCTGCAAAACATAAGACACAACTACTGAATGTCGTTCACATGATTAAGAATGCAGCAATTGTCAGGATTATTCAATCACTTCTCACCAAGTGGGAGTTTTTCATTGAAATGGATGGAGAGTAGAGCCGGTTGAGACCTCATAAAAATGGACTACACCAAGGATCAGTCCTTGTGTCTATCCTTTTCAACATATATACCAATGAAAACCTGAATTTATTGTAATCCACATATTTATCTCTACACATCATCTTTGGCGATGCAAACACTGCAATTCAAACATATATTGTGACGACTTTAAGATGTTTTTAATACCCTGACAGAGTAGTACAAAAACAATGCACTGAACACTAATGCAGAAAAGACAAGTTTGTGCATTTCATCTGAACAACTATGAGGCAACAAGGTAGCTCACCATCATCTGGAATGGCAATGAACAACAAAATATCAGTTTTCCTGTCTTCCTGGCTGTTACACTGGACAGAACCCTATCGTTCAAAGAGCACTTCAAAGGAAAGGGTTGCTACAACAGACAACTTGCGGACAAAATGCACAAATTCAAATGAAGAACTGACCGTAAAACATTTCTAACAATAGCATGAGCACTCTGTTATGCTGCTACTTAATATTCCTCTGCAGTTTCGGCTGAATCGTGCCATACCAAATTAATCGAACCAGTACAAAATAAAGCATGCCACAGAATCATTGGGACATTAAGACAAACCATACAACTAACGGTGTACAAATTGATTTACATGGTACCTCACCCATATCATAAGGGATGCGCATGTGAGAATGCCACAACAAAAAAGAAACTGACAGAACACGCCCTTGATATGGTCAAGAGTAAAATTGAAATCATGAAGCAGTTCATGACCACAGTGAGCTTTGAACATGCACGGTCACAGAACTATCACAATGGCAGATCAAATGACTGCAATGACTACTTGAACAAAGCTAATCAAGAAACCAAAGAATATGTTCCAATGGAACAGATCTTCATTGGACTGACTTGGTGACCCTTAAGCAAGCAATAATGATGGTTGGAAGGATAGCAATCAACCTCAGGTAGAGACAAACAAAATACAAGAGAGACAATAGAACACTTCCTCAGTGACTGCAGTAATGGAGCAACCTGAACTGACCAAGAGTTGATGTCCAATAATGGATCCAGTGTTGACATAATAAGATACGATAATGAGGACCTTACAGTAATTTAGTTAAGTTACATGAAATAAATTTCTATTATATTTTTCTGCATTGATCAACATTTCAAATTATATATTTCAAAAATATATGATTAATTATAAAATAAAGATAATTCCAAAAAGGCTTGTTTAAGCTTTTCATTAACAACATTCCATTATATTTTGATAGATTGTCTTTTTTATCGACTTACTTTTCTGATTACAAAACAAAATAATTCATGAAGACGTAAAAATGTTTTCTTGTAAAAACTTTTATTATATATAAACTTTTTTTTCTCAGATAAATCACAAGAATACATTAAACAGTAAGTATAATCTCCAACAAATGATTTCCATTACCTGCTAATTTTTTTGTATTTTTGAAAACAAGATTTTGTTTTGAGGTTATTCGATAATTTTTCACTTCAATGTAGAATTAGTAATTTTATCTTGACTTCAAATAATTTAATATCTAATTATGTTTTTTACATTCAGTTTTATATATATATTCTTGGAAAAATATGTGTGATTTGATTTTTAGTGTTAAAAATATATAAAACATATTAGAATTTTATAAATACATTTTTAGCAATTAAAAATAAAAAAAATCATCACTTCTTTTTTTCATGTATAAGCGAAATTAATTAAGTTATTATTTTTACACTTATTACAGAAAATCTGAACTACATAAATCTAAAGTAAAAACAACTGTAGCTGCTAAACTTTTAAAGAAAACAGACAGCTTTAATGTTCAAATATTTTTTTCAATAACAGGTAATTATCCGAATTTGTAAAAATGTTTTGTGTTTTTATTTCTTTAATGATTGTTGCATGAGTTTAGTTTATTTTCAAAGTGCAGATTACTTTAAGGTCAATTAATTTGAATATCATTACTTTAATAAACATTCTGCTCAGAAATTAATATTAGTTAAAATAAAAAGATGAAACTATGAAAGGTTGAATAAGATAAAAAAAGTTTTGAAGGCTTTCAAGACAAGTATTAACAAAAATAGGAACATTAAAAGTAGGCTTGAAAATGAAAATCGCATTGATTAGTATTTAAAATAATTATTTATGAAAATCAGAAATATTAAGAGCCTAATGATCGACCCGTGGGGCTCACCTACATTAATTAATTAATGTTTAGATGTATGGATAGCAATGAAAACCTGGATCTTTTTTGTGTATAAATGTTCTGATTATATTAAATATTTGTTTAGTAATACTTTACAAAGTAATTTTCATGAGAAGACTTTCATGCGAGATATTAACTCGACAAACAGCTAAATCCCATGCATCAACTGTGGAGGTCCCGAGATGCTGGAAAGCTTTCTACTCTAATAGCTTCTTTCCTCGAGCTGCCATCCTTTGGATATCCCTCCCTGCTTCCCTTCTGCTTGACTGTACCAACATGTCGAAATTTAAATTTAATGTAAGCAAAATGAAATCTCCAGTGTTCATTCCATGAAAAGAAAATTTGAAAAACTACCAAAATTTTATATTTTGTTCATCTTAATATATTTTTTTAAAAAAATGTGAATATGCTTTAAGTTTTGTAAATTATTTTTAATTCCTGAATGTTTCATTATTCTAGATATTTTTCTGAGAAGTCTTTGTTTTTATCAACAATTGTGTTAGTAAATAAAATTAAAATGCATTAGCTAATGCAGTCACACTGCACACACCATGTTTAGGTTTGATCATGTGCCAATAAACAACTTCTCGTACAATGTATCACTTATTAGCAACAGTTACTTATTGATTGATCTGTGGATCGTTCAACAATGCCTTCCCTTATGCACACCCAAAATGCAGTCAAGCACCCCAACCATCAGTAAACTTTCTGAAGCTCCTGTTGTTAAATACTGGTGCTGTTGTCAGTCAGGATTCTTCGAGTGAGTGACTCTCCAGTAAAATAAAATTAAGACATCTAATAAAGGCAGCAGAATCTTCTCACTATAGGAGTCAGCAGACTAAACCTTGTGGGCCCACAAGCGATGAGTGTATAGTGGTGAGCACCCCCATTGTGGGTCACACCAATACCAAACTTTGCCATAAATAAAAGGAGTCTAGTTTTCTTTTTTAACCATTGAAACTGCACCAGATAAACATAATGAAATTGCAGGTTACAACGCCACTTTCTTAGTAGTGGCGACTTGTAGTTTCTTGTTTATTTAATTTCAGAGCAGTCAGTGTTCCAATGGATTGATAGTATTTGACTAAGCTGATGCTGTCACTGCCAGTAACGCATATCTGCAACACAGGCTCTGCCACCATCTTATTTGCTTCCAACAACATCTACAAGAGTCTACTTGCTATTCTCTTTTGCATAGGTCGGCTTGATATACTCTGTTGATTGTCTTTGTTAGCATATATCACTGGGGGATCATGCATCCAGTCATCCAATCTTTCTGACAATGCACTTGTCTTTCACTTAATATGCCAACGAATAGTTTGAGGGAGATGTACACTGGAGGTTGACGGAGAGAAAACACATTTCTCCTTGTAATTTTGTTTGGTAAATCTGGAAGCTTGTTTCTAAAATAGAAATCCATCTAATCCCTAGATTCCTTATTCTAGCAACTAATCGAA
Source organism: Sepiola atlantica (assembly GCA_963556195.1). Lineage (NCBI taxonomy): Eukaryota > Metazoa > Mollusca > Cephalopoda > Sepiida > Sepiolidae > Sepiola > Sepiola atlantica. The sequence continues at coordinate 25,248,087 of OY744549.1, read as the reverse complement.
TGTGTAAAAGTGTTCAGAAATATTGGTTTCCGATGTGACACTTTCATATATGTTGTCTACATATGCCGAGATTGTCTTCTTGATTTAGTTGTCTGGTTATAAGGCTACATCCATAATAATTTAAAGAGGCATATTCTGAGCAAACCACACCCTCAATAAACAGTACCGACTGTCGTGGTAAACAATAGTCTGATAAAGTGGTTCTTTGACAGGCCCTTGAAGATAGATTGTAGATCTAGCAGCACGATTTTTGATCATCATCGTCTATTTTCTTTTAGTTTGCTGGCGTAAAAATCAGTGGCAGCACTGTATGCATCAACATGTAGGCCGATCTTGTAGTAATCCATAACGCAGCAGATATTAGCTTTGTTCTGTTTGATGACAGTCATCAGTGAGAGTAGACATTTCGAAAGATCAAGGTTTTGTTTGCCATAGAGAGCAAACCAACAATTATTTATTGCTTTAACACTTTGTTGAACTGTCTCTCAGCAGTTATACATAATGTTTTGCTTGCTGAGTGTTTTTCAAGTCTTCTATTATCTCGTGGCATTTCTTAGTTAGAGGTAAATATTCTGACCTAAATAACAATTACTCTTTCACTTACTAATTCTATATGTCTGCATTGGACCATAAGATTATCAGCTGATCAGTTGGTTCTTGCTAATTCCAGCATATTCACTTGCTCAGTATGGTGTAGGAGCACTCAGAATCAACTAGTGTGTTTCTACATGTTCGTACATGTGTTTCCTTGGCAGGGAAATGCAGCTGCAATACCCCCTCCCTCTGTCATTCTAGTTAATGGCATATATGAATGTTGTGAATAAGGCTTCTCTTGTAGAGGCAGAATCTCCCTTTTTTCCTCACTTAACTGCTAGCAGAGCATGAACGAACCACATGTTATATAAATGGGGATCAGACACTCAACTGTCTTCATCAAGCACCGCTGACACATTAATCCAGCGTTCTCAATCCATTCGATAATTTATTGGCTAGAGTCAGCACTACTAATCTATGAGACTTGAAACAATTATGGTTTTAAGAAGACTTGTCTGTGATCATGCCATTGAGATAGCTTGTAGTATTCGCAAGTACAACTCTTTTAACTTTGGTCATTTTATGTCTTCCTTCATCCGTCATTGCTATCAAATCTCCCTTCAACTATTATTGCTTTTACATCTTCCTGTATTAGTCATTTAATTCAAGTCTTATTTCAATTGTGATTGCTTTAAAGTCTTTCAACGGTTGTTGCTTTTAAGACTTCCTTCAACCATTATTCCTTTCATATCTCCCTTCAATCGCCATTGCTTTCAAGTCTTCCTTCAACCAGAATTTCTTTCAAGTCTTCTTAAAACCATAATTGTTTCAAGTCTTCAACAGTAATGGTTTTCAAATCTTCCTTCAACAGTAATTGTTTTCAAATCTTACTTCCACAGTAATTGTCTTCAAATGTTCCTTCAACAGTAATTGTCTTCAAATGTTCCTTCAACAGTAATTGTTTTCAAATCTTCCTTCGAAAGTAATTGTTTTCAAATCTTCATTCAACAGTAATTGTTTTCAGATCTTCATTCAACAGTAATTGTTTTCAAATCTTCATTCGACAGTAATTGTTTTCAAATCTTCCTTCAACAGTAATTGTTTTCAAATCTTCATTCAACAGTAATTGTCTTCAAATAGTCCTTCAACAGTAATTGTTTTCAAATCTTCCTTCGACAGTAATTGTTTTCAAATCTTCATTCAGCAGTAATTGTTTTCAAATCTTCCTTCAACAGTAATTGTTTTCAAACCTTCATTCAACAGTAATTGTTTTTAAATCTCTCTTCAACAGTAATTGTTTTCAAATCTTCATTCAACAGTAATTGTTTTCAAATCTTCATTCAACAGTAATTGTTTTCAAATCTTCATTCAACAGTAATTGTTTTCAAACCTTCATTCAACAGTAATTGTCTTCAACTGTTCCTTCAACAGTAATGGTTTTCAAATCTTCCTTCAACAGTAATAGTTTTCAAATCTTACTTTCACAGTAATTGTCTTCAAATCTTCCTTCAACAGTAATTGTCTTCAAATCTTCCTTCAACAGTAATTGATTTCAAATCTTCCTTCAACAGTAATTGTGTTCAAATAGTCCTTAACAGTAATTGTTTTCAAATCTTCATTCAACATTAATTGTTTTCAAATCTTCTTTCAACAGTAATTGTTTTCAAATCTTCCTTCAACAGTAATTGTCTTCAAATAGTCCTTCAACAGTAATTGTCTTCAAAGAGTCCTTCAACAGTAATTGTTTTCAAGTCTTCCTTCAACAGTAATTGTTTTCAAGTCTTCATTCAACAGTAATTGTTTTCAAATCTTCATTCAACAGTAATTGTTTTCAAATCTTCCTTCAACAGTAATTGTTTTCAAACCTTCATTCAACAGTAATTGTTTTCAAATCTCTCTTCAACAGTAATTGTTTTCAAATCTTCATTCAACAGTAATTATTTTCAAATCTTCCTTCAACAGTAATTGTTTTCAAACCTTCATTCAACGGTAATTGTCTTCAAATGTTCCTTCAACAGTAATTGTCTTCAAATCTTCCTCCAACAGTAATTATTTTCAAATCTTCCTTCAACAGTAATTATTTTCAAATCTTCCTTCAACAGTAATTGTTTTCAAATCCTCCTTCAACAGTAATTGTTTTCAAACATTCATTCACCAGTAATTGTTTTCAAATCTTCCTTCAACAGTAATTGTTTTCAAATCTTCCTTCAACAGTAATTGTTTTCAAATTTTCCTTTACAGTAATTGTTTTCAAATCTTACTTCAACAGTAATTGTCTTCAAATGTTCCTTCAACAGTAATTGTTTTCAAATATTCTTTCAACAGTAATTGTTTTTTAAGTCCTCCTTCAGCAGTAATTGTTTTCAAATCTTCCTTCAACCGTAATTGCTTTCAAGCCTCTCCTCAACAATATTTCCTTTAAATTCTTCATTCAATTAAATGTCATTAGATTCAAGTCTTCTTTCAACCATCATTGTTTTCAAATTTTTTTAAGCATATATTTCTTTCAAGGCGGAATTCAAAGTGAGCCTCGTTACCTTAGCCGTTATGCCTGACACCGTCGATCCTATGTCATTTACATAAGGGAGATACGTTCTGCCTATTACATTTGGATGTAGTTGAAAATGTATATGTCCATCCTCAAACATCTTAGTTACCCGTATTGGGAATAACGTTTTTTCAACAGCACTTGACTGATTCTTAAATCATGACAACTTTCTTCATTAGTTGAAAAATGATATGAAAAGTACATAAATAAATGACAATCAAATTGTTTTAATACTTTACCCCCTACTCCTCAATCAGTAATGTCACCAATTTGGCCGTTCTTGAATTCAGTTGGTCACTTAGCATTGTGGGAGGGTCCTGTCCAGCAATCACCACTCTACCCCGTTGTGATTAAAAGATCAGATTGCAATTGACCGGTGTTGGTAAGCAAACTACTCCCAGTGCAAAGCGAATGGTGATGACAAGCAGAACAACGAAAAAAATAATTCAACAACTCTGTTGTGTTTTTCTATAGAAGAATAATTATTTGGTAAAGAAAAAAAAACTTGTTCCATTACAAGGCAGGCTTATTATATGCTTCTTACTTGCGTGAAAACCTCATGCTTCTTATCTAAAATTATTTTGCGGTGATCCTCCCCATATATCTCCCACGCGATTTTAGTAGGTTATCTACTTGTAGGACCACATTCATTCCAAGCAACTAATAATAGGGAGAAATCTTCTAGGTTTCATTTATTGTAAACCTCACAGTTGCTAATGTCTTGGTCAGATAGAGATCCAAATTTTCTCTATCACTTTCGCTTAACTTAGTCAATACATCGACCAATGTTTTATGAAATCTCTCCTCCTTGGCGTTTGATGATATACTGCAGTAGTTATGTGTTTTATATTAAGACCTGCTAAAGTCTCACCATAGTTTGGTTTAGGTGTTCTCGTGCATTAGCAGTGACCAGTTGCTCAGGAGCTCCATATCTTCCTCAAAATCACGTCCACCACCATTTGTGCCCACTTGTCTGGTATATCAAAGGCCTCTAGCCAATTTACCAATCAGTCTACGAAACTGAATATGTAGAGATTACATCGGTTGTTTATTACTACGGTTTCGAGATATTCATGTTCATCTTTTGGGATGGATAATTTGGAACGTTGGTTTCCATCAGGAGTCAGCTCCCCTTCTCCTACTCTGCACCTGACATGCCATGAACCTATCAACATGTCTGACCACTTCATTGTACAACTTCGGCCAGTAATACTTTCTCCCTATCAGCTCATATGTTTTATCAATCCCAATGTGACCAATCTTCTCATGCCACTGATCTAAAATCTCAGCCGTCGTTCTTTTGTACAGAAACCGCCTGGAGCTCACCTGTTCATCCCTCCTGGAGAGATAACACAGCATACTCTCCTGTATTACAAATTTGGAGGTGCTTCCTGCCAAACAAATGGCTCAAAGAGAAGCTGTCTCACTATCTCCCTGGCTTTCTTTTATGCTCCCTACACAATGGGGATCCCTAACGATATATGGTTCGTTTTCTCGTTCACTTTTCTAAACTAGACGTTGATTTTTACGATGCAAATTTATGACATTAATTTTATATGCCTTGTCGTCTAGCTATGGCTCCAGTCTAAATGATTCGGTCTCTAGCTGCTTGAGAATTCTGGAGAAAAGGCCTCTGCAAGTATTAACTTTGTCCACCAGATATTTTGTTCTTGTTTGGTTAGTTTCAAACAATACCCATGTTGATAGCTAACTCAGCAAACAAAAGTGTCAAAATAAAGAAAAGGAAAGAGCTAGCATATGCCGGGCTGATATAACAGGTATAGCAGGTGTGATTACATAATGCAGTTTGAGAAAAAGGAGATCTCAAGCATGATGAATTACAGAACGAAGATATAAGAATCTGAGAGAAATATAAAATAGTTACAAGGCATACTAGCAGTGACAGAATGAAATTGTGGAGATGGGGATCAATACGTGTGACCATCCACCGATTAAACTGATGCTTTATAAAACTCAGATGCATACGACAAAATTAGAGGAGTTGGTGAGTGATATGATAGGGCAGAAATAATCGAACGGTCTGAGTCCCCATGGAGTTTCCCGATAGGGATTGTTGAGAAGAAAAATTCTGTGTGAATTTCCGACAGTTGAATGCGATTACTAGACCGTTAGCAGGGCATATATTCCTGATTTATGATATTTTGGCTTTGTTTGAGAAGTCTACCTGTTTTTCGACCTTAGATTAAGTGTCTAGATGTTGGCAGGTTACCTGAGAAACACAATTCCAATAAAAATAGTTTTTGCTTGCCATACGGGGCTGTTTAATCTCAGAGTGATGCCGTTTAGTTTCATCAGATGAACCGAGTGTGTTTACCATATTGATGTCTATATTACTTGGAGGCCTGGATGATTTTGCCATAGCCTACCTAGACGATATATTGGTATTGTCTAGGAAAGCTGATGGGCATTTCATGCAGATGGTGTTTGGGAGGTGACTAGAACATGGGCTGAAACTCATGTTACCCGAGTGTCAGTTCTTAAAAGAAAATACCAAATATTTGTCAGAGGGTAATACAGGTCTGTGGATTTATAAGAGTAATCGGTTATTACAAGCATGTTTGATAATATTGTCACAATACATGTATAAATAACTTTCTCAAAACTTTCAGTAAATATCTATTCGATCATCAAATGTCAAAGCATTTATACACGTGAAATATAATTTTGTTGGAAATCTAGAAACGACACTCATTAAATTACAGGTTATTTGTTGACACGAAAAACCATTTTAACAAAATAATTGAGTAATTTAATTGTCAAAATATATATTTCTTATCAAACAGCGCTGCATTTAAAAATACTTTTTGAAATTATATTTAAATACTGTTTTTCTTTAGTTTTCAGATGCAGAAACAATGTTTTAACTCCTTGGATACTTTCCATTTTCTTCTGACAATATTTAATTATACTTACATGTTTTAAACCTTCCACTGAATGTTGTTTTGTGAAGACTTACATCTTCAGACTGTCGAACTTGGGATGTTTTTATTGTTTCTTTAATTAACATTTTATTATTTTTCGGCTTATTCATATTCAAAGATATATATCTTTTTCAATATAATTAAATATATAAAATAATGTAATATTTCATGGCTTATGTGAAAAAGATGAATGGTCTACTTAGGTTATATTTTATGGCATATCAACCATTTATAGGTAATTTTTGATGATTTTAGTATATTCTCCAGTTTCTTAGTATCTTCAAATATTTATTGATTAATTTCTTGACCTAAAAGCAATAGAAAATAATTGCTGAATTCATGACACGCATAGCAAAACAGTTGTTGAATAATTTTGCAAACAAAATAGCATTATTATAACTGTTTTTTAAAGAACATCAATAAAGTGCTGGCGCTTCTCAAAAATCATTCGAAAGAATTTATTTCTTTTGTAAGCTATAAAAAATTTAAATTATAAAAAATTAAATTATTACATTTCGGATCTCATTAATGAAGGTTTTGTGGAAATTTAATCCAATATTATCTGAAAAAAGGAAATTAATTAATTTATTAATAGATAAGTATTGCAACAAATAACCCCATATTACTTATTAAATCAATAATTTGTGAACTTCTTAATAGAATTGTACATAATAACTTTTGCCTTTAAGCTCACAATGCTGAAACCTATGTCTAATCAATCCATATCAAAATAACCATGTCTACATCTGCTTAACATCTTTAAAAAATGTTTGCAAAGAACTTGTATAAATTAATATATTTTCTTGAAATTTATCTTTTGTTTTTTTTATTTTGCAGAATATTCAGTAATGAAAACAAAGAAAAACACGTGTAAATTGCTAAGAGTTCAAATCGTGAAACGTGAGAAATAATACACTTGTGAACTGTACAAATATGTTTTCTTTCATCAATCGTGTTTTATGATTATATATTAGAAAAAAGCATTTTCTTCTCAACTGTATATGGATTTATTCTCTACTATTTATTAATTGATAAACACTTGCTGGAATAGATGTCGCAAATGCATATGACTAATTCACTCATCAGTGCACATTACTAGTGCACTATGTGTGCATATGACTAATAAACCCATGCACCCTTTAATGAATGTAGAATTTTTAGCTGGTACACAGAGGGGACACATAATTCTCTTATTTATATTATAAATTACAGTTTAACACAAGTAATATTTTCCCTTAACCATGAGAAAAATGTATACATAAAAGATTAGTTCTACACAATTTCCAATCATTAGACTTAAAAGGGGGCACACAATTCTCCTATTAATATATATATAATCAATTACAGTCAGACAAAAGTAATATTTTCCCTTAATTATGAGAAAAATTTCAGGCATGACTCCCATTCAACGATCAACTAAATTTCAAACCTATAAAAAATTGAAAAACAATGTGTGAATATTTCTTAATTCATTCCGGTTCTACAACAAAAGCACAACATAGAAAAATACAGAAATAAAATTTTACTAAAAAATCTCGAATATTTCGCCTCCGAATATGAACTATAAATCTGCTAGAAAAGAATAACAATATTCTTGTGAAATATTTGGCTCTGTTTTTGCACAGAAACAATCATTGGGTAGTCGTATGTGGACACATACTGGTGCGAAAAAGTATTCTTGTGATATATATGACTCTTCTTTTGAACTGAACACAAGTATGTGGCAACATCTGCGAACGCATATAGAGAAAAACCATATTCCTGTATAGTATGTGGCTCCTCTTTTACAACTAAACAAATTATGTTGCGACATATGCGAACACATACTGAAGAGAAACCATATTCTTGTGAAGTATGTGGCTATTCTTTTACACGGAAATCACATATGTTGCAACATATGCGAACACATACTGGCGAGAAACCATACACTTGTGAAGTATGTGGCTCTTCATTCACACAGAGACACCATATGTCGCAACATATGCGAACACATACTGGAGAGAAACCATATTCTTGTGAAGTATGTGGCTATTCTTTTACACGGAAATCACATATGTTGCGACATATGCGAACGCATACTGGAGAGAAACCATATTCTTGTGAAGTATGTGACTCCTCTTTCACACGGAAATCACATATGTTGGAACATATGCGAACACATACTGGAGAAAAACCATATT